>CABFWB010000054.1:382150-401516 GCA_902151455.1 Timema bartmani
TTTTTTTTTTTTTTTACCGAATCTTAGTAACCGTTCGGATTATGAACATACATTCGTTATGCCGATGGTATAGGGCCGAAGAAGGTAGAATTTTAGAGGAAATACACCCGAAATTTAGTAGGAGGGTGGGACACCAATTAAGGAAAACCACCCTTTTACCAAACTAAGATTCGAGCCCCAATCTCCCACATCCCAGTCTAGTACGAGAATGACACGTTATGGCATCCGACTACCGATGTGGGTAGATTCCAATTTGAATAAATTATTGATTTTAATTTGTTTCTAAGATTATTTTATTGAGGTCAGACACGTTTATTCGATAAAATTAGGGGCAGTTAAAAAAATACAGATACTTAGATATTTATTTAGCAAATAAATAAATAAACATCACTTATTCGTGTTTTTATCACTACCAATAGAAAATAGGATCTATTTAAAACAGGAATGGCAATTCTATGACACGCGTTCCACTGGGTGGCACGCGAACACTATTTGTGTGTCAAGCCGACAGTAAAAATAAAAATTTCCCAACGTGATATGATTTTTTGAAGTGATAATATTTCGACAGCCATATCATTCAATGTCATGTCACAGTGAACTTCCTGTAGTCAACGCTTAGTAATCGTCTTGTGGGATGTTGAAGATATGAACCGAATATAAATATCTTGGCTATCAAACTACAACATGTTTTAATATAATATGGAAAAGATTATCTAAGTTTTTGATTTTAACAATATCGATTTCGTCTTTTTTTCTTTCTTGAAGGTTTTACTGTAATTTCATTGTTTTTATTTTAATATTATTTTATTTATTTCTAGAACCACGTTTTACTACCTGTTCAGGTTATAAGCCTATGAACTAATTACTCTAATGGGTTAAGTCTTATTAAGGCTTAATTTAGAGGAAATTCACCCGCATTTGCTTGGAGGGATAGTGGAGAAACATTTAGGAAAAAAACTCCCTCAGTACACCCGAATGAGATTCGAACCTTAATCTCCCCGTCATCGAAAGTCTAGTCTACCACGAGGGTAGCACGTTTGACCACGCGGCCACCGAATTAGGTTTCAGGATATTAAAATGATCAAAGTTTTTACGTGAGAGTACCGAGCATTTTGGACAATCAAGGTCCCATCTTACTCCATGGATAACACCTTACTTTATAATTAATAAAGCTCGAGCGAGATGTCGCATTGTGGTCCAGTTTTTTTTATCAAACTTTAAAAAACATTGAAATTGAGACCAGTGAAACAGTTTTACAATTATTTTTTAATTACAACAAAATTGATACATGATCTAGAATCTAGATCTTAAAATAAAAAGAAACCTTTTAAATCGATTCCAATTTTGCTGTTGTCAAGTAAGTATTTCAGAAACACGCACTTTGATACGTTTTCTGGATAATTTCATATATATATATAATATGCCGGTTAATTGAACATGAGATGATATGAGATTTTAGGTTGGCTACACTGGTAAAAAATCTATGAGTGTTCTCCAAGAAAAAGTGGTACGTTCCTAATAATGACTGCGTTTAACGATGTTAGAAGGTGTTTGTTTATTCAAATTATACATTAAGCATTCGGTGTGCTACCATGTACTTAGGTCAGCTGTCAAGTGTAATGAGCAGGATTTGAAGGTTGGTCACGGGGGTTCCACGTACTGTTGCAATAGTATTTTTGTATATTTTAGCTTTCTAGATTGCAGTCATGGTAATATTATAGTTATATTATGCTATAACTTACAATAACACATTATTTATTTCTAATAAAATAATATTTACTGATGATGCTACGTACGGCACACAAATATTTCATACTATGGTTTTAAAAACACAAACAACACCCCTAAATATCAGCTGATCTAGTGGTTACATGTGGAATTATAAATCTAATTTACTGTGATGAATATATTTCCTTGTTTAAATAATATGTTTAACACTGAGCTTTAACAGTTAATTATATAAAGACCTGTTTCGGTGGCCGCCTGGGCTAAGGTGTTACTCGCGTGTTAGACTAGGGAGCCGATGGCCGGGAGATCTGACTTCTGAGTTCGAATCCCGGTTGTGTGTACTAAGGCTTATTCCCAAAATGGTTATCCACTCTCCCTTCACGCAAATGCGGTTATACTTCCCCTTAATTTAACTTTTATCCCCACTAACAAATTAGAGTAATTAATAGATTTTCGTATAACGTGAACAGTGAACAGTTAGTAAGATGCGGTGCTAAAATAAATTATGTGAAGAAAAAAAGATGTCGAAAAGTGGAATAGAAAAATATTTGTTTAATGTTTGGATCCAATGTTTTACTGCTCCGGGCTCTCCACAGATATAAATCTTGTACTGAAGCTGAGGGTTTGGGTTCGATTATCCAACATGACCAAAAAAAATCTATCATTGGTGAAATTGGGTTGTTCATGCTTTCACTGTGATGTATGTACAGCCAAAGGGTCTACGTGCCGTGTCTGTTCTAGAATGTAAAGTAAGTTTGTCAGCCATGTACTTAAATAATTATTTGGATCATAAATAAACTTACTTTACCTCCCTCCCCTTGTGTGAAATTTGGGTGTGATGTAGATCCTATCAGATTGCTTACAAGCTCAACATTCCCCAGTAATAACGGTCACCTGCACGCAGTATTGAAAGGTGTGTTATGTGTTAAGGTGGCCGCCTCTTGTCAGCGAGAAAGTATTAATCGCTGTAAGATTATACGGCTTAAAATACAATGGTCGGTGTCTTTTTCTGGAATTTCTTCTAGATCATATCTAAGCTTATACTTCCTTTCGCCCTTCACCAACAATCACCCTTTGTCATGTAATTAAGAAAGAGGGGAAGGAAAACTCCGAAACTACTTATCTAAAGGTAAAGAGGAAAGCTCGCTGCTGGTTCTAAAATATCTTAAAATATTATGTTGTGTGCCTATAAACAAAATTACCGTATTTGTTAGAGTAAGGCTAAATATAGAGCCCTTTTTCTCAAGCCTAATCTTGTAACTCCGCTCATATGCTTAAAAAGTCGTTTTTAATGAGTTAATGTCACATTTTCCCGCATCTGTTTCTATTAATAAAACAACTATAGGCTCATAAAATTAAATATTGCGTTAGAGCTGAACGTCTGCGCTGAAATCTTTCGCTTACTGAGGCGGCCCCCTTAAAGGTGTGACGGTTAGTGGTTAACACTCACCTCAAGATATCAGTG
Organism: Timema bartmani; assembly: GCA_902151455.1. Taxonomy (NCBI): domain Eukaryota; kingdom Metazoa; phylum Arthropoda; class Insecta; order Phasmatodea; family Timematidae; genus Timema; species Timema bartmani. The sequence continues at coordinate 385,344 of CABFWB010000054.1, forward strand.
TCGAGGTCACAAACACTTTCCATTTTCAATTACATATAAGGACGTTTTGAACGACACGCTTTGGTGGTTTATCTCAAATTAAATTACAATACTCAGATGTAAACTATGAAAAAGTAAGCCAGTAACCTTATTTCATGTTTAACATACCATAAGAAAGATTACGAGGAATATATATATATATATTTCACAATCATCGTGACACTGAAACATGTCAGAAATATATGCTACTATTTTATTATTAAAAGTTTTTATTGTTTGTTTTTACTTTGTGATCGTCAAAAAAATTGAACTCGAGATTTTGATTAATCTCAACGTTTCATGACCCCCGGAATAAAAAAAAAAGTGGTTTTTGAATTTCCGTCTGTCTGTATGTCTGTTTGTACCTCCAACTAGAGCCTAAACTGTTTTATCGATCGGGATAAAACTTGGTATTTAGGGTTTGCATAGGGTTGCCCCGAGGGGCTTTTGGAATTAGATATCCAACCTTAAAATTAAGGGTAGTTTACTTCAGGGCAAAAAGAGAAAAAGTCGATTTTCTCAAAATCGGCTTTAACGATTTTGATTAAATTTTATTTCTAAACATTTATAAATATTACAAACAAAATGGCTACTCTCAATATTTCAGCAAAATGACTTTAAGGGCTCCGGCCTGATGCGTAAATTACAATATTTTTTTTATCATATCTCCGAAACAATTTGAGATATGAAATTATTTATCATTACAAATATGTAGATCTATTTATAATACAAATATTTTATTCGAAGCATATTTTTACTAAACTAATAACTTTCAAGCTATACGCAAATATTAATATTTTTTAACTTTTCGAACATAAAAGTAAAAGTATTGCGTATTAAAAAAAATCCAACCTGAAATGTTAATGGATGTCGACGTCTCATGACCCCCCCAAACCCTAAAAAGTGATATTTTCAATGCCGTCTGCCTGTGTGTCTATTTAAGCTTAAAATTAAGGGTAGTTTTATAGGGCGAAAAGAGAAAAAAATCGATTTTCTCAAAATCAGCTCTAACGATTTTGATTACAATTCGTATCTAGGCGTTGATTAAGATTATAAATCAACTAGCTATCTTCGTTTTCCCATGTAAATGGGTTATAGGGTACTTTACAGAAGCTGAAATTTCCGTATTTCCGCAACTATTTGAGATATTAAATAACTTATAATTGCAAAATTGTAGTACCATTAAAAAACAAAAAACTTTTATATGAAATATATTTTTTATAAAATCAACAGTTTCTGAGATATTGGCAAATATATTAATACAATTTTGTGAGCTTCGGTTGTAAAGAGATACTACTTAAGTTTTAACGCAATAATTCTCCAACGCCATAGAGTAATTAAACCTCTTAGGAAAAATGATTGTACAACAATGATCTATCTCCATTTTAGACTCAATAATCAATATTTACATTTTTTATTGGTCAAAATTTATAAATTAGGAATTTAATAGCAATGCGATGACATGAAGATGTGTAACACCTAATAAAATGACTAAAATGTTAAACGGAAGTCGAAATTTTAATACGAAATGTTGACTCTTGTGGACCCAATATTAATATTTTATCGGTCCAAACATACAAATGAGGACATTAATTCTTTAAAAATAAAATTATTTAATTTAAAACCGGGACTCAAAAAATGTTTTACATAAATAAAGCGCAATTTATGCTTGGGTTTGCTAGTGTATATTATTTCGTTTCACATATATTACGAGTTTTGAGTAAATTATCTCCATTTTTAAACAATAGAGCGAGAAAGTCCATGCGGAGTTCCGTACCATTTATTTATAGAAGAGGCCGTCCCACTCCGTGGATAATAAATAATTTAGGTAGGTAGTAGCCTACAGCTAGACCTACCCAGACGTTGCATTGTGGAGTGGTTTTATATAATTTACTTTTAAAAACCATTGTAATTTAGGTCAGTGAAACCTTTTAGCCATGTTTTTAAAATGTACAGTATGGATTTTTTTAAATCATATTAAAATAACTATTAAACCAGGTGTCATCAAACCTTGATCGCGAGCTATCGGTAGTTCTCGACGGCATCTTCAATAGCTAACGCAATAAATCTATTTTGTACTTCCCAAAATGACCTATCGTTGAAGAGGGTTCCCTCTAGTTCAGGATATGTGTGTGGTCTCGATGGTTCTGGTTCATGTTTCACTCGGAGTGAAGGCGTTACTTTTCTCTACCTGTCTGAGTCATCACTTCCAACTGAAATGCACCGCACTTCGTTATTCTCTAGTTCTAACGTAATCTTCTATCGAAATTCCAGATGAATCGACAATGAGATGAGCTTTTTTAATGTCTTGGACATCATACTGTACTCAACCCGCATTAGTGTGCAAGCGGGCTTCACGTCGACTCGTCTAACCTGATTTCTCTAAATGGTTTTCCATTCTACCTTCACGCAAATTATAGTACATTTACTCTAAAATTTACCTCCCTTAGCCCTGTCTTATTGCTGTAATTAAATGCGGATAGACAAAATCAGTAGTTGGATGCGGGGGATAAAAGCGAGCTGCAGCTTAATTGTTCTGCGTTAAGTCTAAATTGCGACTTAATCTAAATTCAAAGTCAAGTATCTTTGAGGTGTTGGTGGTGGTGGGGGTGGTGGTGGTGGTGGTGGTGGTGGTGGTGATGATATTTTACGACTCAGCGCTCTTGATCACTAAAGAGGAAGTGTTTGGTTGTACTTGAAATTTCGAGTATAAAACCAAAAGCCGATAGTGGATTATTTTTTCCCTGTGAAGAACATTCGTGACGGATTTACATACAACTATATTCAAAAATTGTAAATTAAGTAAGAAAATCAGAATATTTCATTGATGATTTATTGCACTGTCGGAACTACCCAACTTGGTTTTAAAGGAGTCTACGGTGTTAGGCTAAAATTGAATTTGAGCAGGAAGTTAAGAGTTTCTAATACTGGCTTGGTAAACTGCAAGTTATTTATCCTACATACGATTTTTCCTTTCCCTCTCCACACTAATGCGGGTGCATTTCCTTTAAGCCACCTTTTACAGCTAAAGGCCCAACCCCTATATTAAGTCGTTAATGAGCCTAGTAGTGAAAGTACAGTACACATTTTAAAAAAGATTGACTGTTTAAACATTCTTTTAGTCTTATAATTTCGTGCCAGCACCGGTTATCAACGATATTGAAAAAAATTACAAATCTCTGAGAACAAAAGATTTTTTTAAACATATACTTATTGCGTGCGTGTTAGAAAGAGCCATGCGAACGACCAACTAACAGCATTCATTTAAATGAGAGTAATTTGAAGATAACGGGATAATTATTTTTCAGAGAGATTTAAGTACAGGTACATGCGCAGTAGATATAACTAATAAGTCTTATCATGCGTTGACCAAACAAAAAAAAACGAATATTAAAGGACAAATAAGGGGTGAACGAAAGTTTTTAACAAAAAAAAAATTAAGCAAACTTGATGTATTTTATCATGGATGTATTCATTAAAATATATTGACGATAATTGGTCCCAAAAATACAATTTAAATTTTAAACAATTCCTATGAAATAAATGTTTTTGATATTTTTAAAATAAGTTATTCCATGCTTAGTAAAGAACGCAAAATTTACTTATGTGTACAGAGAATGAGAAGACTTAAAAGGGTAGGTTACAATTTAAGGTAATATTTTAGGGGGGTATAAACCACATTAACGTGGAATAGCGGGAAACTATAAAGAAAAAATAATGCGCCAGTACATTTGGCCGGGATTCATATACCAACCTCTTTGCCCCAGGTAAACAAAACAAGACGAGATCGACGTATCTATCCACCTGCCCAGCAGTGAGCTGCCTGTTCGTAGCGGTATACCAAGTGACTAAACCCCATTAATTCGACCCTTTGTGTAAATATGGGCCTACCTAAACACATCCCATTCAACTCAATTCCGTTTGGAGTAACGCGCCGAGTTTGTTCACGCAAATGTTTGAAGAACCACCCCCTCCACCCATTCCAACCCATTACGGAACGTGACCAAACGAATGACAGGGAGTTCGACGAGTTATTACTGTCGAGTAAACCGCGAGAGTTATGTGGGAGCGAACCACGGGAGGTTACATAAATGCGTCCTTTACGCCAATGTCCCCTTCGGGTGGATTAATATGAGAGGCGCGGCGACACACATAGGACCGAGATAGTCTGAATACACAAGATGTTATTAAACAGGGGTGACCGCACACACCAAGATTACACCCGCTTCCGTGGTCGAATGCTCCCGGGATTCCCTATATTAGACCAGGCATGTCAAAACTTTCCCCAGATGAGGGCTCCATAGGTTATTAATTTGAGAACTGATCTAGGGCCATACATGAGATTTATAATACCTTATGCACAAAATATAGTACACACACACACACACAATACACAGTTCATACCCACACTCGTTCATACACTACACAAGTAACATTATACTTACGATTCTGGAATAATATATAAATGGTTTAACCTTCATTAAAAATATACTCACGAAGAATTCTTTAATTCAAAATAAAAATAAATCAATAACATCGACAAGGCTGGTCTTGGAGTACAGTTCTCCCCTCAGAACCCAATTATCTTGGGGTCAAACCCAACCGGGGTCGACGGATTTTCCTTGAGCTATAAAAATCCGTTGTACAAATTTCTTTGGCGGGGAAGTAAAGCCGTCGTCGGTCCCATGTCGATTGTAGCATGTAAAAGAACTCTGGAAGGTATATCAAAATATATATTTCTCTGCAAAATTGATAAGCTCTTTCGCTCTCGCTCATAGAAATTCCCGTGTGCTTATATCATCTATTAGTTCGAAAATAGCACGTTAAATACCTCAAATAAATTAAAAAGTAATCAATATAATCCTATATGAATAGCGATACGAAAAATTGAAAAGATATTAATTAGTAGAAATGGAATAATATAAGTAATATAATTATATTTGATCTGTTTGACAATATAACCTATTAAAATAAGATTTAATGAAGAACTATACATTTGATATTTATAATTAAAGATAGGAAACGACCAAATTATTACTTTCTTCACTAAGAGGATCAATTAATGATGTAGACATACTCTAATTGCAACTAAACAGTACATTGAGACTATGATTAAACTAATTAAAAATACTTTGATGTTTTTGAATTTATTGCTTTCATAAATTATTAATATAAGCATATTTATAAACGTATTAAATTAAGTCCACACCAAATATTAATTTTAGTGATCTAAATCTTACTGGCAGTCGTAATTTTACACTGCTGATAAATATAGGGTCTATCAAATAAAGAAAGTGTACCCGCATTTGCATAGAGGGATATTAAAAACCATTTAAGAAAATCAGCCGAATGGTATTAAAACTTCAAGCTTTTCGTCACCGACAAACCAGACTAGTTAGATTGATTCCTTCATCCACGTTTTCACCGGTGCGAGTATCACGTGTTATAGTCTTAGATTCTAATTATTATAATCTTAGTTTATTTTAAAATATGTTTAAAAACCATATTAATAAATAATCATGTATAATTTACAAACCAGCAACAATACAAAAAAAGGCGTCAGCCTATTCACGACTGATTTACTAATAAAGGTGGGGTCCGGATTCGAATCTCAGCTGGCTGAACTAAAGTGAATTTTTGTAAATGGTTCCCCCACCTCCATCCACTCAAATTCGGGTACATTTCCTATACATTCTACCCTAGCCCATGAGTGTAAATATGTAAATAGCATGGATGAGTATAAAGACTTCAAGTATGATAAAAAACACTTTGTTGTAGGTGGGCTTAAAATGAAAACTAGGATTTGGACGAATGAAGAAAAAGCTGTCTGGTCCCCCAGCTTTTTGTATTAAGCAATTCGCTGAAAGAAAATTGGTAACAATACTATAAAACAACTTTATGTTTGACATGAGTTTATCACTACGTCTTAATTAATACCGGTTCAGACGCATATGATATTTACTATAATGGGGCAGGGATGTGGAAGGAAGTATTTTAGGGGTAATATACCAGCATTTGCGTGGAAGGAGAGTGGGAAACAATTTAATATAAACAATCCTCAGTAGACCCAACAAGAATTCGAATCTCAATCTCACCGTCGTCAGCAGACCAGTCCAACACGAGAATGATGCCTTATAGGCTTATACCATTCGGCAATTAAATCGGGTGGGTTTTATTTAAAATGGGAAATAAAATGTATTTATCACTTATGTGAAAATATAGAGATTCCTTAGGGGCAGGCTGGCCGAGTGGTTGGGAAGGTCGATTAGAGGTCTGTGGGTACTCTGTTTATTTAAAGTGGTGCCAAAAATGTGTTTGTACTTTTAAACAAGCTTAACTGGTCTAAATGATCACATGGTCTAAAACGTCACTCTTGCAATAAGCAGTATTACATAAGACGGGGAGTTCGGGATCAGAATTCCAATCGGGTGCATTGAGGATTTTTTTTACTAAATGGTTTCCCACTCTCCCTCGACACACATACGAGTACCTTTCCTCTAAAATGTTACCTTATTTCACCCGCTTCGCTGGCCGCGTGATCTAACGCGCTACTCTCGTGTTGGACTAGACTGCCGAAGATGGGGAGATCGTGATTCGATCTCGGTCGAAACACTGAGGGTGGTTTTCCTAAATGGTTTTCCACTCTCCTTTCACGCTAATGCGGGTTCACTTCCTTTCAATTAAACCTTCCAAATCCCTGAGCTATTAGTGCGAACCAAATGGTTAGTAAGACGCGCTGCTAAAAAAATCTACTTTCTTCATCCGTACAATACACATAATTAATGCGTATAGCCCAAACAGGTAAAATACGCTATATATATATATATATATACACAGTATATGAGTTTAGAGTGTATATATACACTTGAGTTTAACGTTTTATCCACATATTATAGATTAGTTGTGTTGTTTTAGGTAAGTACATTTTGTGCAATGACGTAGTTTTTAAAAACGCACACCGGGTATCCAACTAATTCCGTAGTGTACCAGTATAAAAATCTGGGATCCTTGAAACGTTGGCAAAACATCATGACGTCACTATGTGGAATTAGCTAGCTACAGGGCTATTTAGCTGTCACGACTCTGCCCGGGTGGTTTACCCCTCTGGGGTTTGTATGGGAGGAGGGGTAGGACCGCTCAATTCCAGGCGAACCGTTTCCGAAAGTCAACATGCAGTTCCTACTTGTTGTCATGGTAACCAGAGGGGTTGGGGCTACCCCTAAAAAGTAGCATCGATCTTTAAGTCCCACACCTGCACCCTAAACTTGCGTATATGCCCCTTAAAATGCCGACCAGCTGTTTGTAATATAAACAGAGATTTGGTGCGTCGGAACCGTTCTAAAATGTTTGGCTCTTATAAACGGCTGCTTTGAAAAATAACGACAGACACAAGTTCGACTTTTAAGGCACTTTAAAACAAAGTTGTTCTTCTGCACCATGTTATTATTGCACGTTCGGCAATCCGCATGCTTACACGTATTAGGAAGGAAAAAGAGAAGTGAAATTTAGAAAAAATTTACCCACAATTTATTGGAGGGAGAGTGGTAAATAATTTAGGAAACAATATCCTCAGAGCACCTAACCGGGATTCAAACCCCGATATATCCGTCACCAGCAGTTTTATCTATTGCGAGAAGGACGCCTTTGAACATACAACCATTGATACGGATTAAAATAATAATAATAATAATAATAATAAAAATAATATTTAGCACCGCGTCTTACTACCCGTTCGGGTTATACGCTTAAGTACTAATTACGCTAATGGATTAGGAATTGGGAAGGTTGAATTTGGAGGAAGTGAACCCGCATTTGCGTGGAGGGAGATTGGAAAACCATTTAGGGGGAAAAAAACCAGTTCACCCGACCAAGATTCGAACCTCGATCTCCCCGTCCTCGGCGGCCGAGCTCAACACGACAAGCGCGTTAGCCAACTAAGCGCGGATTAAAAGAAAGTCCACATGTTTAAAAGCATTCTCATGTGTTTATAAACGTTTGTTTACGAGGTTTAGTATTGTCAATACGCATCTTCAAGCAGTATTTAGTTTTGGTCCTATTTTTGTGGCGTGATATAGCTTAGTAAGCTTTTAAGAGCTTTGAGCTTCTGGCGTCAAGTAACCTCCTCTGAGAAAGTTAAGTTCGCATCCTCTTGGGTTTAAAATGGTATAAGGATTCTGAGTCCAATATAGTTATGTAGCTCAATCCCAGACACTAACAAATTCACTTGTTATAAACGCCTCTAAAAATGTATAGTGTGATGATACTATCTAGGGTGTCACATTGGTACAATTTTACCTTTGACCTTTGACCTTTGACCCCGATCCTGAGAGAGTGTGTATTGTTATATCGCAATCGTGTGTGACGTTAACTGTGATTGGCTCAAATCCCTACCCTGTGATCGTCCTGTGACGTCCTCCAAGATCTCGTCGACGCTTACAATGGCGCGAAACATTCCAGTATCAACATGGCGCCTGCAGACGTTTCAGAAACCAATGTGCTTCAAGTCAGAGATCATCTGTACGGCATGCGGCGCCCAAACTCGAATAGTAAGCCAAAACTCAAAGTCGGTGACACGGTGCGTATTAGCAAGTCCAAAATGTTGTTTGAAAAGGTCTACGAAAGCAATTGGAGCGAAGAAATTTTCAAAGTCAGTAGTGTCGTGTTGCGACAACCAGTCGTCTACAGGTTGACCGATCTTGACGGCGAGGAGGTGGAGGGAACGTTTTACGAACCCGAATTGCAACGCGTACGTCTTCCCGAAACTTTTAAAGTTGATAAAATACTATGTGTCAAGGGTAAAGGCACCAGAAAGAAAGTGTACGTGCAGAGGAAAGGTTACCCCGCCAAGTTTAATTCTTGGATTCCTGCCAGTTACGTCAGCGCCCTACCATGAAGGACCAGTTTTACGTCACTTTGCCGAGCGACAGCTCTATGGGATATTTCCCGAAAAATACCCTCGTGAATTTCACCACGCAACTACCCTACCGTCTTACACTCGACGGACAGTGGGAAGTCGCTCTCACCGAATTCCAATATCCATGTTCTTTCATCACCGTACCCGAGGGCCAAAATATTGTATGGTACAACTAGGTGACGCTGACGGCGTGGAAATAATATTCAAGGATCACATCCTGCCTGGAAATTAAATCACTATCCATGAAGCCCTAAACGATGTAGAGGCGTTTTAAGGGAATTTCGGAGTTGTATTCAAGTACACAAACCCGAGCAAAAAAGTGAACATTATTTCTTTTTCACCAAATATACAGCTGCTGACTCTATCTAGTCAACTAATTCTATAGCTCGGTTTCGATTCTCAGACTAATCTAATCAAAGTCCCGAAGTCACCGTACACCACCAACATTCTACTAGGCTTACCCTCGTAAATGTAAATCTACAGGGATATCGTCAAACCTCAGCCCGTGGGTGACATTGTAGCCACGCTTTTACGTATCGTCGGTATCAACAACACAAACTATCTCTACGGCATACATAGGACAGTTAGCTATACTCCATTGCACTACGTGCTCTTACTTAGAAGGGAAATTGAAAGCCTGGAAATCAATATAAGAACAGACACTGGTGAACCTGTACCATTCAATTTTGGAAAAGTGTGCGTGAAACTTCATTTTCGACGCTGCTCAACATGAACTGTCCCTACCAAATATACTACGTCAACCAGACTGGAGCAGGGATATCCTCGGTCTACCACGGTGTTCCTTATCAAGGCGGGCACGTAATAGGAAGTTTTTTCAGCGGCCTTTTCAAAAGCGTCGTACCGTTGCTGAGAAGTGGCGCTAAAGCCATTGGAAAACAGGGCTTCATACGGGTATCGACGTGCTCTCTGACGTCGCCAATCAGCGTTGTCCTTAAAAAGAGGCCCTACAGCAGCGTGTCGGCGAGGCTGGAACAAACCTGAAACGCAAGGCGGAGTAGAAGATAGACAGGCTGATGACTGGCTAAGGCTATATATGGCGTCGTAAGAAGCACCGACGTCAGTCTTCTGTCGTTGTCCGACGTAAAAAGGTCAAGAAAGAAGTGGTAGATATTTTCAGTTGAAATGTCGATTTTGCACCCTCAGTCCTGTAAGTATGCCAGCAGTGAACAGGATCTCTTGTCCGTCCCACCCACGCAAACCAGTCTTAAAAGTAGACAATGGCTCCAGTACAAACCTGTCTCTTCCCTCACCAATGATTCGCCCATCGAATTTACCGTTACCGGTAAAGGCGAGTTCTATATCGATCTTTAACAGATCATGCTCTATCTCAGGGCAGCTATAATGAAACACGATGGTGGCGTTTTCACCGAGGTGGATCAAATCGCTCCCGTCAACAACTGGTTGCATTCGCTATTCACACAAGTGTATGTGTTTTTAAACCAAAAACTAGTCTCACCACCCATCAGCACGTATGCTTCTAGATCGTACATTGAGACGTTGCTCAATTACAACAGTGAATAAAAAAAAAACACATTTGAGTTGTGGTTTGTGGTTCACAGACAGCCCCGGAAACTTTGAGGAGGTTAGCGCTGGCAACAAGGGATTTGAGGCCCATCGCAGTCTCACTGCAAATAGTAAGACGATGGATCTTTTGGGGTATCTACACGGTGATGTGTTTAACCAAGAGAAATACCTTTTGAACGGTACCGAACTCAGAGTCAAGTTGATGCGTTCCAGGGACGGGTTTAGTCTTATGGCCATCCCTGAAATCCCGCCCTTTAAGGTTCACATCGTTGAAGCCTGTCTTCTAGTGCAACGTGTCAAAGTAGCACCTTCTATACTTTTGGCACATACCAAGGCATTAAACGTCAGTCCCGCAAAGTATCCCATCACCCGCGTGGGAGTAAAAACACTCACTATTCCTATGGGGTGCAAGGTAAATAATTGAACAACGTATTCACCGGACAATTACCCAAACGATACATAGTGGGATTTGTATCAAACGCTGTGTTCAACGGAGACACCACCAACAACCCGTTCAGCTTCCAAATCTATGGCATGAACCTTTACGTGGACGGGGAACAAGTTCCGTTGAAACCGTTACAGCCCGATTTTTCAAACGGCAACTATGTCCTACCACACACTGTTTTCTGGAACGGGTATTCATTTCATGAACGAAGGTAGCGACATCACACGGGAAGCCTTCCCTTAGGAATATCATCTCATGGCTTTCGATTTTACAACTAATCTGTCCGCCCACATGACATCGCACTGGAATTTGACGAGGCATGGTTCTCTGAGCATCGAAGTAGCTTCATCAGAGCTCTCACCGAAACCGTCAACTATATCGTGTACGGGGAGATTGCCAACATCATAGCCATCGACAAGGACAGAAACGTCGTGACCGATTATGGGAGTTATTATAAGCGACTTCCCGCCCATTACACCCGTCATTTAAATCACGGACGTCATTGTAGATTTCCAGAGCTTCATTGACGACAGCAAACAGTTTATCTCAAGGAACTGAGTGTTTTATTTGTATGTGGTACATTACTTTAACATTGGGTGTTAAAACCCCCATTCGCTATCGAGGAACTTTCTACCCCTGCTAAAAAGCAAGCCGACAATATCTTCAACAAACTGCACGGTATTCCCTGAGAGAGTGGTAGTGTGGATTACAGCTTGCTCAAAACGCGTGCAGAAACCGTCTACGTCAAGGGGGCAAATAAGAAAATGTTTCTAGCCAAATACACGCCTACGCCTGTAGTAGATCTGTACGACGGAGGTTGTTCATCTTTTAAAACACTTAAATTGGGCCGCACCATGTGCATAGCATATAGTTCTGTGTGGAATTTCTGTTCGGCCTCCATAGTTTGGGGACTTCAAGACTAGATTATTGAAGATGGACACGCACACCTTAAGGCATGTGCTGAAAACAAACCCGTGGTTCCATTCTGTACGGTCAGGTCTTTTCCCTACTGATCAACTACCCGCAATAATAGCGCGACCTGCCACTCTCATCATCACCACGGATCCACACACCAAGCCTGGGACGCATTGGGTCACCATCTTTATCGACAAGAACGGTGTGGGAGAATACTTTGACAGTTATGGTTTTCCACCCCGTATAAAGCCACATTTGGCATTTATACACAAAAATACTATCCACACGTCTCATAACACGATACAACTTCAAAGCATAGCCTCAGATGTTTGCGGCCATTACTGTTTCATGTACCTTCTCTATCGCGCCCATAACATTCCAATGAAAACTTTCCTAACCCTATTCTCACCCATCAATCATATTGAGATATTACAACACATTTTTCATGACGTTAGGGTTCTGCCACCCCTCAAGAGGCTGTGTCCAATCAACGTGTGCCTATAAAAGGGGCGTCCTGACGGCGTGCCAGCCATAACCATGACAGTCGTCGAAGCGATCAAACTTCATGGAAGGCCAAGACGTTTGCACCCGTAAAGCAAAGCCGGTGAAGCCACTCGCCATCACCAGTATTTGCAACACTTTGTTTCCGCTGGACGAAGTCGACACCAAGCGAGTCATCGTCAGCATGAGCGTCAAAACAACTTCACGCCCTATGTCCAGCTAGAAAAATGTGGAGGCAACTTTGCGATATTTAACTGTAAAGAGTGGCAAGAACTGGGCAGCTACAAGTCGGTCATATCAAAGTTTTTCAGCAACACGCAACCTCCACAGAAGATTAGTCAGACTAATCATGAAATCTCTCTGAGACGCATGTGCGGTGACCGTATGGTCGTTATCAGCGAGAAACAAGACGCCAGACTCAAACAGGTCGCCTATCTAGCACCTAGCTGTGCGCATCTTTGTGATGTGTGGGACCTCATCGACGTCGCCATCGACCGATGGGATAGGTGGTCGACACCTGTCGCATGCTATTGCAACGATTTGATCAACACACTCATCGTGGGTATATGTTACACGCTAACAGAATCAGTGGATGTCATCGACCTCAAACAGCCTACGGTGGAAACGCATATCAGAAGCCTGGATCTTATCAGTACTACCTACTATACACGTGGAGTCGGTTTGGACTATTACATGCTGGATTGTGGACTAAAAACAATTTTACTAACACAGCTAAGAGACACTGTAGAAAAACGTATGATCGAATATATGAGTCATTCCTGTAAAAGTGTGTTGTTCTTCCTTTCTGTTGAGATGACGGTAAGGTGGAGGAGGGGGCATAAAGGTAGGAGAGGAAAGGATGTCGGGAGTGGTACTTATGTGGCTGCCCGAATGTTTCATGAGCGCTGGAACAGAGGGAGTGTGGCTGCCCGAATGTTTCTGAGCGCTATAAGTAGGTTGGTAGGGTTGTTGTAAAAAAGAGTGTACGCAGAGAGAAACTACATGATTTCTGGTTGTCTTTTTTGTCTTACCTTTCTGTTTTATTATTTTTCTGCCATCCATACATCAACGGTTTTTATCCGTGGGGAGGAGGTTGGGCCCAACCCTCCTCCCTAGTCTTACACTATAACTTATATTAAACACATACATATATACACTCTTAGAATTAGTCTTAATTAACCTATATACATTCCCGTCCCGCTACTGCCACTGGATCGTCTTTTGGTCCCTTTTATTGTTAAGTGTTGGGCTTAATAGCCCTTCTCAGCCTGGCGCTGCCTCTCGAGAATTCTGGACCCTAATTATGGGCGCACTGGGGGCTCTCGGTGGTTCACTCGGTTTCGGAACGGTCCCAAGATTGCCGCACGACAAGTGTATAGTAAATATTATGTATGTCTGTGAAAACTTTAATGTATAGTAAATATTATGTATGTTTGTGAAACCTTTAATGTATAATAAATATTATGTATGTCGGTAAAACCTTTAATGCATAATAAATGTGTGTTTGTAATATCGTGTTTTATTCACGCAAAACCTGTTTGTCCCTTACATGTAGTGTAACTAGATACGAGTCTCGACTTGTCGAGCCGGCAAACTGGCACCAAGCATGAACAGGGTCAAGGACCTCATGGTCTCAATCTATTCCTGTCTCGACTTGTCTTGTCGATCCGCCAAACTGACGCCAGGTATGAGTCATCAGGGTTGCTGCGACGGCTCGATGACGTCATCGGGAAAACCCATTGCCACATAGAAGGGGGAGGGTTGCCAGGGTCAATTACCTCATGTAATAGCTCAAGGATTCAAGGTCACGATCTGTTCCTGTCTCAACTTGTCTTGTCGAGCAACCAAACTGGTGACAGGGTTGCGATGACGTAATGGGGAAAACCTATTGCCACATAGATGAGGAGGGGGAGGGTTGTGACACCAAAATAGATCCAGGGGCTTGTGTTTAGGGAGCCATTGCCGGATGCTCACACTCTACGCTACGATGTCGTCAGGAGAGGTTCGTGCTGCGTGTTCCCTCCCTAGTCAGCGATGCCGACACGCCGCGGGAGGAGCGCCCGACGCAGTGGACTGCATGTTCCCTCTACCGATAAATAAAATATACTTCAACGCCCGTCTCAATTCCTACCGAGACATAAAAAACCAATGCGCACACATAAAAAAACCACTGAGCACACATAAAAAGCCAATGAAACAGGAACAAACCAGTTTGGACAAGAATACACCACTGAAAGGGGGTCTGCGGGAGGGGTAAGGGGGAAAGCCAACAGCCAATTACAGGATAGTGATTTAAGCCAATCACAGTTCACGTCACACATCCTAAAATAACCCGATTGCGACAACAGCATTACGTAATCATCTTAATACACACTATCTCATGATCGGGGTCAAAGGTCAAATTTTACCCATGGGACACCCTAGGTAGTGATGATTTTCAGCTTCTTATTAGGTTTATTATTCGTGTACTTTGGTCCTATTAGTGCTTTAATTTAATTAAATTTAATATAGGAGGTTGGAGCAGTAATGTACTATATGCCACAACAACTATAACTGTTGTGTTCCAATACTTCCTCATATAGATAGATCAGGAAATCTTATTTGTATTGATTTCTGAAATTTAAAAGTTGCTATTAAATTAGGTCAAAAGAATAATTATTTAGACTTATTAATCATGGATTTCTTATAATCTTAAATATAAATATTTCAGAATTACTATTTTGAGGTATAGTATATACTGCCCCTAGCGCTTCAATTTTAGACCTTTGAGAGAATCGAACTCGAGGCTATTAAGCTTATAAAGAGAAGCGCAGCCAACTGAGATAAGGTGTCGAACTCTTTTAAGTGTTCACGTCTGTAATTCACAAATGGCAAGTGTTTTATTTAGTGCTACGCGTCATTTCTGTCCGTTTAAGCTTTCAGCCTAAACTAGTTGGAAATATAGTGAAGATGTATTTTGTGGAAACACACACACGTATGTTCTCCTGGAAGTTAAATCACCAGGCCCGTAAGTCAATATCATCTGTGTCAACTTTTTTTTAAATTGTTATTTGAGGTATTTAAGGTGCACTTTCAGAACTGAGTGTATATCAGCACACAAGATTTATATGAGCGAGAGCCTACTTGTTTTGCCAGGAAAGGTATTTTCACATATCTTCCAGTGTTCTTTTACATTCCACAATCGACAAAGAACTAACGGTTTTACTTCCACTCCAAAGGAAATTGTGCCACGGATTTGTATCACTCAAGAAAAATCATCGACCCCAGTTGGGTTTGAACCCACGAACATCGGGTATTGAGGTGAGCACTTTACCCCAAGATCACCGAGGTCAACTCCATCCACCACCGATTGTTATAAAGTTCAGTAAAATTGTAGGTTTTCTGTCAAGTTTACCGAGTGACTACAAGAATATTTCTTGACAGATAAAATATAATTCATTTGATAGTATATATCAAGATACAATTTAAAATAATTTAGAGAACTCCATGCATTTTTATAAGCATATTTATTTTGCCATCGATTGTCATGCCATCATCTGAACAGCTATTATACATAAGGTCATACACTCCCATACACATCTTGACTTTAACGTGATATTGTACGGCACATAAGTGGCACCACACACCCCTGGACATCGTGGCCCAGGGCAGTTTCTAGGTCGGTACCTAAAAAGCTCCAACCCCCTCATCCCAAAGGGTGGGATGATTCGGTTCAGGCCAGATACCCAGGGAGGCGAGAATAACTCCTCCTCTTCCAGTCACTCAGGCATACACATCTGCGAGAAGAAGAAAAAACTGAACCTTTTTTATTTCTTTTTTTTAAGATAGGAAAATA
>CABFWB010000054.1:401804-428770 GCA_902151455.1 Timema bartmani
AAAAAAAAAAAAAAAGGCGAAACTGAGAAACACGTAAAGCTAATATAGGTTTTTCTTCCTCCTTTTTTTTATATAAAAGAAAAAAAAAAATTTTTTTAGAAGAATTCTGAAATCAAGAGAAGGTTATAAAAAAAGTGTATCTTCTTCTGGAGGTTTTTACCTACTGCAAAAAATGTAAACAAAGAGTTAGAATAGATGCTTTTGTTATCATTTGCGAGACCTCAGTCAGTGTCGTTGGCAACACTGGTTGGAGGCGCGGGGGAGAGGGGGGAGATGTAGTACGTTTATTGGTGGTTGCTAGTGGTAACAATTTACGAAATTGAATAAAAGGCACCCCGCTGTGGCTATGCGTCCTTTGTGTGTGTTTTGTTTTTCAAAGTTAAAATAAAAAAGGTTTGTTTTTAAATTAGATTTTTTTTTAAGTTAGCGTGCATTTAATTAATTTCAACGAATCCGTTGACAAATTAGTTTTACTATAAAGTGAAAAGTTGTATAAACAAATGCTCTAATCCTATATATTAGAATATATTACACGCATACAAATCTATTTGTATAGTAAAAACCTTTGTGTACAATAATTTCCATAGAATATATTTTTAAAAGGAATCACTTCTAGCTTGTGTGATTTATACGAAAAATTCAAATTTAAGAGTCCAATATAAAAGTGTGAAAACAAAAAATAAAATGGGTGTGAAAGGAAAACAGAAGAAAGGAAAAATAGAAAAATACTTGGCTAGAAAACGTTTGCCTCTTTTTCATCTTCCGTTGTTCTCATTATATTATTAGTTTCTATCTTTGAAGAGTCATTCGTAATAATTTTATTTTTCATTGTTGCTTCTTTTTTTTGCTTCAGTCAATAAAATAAGAATAATAAAGGAAATAAATAATAAGACCTAACAGTCGACTTAATAAAGTACTATTGTATTATTTTTTTTAAAAAGTACCAACATAAGTGATATTTTCTTAAGAACACATTAACAATGTTTTATGAAGGGACTGTGCTAAGTAAATCTATGTTCTAAAGTGCACGTTAAAATAATTAATTCAGACGGAAAAAAACAAACCACAATCGCTCGCAGCTATGACTTTTTCATTCCATCGACTATTTTAACTGACTAGGAGAAATGAATGCGTAAGTTGGATTTTAATACATTGCCCCTAAAGAGATAATCAAAAAATGCCTCTATAGACAAATCATTTTCAGCCGCAAGTTAAGTTGCTAAATGTATTTATTTAAGGTATTTAACTTGCAATTTCTGAACCGAATGATTACATCCGCTTACGAGAATTTCTATGAGCCAGAGCGAAAGGGCCTACCCAATTTTCCGGGAAAGGTATTTTCACATTCTTTCCAGAGTTCTTTTACATGCCACAATCGACATAGGACCGACGGATTTACTTCCCCTCCTATTGATTAAATTACTTGCCGTATGAATGCGTGAATGTAGATTAAGTAGCTTTTCTAGCTGTCGGAAAAGGCTCTACGCTTCGGGTGTACTGTCGAATCATCACTGAAATAACATTTTTCAAAGAGTTACTAAATATATTTTCATACGCCAATCCATGTTACCTAAAGTGGTCATTTTTGGTATGTCTTTATGGTTTCAATTTTTGACAATTATTGTAAGATATAGTGACATTTCATTAATGTTGGTTACCTTTTGTATGTTTTATATCTTATTGGAAGATCTTCTTGTAGAGTAACCCAACTATAAACCTCGTTCTCTAATAATAGCATTTTGAAAAGGAGATTTAAAAAAATTACAAACTTTTTTGTAGTAAACTTTATCATATTTTACGATATTATTAGCGTTATTTTATCATAAATGATAATATAAATCCTCCGACACCTTAACTTAGTTGGTAACCTGTCTATATAAGGATCCCGGGTTCGATTCCCTGCATGACCGAAAACTGTATCGAAATGTGGGTTTCTCTTTCCACAGTAATTAATGAATGGCCACCCACCTCAGTGGCGTAGTTATCTAACGCGCTAGTTCTAGACTGCCGAGGAAGGGGAGATCGAGGTTTGAATCTCGGTCGGGCTAGCTGGGGATGGTTTTTCCTAAAATGGGATTCCACTCTACCTCCACGCAAACGCGGGTTCACTTCCTCTAAATTCAACCTTCCCCATTCCTAACCCATTAGCATAATTAAAACTTAAGCGTATAAACCGAACGGGTAGTAAGACGCGGTGCTAAATAAAAATAAATTAATGGCCGAGGGCCTGGTGCTGTGTCTAATACAGTTTTTTAGCACTGCATCTTACTACCCCTTTGAGTTATACGCTAACGTACATATTACTCTAATAGGTTAAGGACAAAGAATAAAGGATAAATAAGGTTGAATTTAGAAAAAAGTGTACCCGTATTTGCACGGAGAGCGAGAGCGGGAAATCATTTAGGGAAAATCACCCTCAGTACACCCGGCCAGGATCGAACCACGATCTACCCGTCATCGGAAGTCTAGTTTATTGCGAGAGTAGCGCCTTAGACTATGTGGCCACCGAAGCGGATTTTTCTAGCATTGAGCTAGTTTATAAGTCGTGTGCTTATATAATCAGTCGTTTTGGAAAGTTCACGTTAAATACCCCAAATAAATAATATATGCATATATAACAAGACAGCTGCTGATTACATAGCTTGACGACTGAATATATATAAAAAAAAGTTGTAGCTTTTATAGGTGTCGGATACGGTTCTTTTTACCAGAATGCTACTATATCTCTACGTATCTATTAATAAAAACAGCTGTCGAAGCATTAAATTATGTTTACAGATATATATTTAATATGATTGAGAATGAACTCAAACAACCCACCGTACGTTGACATAATAGAGATAATATATCGACGAGCTTCCTGCTTTAACAATGTGTCGACAATGTTTCCGGACAACAGTACGTTTTCGTTGTAACATAATAGCCTGTGTTAATTAAATGCTCCGTGTTGTTAATCTGTGCCTGTGGTAAACACACAAGCTTGCAGCTAACGAGATAAGGGCTGCGATGAGCACGAATCTCACTAGATGTGATAATATTGATTAGTGTGTGTGTGTTAGCCCCTACCAGTCTTCGTGATGTGTGTGTGTGTGTGTGTGTGTGTGTGTGTGTAGCAGGATTTATCAGGGATTCCGGTTTATTGCCTCGGAGTCTTTGCTTATACAGTTCACCACATATAAAAAAAAAAGACCCCTCATGCGGTAATATAGAATATACCGTATAAGTTGTTAGGACTTGTTGAAAATTGTTTACAACCACCGGTAGTCAAGCGATAAATGGCGTTTCAATTAATTGTCTATCGTTTACAGGGAGGTCAGGGTTAGAATCTCAAATGGGTGAAATCGGGGTGGTCTTTAATACATGTGATGTTACCATACGTTGTCCACGCTAATGTGGACGCATTTTCTCTGAGTTATTAAGTACAATATTATTTAGATAGGAAGGAAATTTTTGACCTTTATTAGAGCTACTAGCGCAATATTCATACATATTTAAACTAATATTTCTCTTTGGATTTGACATTCGAATTTCTGTTTTAGTTTCTCCTTGCTTTTGAAGTACAAAATTAATAACATGTCGACAAAATAAAACAATTAAATACATCAAGTGTTTATTTTTTATAAATTCTATTTTTTGATCAGTTTTTCAAGTTTGAAAGTTTTGCGCGCCTCTTGAGTGGCTCCTCTACAATTTAACCAAATTGCATCTTTCTAGCTCAATGATAGTTACAGTAGTTGCCTTTATACCAGAATCCTACTATAGTTAATAACCCTTTTAACATAATATTTGAGGTGAAAAAAATGTTTGTACAGCTTAATATGAGTTATTAATGGTACATTTTAACCATTTGCCTCTTTACATGAAGGTCTAGTAAGGTAACTATACTGTATTTACTTATATGTGTGGTTCTCATAGCTTTTTAACTAAATTACAAATTTTTACCAAACTTGGAACACGTATGCCCACACAACAGGGCCCTTCAGGTTTTGGTTTATAATTTTCTTTAGTACCACCTTATGGGTCAAAGCTGTGGAGAGTTTAAAAAAAATACTCTTACACGAACAGACGGTCACGTGGACAAATGCGTCACATTCACAGTAAATTGATTTGCCCATGACGAATGTACTGACTTAAAAAAAATATAGTTTACCTCTTTCCTTTTACGAAAATGAGGGTACACGTCTTCTAGATTCTATCTTACTCAGTCATAGCCCATATTGTAATCGGATAACAAAACCAGATATTAAGACGGTGAGCAGGGGAGAAGGTAGGGGGACATCTAAATTAAAATTATACTCGTATAGTCGATTCAAAGTAACATTGGCCTTTTCTGACAGTTGATAATTTCTGAAAAAACTGTTTAGTAATCATCAGATTAGTGAATATGTTTTTGTTATTTTGTTAGCTTACGTAAATTGACACAACTGATCAAATCTACCAATCCCGCTTCGGTGATCGCATCTCTCTCGAAGTAGACTGGTTTGCCGATGACGGGGATATCGGGCTTCGAATCTCGGTCGGGTGTACCAAGAGTATTTTTACCTAAATAGTGCTACACTCTTTATTTACGTAAATGAGGGTAAATTTCCTCTTAAAATACAACCTTATTCATCCATAACACATTAGTATATATGCGTGCATACCGGCCAAGTGATAATGGCCAGTGCTACAAAAAAATCAAAGCGACAAAAACATAATTTGTAAAAGGATGAACAAGGAGCGATTTTTGGTAGCTTTTTTTTTCTCAACTGTCAGAGAAGGCTAAATTTACCGTGAACGCACTATAGATTCCGGTGGATATTCACGGATTTTGAGTGGGACCTCCTTGTCCACAAAGTTCGGCCCAAGAGGGAAGACTCTCACGTATTTCAGTTTCAACTACAAAGTACAACCAAACAACCAAACCCTATTGGAGCGCGTGACATTATACCACACGGTCAGAGAAGAACAATGGGGCAAGTTGTTCAACATCAATACCAACATTATCATAATTACTAACCTCAAACTTGAAAACAAATTTTTTGCTTCATTTACATACGTTCTCATACTGTACATGGCTAATGCATGAAGCTATTGAATTATGAGAAGCTTGACTAAAAAAAAATTTGTTGTGTGTTTGATTATACTTGAAATTGTTTCTCTGATAGATGATTGTTTTAAGATCAGAAGGTCAAGGAGCTGCACTAACATATTTAAAAAATAGAAATACTTTTATAAATATACACTTGTTGGTACCGTAAGTCTACAATAGCCGGAATAGGTAGATAACATGTTAGTTTGTTTTGTGTCAAAATACTTTTTTTTATTAAAAATAATACTTTAGATCTAAATGTTTTTTTTACCTGTCCACATGGTCTAAGGCGTCACCCTTGCAATAGACTAAACCGTTGGTGACGAGTAGAGGGAGGTTCGAATTCCGGTCGGATGTAGTCTACTAAGTGTGGTTTTTCCCAAATGGTTTTCCGCTTTCCCTCCACGTAAATGCGGGTACACTTTCTCTAAATTCAACCTTCCTCATCCCTTGATCATTAGTGTAACTAGTACATATGCGTACGACCTGAACAGGTAGTAAGACACGGTGCTAAAAAAATGTGTTTTTCCACCTTGAATACTAGTACCAGTCCAGGAGAGATATTTTAGCAACGATAATGGTGTAATGGGTTAGGTATGAGGAAGGTAGAATGTATAGAGGATGTGTACCCACATTTGTCTAAAGACATAGTAGGAAACAATTTACCCCTCAGTACACCCCCCTGGATTCGTACCCCAATTTCCCCATCCTCCCGTCAGCCTGTCTAACATGAGAGACGTGTTAAGAGTAAAATTAGACCATGCATCCACCAATGTGGGTACAAATAAGTAAGCCTAGTATTTAAATTTAAGTAGCCTCAATAGTTGTTGAAAATAATTAGAACAATACAAGTTTCCATCGTGTGAAATGATTTTTTTTATCATTATTTAATTATAAAAATCTAAAAACTGGAATCATCATGAATAACCATAGGCTCTTAACAAACTGTACAAAATTTTAAATATTAACTATACTGTAAAGCTTCGATCATTCGGTATCGTATGAGACCGAACGAATTTCAGATAATCCGGAAATATAAGTTTAAAGGGGGTGTCATATAGAACTTATCTAAGTAATAAAATGTAAAATATATAAACATGTAATTTATATAACGGCATAAATTTACTGTAGTTTTGTTACATGCATAAATACGGTAAGAGAATTTTAAAATGTGTATATTATTATCTTTTTATATATGTTTTAAAATAAATTAATATTCTGTACTGTGTGTAAAAATGTCCGTACTGTATGCATTTGATATCCAGATTATCGGAGGCCAGATAATAGCGATGGTTAGGCCTATACATAAATATAATACATACATATTTACAGTTTCACCCCAAAATATATGTTATTACGCAGCCGATGTTATTTATTTACCATCTCAAGTAAAAATAATTCCAACTTAGTACCTTTATTGCAAAAATAAAATAGTAGGCCGTTATTAGGAACAAAAGACCCACTTCGGTGGCGTAGTTAGCTAACGCGCTAGTCGTGTTGAGCTCGACTGCCGAGGACGGGGAGATCGAGGTTCGAATATCGGTAAAAATAATTCCAACTTAGTACCTTTATTGCAAAAATAAAATAGTAGGCCCTTATTAGGAACAAAAGACCCACTTCGGTGGCGTAGTTAGCTGACGCGCTAGTCGTGTTGAGCTTGGCTACCGAGGACGGGGAGATCGAGGTTCGAATCTCGGTCGGGTGAACTGTTTTTTTTTTTCCTAAATGGCTTTCCACTCTCCCTCCACGCAAATGCGGGTTCTCTTCCTCTATATTCAACCTTCCCAATTCCTACCCCATTAGCGTAAATAGTACTTAAGCGTATAACCCGAACGGGTAATAAGACGCGGTGCTAAATAATAACAATAATAATAATAATAATAATTATTATTATTATTATTATTATTATTATTATTATTATTACTAGGAACAAAAGGACTTACCCTATATTTTTTTACTAGAAATTTTGAACTTATTTTTTGCAGCACTAGTGTGGGTTTTAAATCTTGTGCCAAAGTCACTTTCGTTTGTTGACAAATGAGTGTCCATTTCATGTGAGAAAACCACTGCTAACATAGGTATATACTGCCAAACATTGCAAATATTGTGTGTGCCAATTCAACAACTTTTAGGGACTGATTCCTGTCAAAAACAATTGTACAAATTTATACATCAACCTTACACACCAGATTTCACCAAATTATACCAAATTCCAAATGTATTCATGAGAAGTTTATAAAAATAATAATAGGGTCACATTGTATGTTGAGTCATCACAAGGTCCACGGGACGCAATTTGATATGCCCGGTCTAACGCGTCACTTCGTGGTAGACTGGTTTGCCGGTGACAGGGAGATCGAGGCTCGAATCTCGGTCGGGTGTACTGAGGGAGATTTTCCCTTAAATGGTTTTCCACCCCTTTCAGATGAATGTGGGTATATTTCCTCTAAAATTATACCTTACTCATCCACTATTAATTTAAAGTAACTAATGTATGGCGAAAATAAATGTAGGATGTTCGAAAACAAGGTACTCAGGGAGATATTTGGGCCAACAAGGGATTAATATATTGGGGAGTGGAGTAGGCTACATAATGATGAGCTACATACCCTGTACTCATCACAAGACATTGTTAAGATATTAAAATCTTGCAGATTACGGTGGGCAGGACACGCAGCGCGAATGGAATAATCTAGACCCATGTTCAGGGTATTGACTGGCAAACCCAATGGGAAGACCTAGACGCAGATGGGAGGATAGCATTAGAATGGACCTAAAAGAGATAGGGTGTAATGAGGTGGATTGTATAAAACCAGCTCAAGATAGGGAGAGGGTGTAATGAGGTGGATAGGATAGAACTAGCTCAAGATAAGGATAGGTGGAGTACTCTTGTAAGTGCGGCAATGAATTTTAGAGCTGCAAATGCCATAGAGTAAGTAAGTAAGTACAATAAGAGTAATGTAAGCGTATAACCCGAAAGGATACTAAGCCACGGCGAAAATAGAAAAGATCATTAGTTTAAAGGAGAATAGCTTATTTTCCCGATACTTTAACAGAAGGCCAATTTTTCCACTAGTAGATACAATATTTTGCTGACTAAAATAAGTAATTACAACTTGAATGTTTTTTATGTTAATTTTGGTTGACTATGTTTATTTATCGAATCATTTCAAGAAATTAGAATCGTTAAATATAGAGCAATCTAAAAAAACATTTTTACTATGTCCTACGTAGCCTCACGCAATCTTGTAATTTGGGGCACACTATAAGAACACTGGAATTAAGTGCTAGAGTCTTAAAAAGGAAATGGACGTTTAATAAAGAGAAAAAAGTTCTCGGTTATTAAAGCCCAGAGAAGAAAGAAACGTAAAAACTTGCTCACGCAATACAAAACAGATTCATGCTATTGGAGATTAACCAGGACTCGTGACCGAGTGGTTAAGGAGGCCGACTAAGGACTTAAATAACCCCGGTTTGATTACGGTTGCTGCTCTCAAAAAAATTGTTTACGTTATGATTACAGACATTTAAAAAAAATATACTGGCATTAAGGTTTATATTATGTCTCAGTCTAATTTCCATAGGAATAGCCTTATCTAACAGTTAAAAAAGTGTATATAGGTCATGTTTATAATCTCGTCTTTATGCGTTATATAGTGTGATATTCAGCTGTCAATTTTGATAGAACCTATCAATATTTATAAAAAAACACTAATAGTAAAAGTTAGTAAAGTGTCAATAATTTTTGCCACCAAAAATTATTTTTATATTTCCTATGAAAATTGGACTGTAGACGTGATACCTGATAAATTAAGTTAATTTATAGAAGTTTGTAGGTTTCTGACATAGATGACCTTTCTAAAACAAATACCTTAATAATAATAATAATAGCTGATATTATTATTATTATTATTATTATTATTAGGTTTATAATAACATTAACAATTTGGAAGTAAATAATTTTTTCAACGTGCTTTGCGTCTTACTAGCCGTCTGGTCTATTCATATATTTACACTAAACAGGACCCGGGACCGAGTGGATAAGGAGGCCGACTAAGGACTTAAATAACCCCGGTTTGATTACGGTTGCTGCTCCCAAAAAAAATTATTTACGTTATGATTACAGACATTTAAAAAAATATACTGGCATTAAGATTTATATTATGTCTCAGTTTAATTTCCATAGGAAGAGCCTTATCTAACAGTTAAAAAAGTGTATATAAGCCCTGTTTATAATCTCGTCTTTATACGTCATATAGTGTGATCTTCAGCTGTCACTTTTGATAGAAACTATCAATATTTATAAAAAAACACTAATAGTAAAAGTTCGTAATATCAATAATTTTTGCCACCAAAAATTATTTTTATATTTCCTATGAATATTGGACTGTAAATTAATGTACCATAAATTAAGTTAATCTATAGAAGTTTGTAGGTCTCTGACATAGATGGCCTTTCTAAAACAAATACCTTAATAATAATAATAATAATAATAATAATAATAATAATAATAATAATAATAATAATAATAGCTGATATTATTATTAGGTTTATAATAACATTAACAATTTGGAAGTTAATAATTTTTTCAACGTGCTTTGCGTCTTACTAGCCATCCGGTCTATTCATATATTTACACTAATGAGATAGGGTTGAGGAAGTAATAATTTAGAATAAATATAGGATAAACCACCCTCAGTGCACACAGACGTAATTCTAACCACACCCACCCTGTAACTAGCAAACTTTGTTTTAGTATTGCGTCTTGTTACCTGTTAAAAGTATATGCTTACGTACTAATTACTAATGAGTTAGGGACAAGGAAGGTTGAATTTAGAGAAAGTGTGCCCACTTTTGCCTGGAGGGAGAGTGAAAAACCATTTAGGAAAAAACCTTTAGTACAACCGCCCGGGATTTGAATCCCGATCTCCCTGCCATCGGTAATAATCTACTTTACTGCGAGAGTGACGCCTTAGAGTATGTGGCCACCGATGGCGAACAATTAAAGTACATTGTGAGCCTGACGCTTCATCGGTGGCCGGGAAGTCAGATACGTTAGACTAGTAGTCCTGATTCCTGCTGACGGGGATGTCGTAGAAAAGCCCTTCTGGTTTAACTGAAGTTCACCCGCTTCGGTAGTCGCATGGTCTAAGGCGCTACTCTTGCAATAGACTGGACTGCCAAAGACAGTGAGATTGGGGCTCGATCGGGTGCATTGTGTTTTTTTTTTGCTTAATGTCTTTCCGCTCTCCTTCAACGCAAGTGTAGGTGAACTTCCTCTAAATTAAAACGTCCTCATCTCTAACGCATAAGTGTAATTAGTATATTAGGCGTACAACCCGGACGGGTTGCGATGCTAAAAAAAACTGGAGGTTGGTTTTCTACAAGGGATTTTTCACTAATTTTGCTTTCATTTCCTCTTCAGTCTATTGAGGGTGCATTTCCTTTAAACCACCATTCTCATACTTCTATCTTAAGTTAAGTCGTTAACATATTAGCTTGTGTTGAATGTACAACTATTAAAATAAATACATAGTGCTGAACATAATTCATCAGTCATCACATGTTAAAACCGGTTAAAAACGCAAGGTTCAACCTTGTCAAATGGTTGACCTTATAACATATTAAAGTATCAAAATATGTTTATATTTTTATTTAAAAAGGCTGATCCAAACATTCGCTAAGATTTAAAAGAAAAATAAATCTTTCATTAAATATATACATCACGTCGAGTGAACACGAAATAAATATTTTCCACATTGCCTCACACATGTTTATTTTTAACCAACAAAATCAGAACTAGAGCGTTGTTAAACACAAAAAAAAACATCGAATAATTTAGGGATTCTATGAATTATAATATTTTGGAGTTTGCAAATAGAATAGAGATAAAAAAAAATTGGAACTAAAACTATTTCCTCCACTAGCACAAGGTCTGACAGTTACAAAATTGTTGAAAAAAATACGTGAATAATTCATAGGGAAAGAAAAATATAGAGGAGATATTTAAATGGGCCAACCAACACAAATAAACATTTTCAATAAGAAAAGATGGCACGGCCTATGCTTCAGGTTTCTTTGTGAATCAAATGATATGTGTAAGGAGGCAAAACCTAGTATACAGAGTGATCATTCAGATATTTCTCAATGATAGATCTCTTGCTACGGAATTAATTTTAGAATATCCCCCGCAACGGTAGGAGCATTGGTAAATACATCAGTTTCGTCTAGTCTGGTTTGTCGCTTATTGGTGCTTAGAGTTCTAATACCACCAGAGTGTACTGAGGTTATTTTTCCTAAACGGTTTCCTACTCTTCCTCCAGGAAAGCTCTCGTAGTCTATATTCATCAAAATTTTACCTTCATCTCTATCTTACTAGTCTAAATAAGCCATGATTAGAAGTAAGGCACGGTGTTCAAGGAAAACACAATAAACGGGTCTAGACCAAATAAAGTTCATTTTTATAAACCCCTGATTTGATATCAGGGAGCGTCTATAACATATTTAAGTATCAGTTATATATTTTGTATCGACATATTACTAATTAAAAACCCAAGTTCTGGTCAGAAGATTGTAACGTGTAAGTGTAAATTTATTTTACCTTTGTTTATAAAGTGCACGTTAAATGCAAAGTTAGATATTTTTTTTAAAATTAGACAAAATAAGTTTTTGCATCATATAATAAATTAAACACACCAGAATATTTCCAAGCTATAGCTTGGTTGATTTCAAATCACATTTATTCCTTATAATTTCGTACAGGCTTATTTGATCAGCGAGCAACAGTTGATGAGGTTTTATATTTGTTTTCTCCGTCTTACTACCAGTTCATGTTATATGAATATCTAGTTTAATTGGGCAGTATTTTAGAGGAAATGTTCCCATGTTTTCGTAAAAAAAAATGCGTGAAAAGTATTTAGGAAAATTCAAGTCTTAGCGTATCCAACCGAGATTTGAACCCCGACCTCCCCAGAACCAGAAATCCAGACCAGATCAAGTTATCTTTTGAGACAAATATTCTATTTAGTGTGGTGAAATGCATTAAAGTTAAGAGTAAAACAAGATTCTTAGATAAATAGTTTTCTAAAAAGTCTCATTTGTACAGTTTTTTCGAACAGGTTAATTAGATAAATGTGACGTATGTTACTAGAGAAAAAAGAAATCTAAGCTCTTGTGATAGGGCAACTCATTGTTTCCATGACCATATGAATTAAAAAAAAATTGTAAATGAAGGCTAAGATAATTTTATTAGAAACTGAGATTAACGACCAAAGGGCTCATTGTGCTGACCATATGACATCCTCTATCCGCAAATGTTGGCACTATCATCGCTAAAGGCGGCGGCCGCTCGGTCGTTATAGCTCGCTTGTGGGCTCACGCCATGGAGTTTTTTTTAGGAACAAGACTATTATCTCCTATCAAAACATGTTATGTTTATTTGCACGCTATGAAACATAGATACTAAGAACTAAGTGTCAGTTATGTGTATTTATTTGTATTTTTATATTTAAACTTTCTGATGCCAGTAATTTTCTCGTTAGTTTTAATTAAAACTTTAAATTTTTAAGTTCATTTTTAAAACATGATCTTTATAAAATAAATCTGATTAATATTGGATCTGGACAATTGCAATGGTTATTTATGTATTCATGAATTGTTTCATAATACATCAATTAAAATAACAAAACAAGTCCAATTTAAAATTTTCTCTATAATAATTATGTTGATTTAAATTCTGAATGTGTTACACTTTGTAGTTTCATATGCCAGCCGTTAAAAAATTTAATCTAAAAATATTTTCATATTAAACTGTTTAAAGGCTTACATATAAAACCACAAAGTATAACCAAAGCATAATTTAAATCAACTTATTAGAGAATAAAAGTTATAAATACTTATGTCGAACCGTTAAACATTCCTACGAAATAAATGTTTTCATTTTAACCAGTTTTTGTATTGCTAATGGATGCCATTAAATTTAAGTGATACCGAATCTTAATACCAATCAACTCGATAGAGAATAAATTTGAACTAATATCAATATCAAATTGACGATTCCCATTTTAATTCAATATGTCATGTTAATAAATTGTATTAATGTTACTGACACTAAAGTAAAATATTAATCTCTATATATTGTACTATGTTAAATGACGTATTAATCATAAAAGGCCCTGAATGAATAACCAGTAATGTCAAAATCAAGTTTTGCTCAGACAATATTATCATATTCCTTGAGGTGAAAGTGTAAGGAGTTAAGGGTAGTGTTTTTGCAGTTTTTATATCAAAACAATATTTTTTGGCCAAACTAAATTAAATATTGCTCCAATAGAAATATAACTTGAGTTTAATTTTCTACACATGGTGATATCAACAGCCTTTGAATGTCTGGTCAAGAGCGTGGCGACACCAGATGAGAAACTTTTTAAATGAAGAGAAAAAAGTTGTCATTAAATTCCAGGACACCCTTGACAGATATTTAAGAATTGTTAAGGTCATCATGTGAAGAAAATTAAACTTTATGTTTCTACCGGAAAATGACTTGATTTATTTTTGACCAAAAATGTGCTTTTAACTGCAAAAATACTGCACTTAGCTCCCACCCCACCTTAAAATAATCCCGTTAATTACAAGAAAGAAAATACTCCATTAAAAATGACTAAAAAATAAAGAACCAGAAACTTTCAACAGCCTACCTTTCATAAATATTTATTTTATATTATTTAGTAGATTTGAAAGGGCTCTATGAGGAGGAGGCAGGCGGCGAATGTTTTGCCTTCTAAAGATAAACGGGCAATTTCCGCTACTTTATCAAAGTCTTAAATTTAGGTTTCCCACTTTGTAAGCAAGATTTGTTTCAAAGTTGAAAAATAAATACTTGGATAAAATAAAGTGTAAATGTTTAAGAGGGTCTATGCAAACAGTCAGGCCCAGATATTTTAGATGTCGCCATCAAAAGAAACAATTTTTCACTTCGAATAACACTATGTTATCAGTCGTTTTAATTTATTACTATCCAGTTCGAAAGCCGCATGGTCTAAGGCGTCACTCTCGCAATAGAATGGAATGCGGACGATGGGTAAATCAGGGTTCTAATCCCGGTCGGATGCACTGAGGGTTATTTTCCAGAAATAGTTTGCCACTCTCCCTCCACGTAAATGTGGGTAGACTTCTTCTAAATTCAAACTTCCTCATCCCTAGCTCATTAGCGTAATTAGTACACATGCGTATAACCTGAATAGGTAGTGAGTATTGGTGCTTCAAAAAAAAATACCCTACACCATCTAAACAAAAATTGTGTTTATTTTTTGTATTCATTTACTGTTTTTGTGTAAATTTGTAATGTGTTATTTTCATACACGTGAACAAATACAAACGTGTTTTTTTATATAATATTATTAGTTTGATCTATTCTTGAACTATAACTGTCATTAATAGTAATTTAAACATCTTTATTAGTTCATTCAGAATTTATCTTCTAAACTGGTACTAAAATTTAGGTATTAAAACTGTATCAACACAACGATTCAAATTTTAGACATATTAAGCCAAAGGTTAAATGTAGAGTTAGCTTTCCACGAAACATTTTATAAATGTGTCTAAACTAAAGACATATTGGAAAAGTGGATTAAGGATTCGCTTAAGTGTTGATCTGGAGAGGATGGATTTAATTAAATTGTGTTAGATCCTATTTAATTACTCGCTGTAGGGATCAAACCTCTATCTCTTGATTTCACACCATGTATTGCAGACGTCCTAAGGTTGACATGCTTGTCTTTGGTATGACATCATCATTATCTCAGTCGATAGCGCATCTACCTATTTATCTCGGGGTACCTTGGTTCGACTAAGAAATCGATCATTATAGAAATTTGGGTTTGTTTATTTTTTTAAAAGATGTTTGTACTGGAACAATATTTTATTGATTTTAACCAAAAACATATTTTGCCATAAAAACTGTAAAAACTCTGGACTTTTCTCGCGTTCCCTACTATCCAACCTTTAGTTGTTGTTTTTTTAGCACCGCGTCTTACTACCCGTTCGAGTTATACGCTTAAGTACTAATTACACTAATGGATTAGGAATTGGGAAGGTTGAATTTAGAGGAAGTGAACCAGCATTTGCGTGGAGGGAGAGTGGAAAACCATTTAGGAAAAACCACCCCCAGTTCACCCAACCGAGATTCGAACCTCGATCTCCCCGTCCTCAGTGGTCTGGCTCAACAAGACTGGCGCAACCTTTAGTTAATTAACATTCTTGGGGCTGGTTGTTGTGATGAACCCAGGTTTAAGTTATAGCCTGATAATAAACCAGCCATAGACAGCGCCCTAAAAACAAATGTTATATTATAAATATTGCCTGCATCGAGGGGCACGTGGAATCAACGTCAAGTTCATCTAGTTCAATCGGGTGGTCGGGTTTCGAATTTTGGCCAAGTATACTGAGGATGTATTTTACTGCACTGTTTCGAATATAGCTTTACGCAAATGCGGGTATATTTCTTTTATATTCAACCTTCTTCATTCATAATGCATTGAATGCGGATATCCCGGATGGACATAGTAAGATCCCAGAAGGAAGGAACTTTTTAGACAATCCAAAATCCAAAGTGACAGCTCCATTTTACATTAAATGACGTATGAATACGTGGAAATGGAGCAAGAAGCTTTAATAAATGTCAGATAATGTTCTTCCTATGAAAAATTGGGCTGTATGTAAGTCGGACTTGAGTAAAACGCGATGTAAACAAAAATAATATAAAAATTAGCTGTTTGTTAGTTACCTGCTGACTGAAACACTCCCTTGGTGAAGACGCGAGACGTCTCCTCCACCAGTACCCCAGAGGCTCCATGCAGACCGTGGGCCAAAATCTGCACCAGCAGGCTGCACCACACCACCACCCATCCCCAACCCCCCTCAGGATAGTAGTGCTGCTTGATGGTGCTGGCGCTCGTGCTGTGACGGCGTCGGGACGCAGCCGCCGCTTCCGCCTCCGCCACCACCTCCTCGCAGCAAGAAGGGGCGTCCCCGCTCGTCGCCATCCCCGAGTCCTCACCGCCACCGCCACCGCCACGGTCCATGGTGGTGGCGCCGCCATCACGGCATCGCGGTGATCCGCACCCTGCCACCACTGGCGTCCCCGCCGCCGTCCAGACACACGCACCTCGGCCGGCCACAAGGGAGTCAGTGTGTTGTTAGAAACACATCGTAACGCACGTTTACACTCGGAACTAACCACGGTTAGAGATTTTACTTTTGTTTTATTGGTTGTAACTTATATAAGTGCACGATGTCAAATATAGACTATGTATTTCTATCTATTCAAAGGTACAAAGTCTCAAAGTTACCTTCATAAGTAAAAAAAGGTATCTCTAATAATCACACCTCAAAGGCATATTTTAAAAATAATTTCCATATTTTTGCATGGAGGTATTATTAATTATTTGTCAATTTGGTAGTTAATTATGTTGAGGAGAATATAATTTGTGCTTTTTGGAATCAATTTTTCCAGAGGGCAAGGCTCACGTGACGTTTGATTAAAGACTGATCATCTCATTTTACAATTTTAAGTAGGATTTTTTGTCTATTTAACTTTTATCTAGTTTAGGTTAATACTTATTTAAATTTGTTAATTTAGTGTTACGAAGATCATGTCGCTACACACAGTGAATAGTTAGTTTTGAACGTTAGACCTCTATATATTAATTTATTTTTACGGAATCCGTTTCAGTTGAGAAGTGCTAATTGTGGTTGAAATAGTTTTTGTGATCTGCCAAATAGCAGCAAGACAAACAGGTGTTATTGGTAATAGTGAATTACACACAAAGTCAAAAGGAAGTTATTGAAACTACAGCAGAGGTGTTTTCACAGATAGGCTACAAACACAATTTCAATAGATAATTCTGTTCACTTGCTAAACCAGTTAAAAATTATACAAAATATTTTGTACGAACCAATGTTTTTCCATATTTTGTTTGCGAATCTTCAACTCGTTTATCCTAATAGTGTGGTATTAAAATTACAAGAGAAACAATTGTAAATATTTCAAAACAACATTGATTTCAAATGGTTTGAGTTTGTTTTCAATATTTCCTTTGAACGAATCAGTATTTTAGCCGCTTAAAAAGTGAGGATATATTTAGTAGGTTTATTTTATTTTAGTAGGAAAAGAAGCTAATTATTCTAATATTTTTTTTAAGAAACATTTAAGTTTTCAAAAAATCAAAACACTATACAGATAAAACTTTCAAACCTCGTGAGAAAATCGTCACACAAACCGACGCGAACAGACAGGATTTGTCCTTCCGCGTCCAGAAATTCGACGCGACTGGACGTCGTCGTTAACTAAAATACAAGTCTCGCGCGCCCGGGAGTTAGAGTGCCCCGCGCCTGCGCGAGGGCGGGGCTTATGACAGTCCTCCAGCCAATGGGAAGTCGACCACGCTGCACGTAGCCACGTGCTAGGCTTCATTCATTCATTCATCATGATCCGGAAAGGGGCGGACACCGGTCACCTGAGGAAGGGAAGCGAGACTGGCTGACCACTTGCTCTGTACGTGACGTTTCACGATAGATTGGCATGAAATCATACTCACACTGGCAACTATTTCACAGGGGATGCAACAAACTGTCCCGTTTAAGCAATAAAAAGTAACAAAACAGTTTTACTGTAAATATGTATTTAACTTTTATACCGAATCAAAGTAAAAAAAATTTTACTGCCACACTTTTTTTTTACAATTGAGGTATTTAACTAGAATTGTCTTAACTTAGACACATATCATCAAATGCCTTTCTGACTAAATTAGCCTAAGCCATCCACACCTAAAACTAGATGCCCATCCTTAACGATAGGAGTTCAATATTTGATTGTAAGATAAATACCTGCACAGATAAAATAAGCATCGGACCATAAAGAAGGGTTAGCATCTCGTTAACATATATTTGCATTAGTAAAATGTATTTTGGCTAATTTTACTAACTTGTTGCTAACTTTATCTTAGGAGGGCCTATTTGAATGTTATACAACCCTCAATACAAGGGTGATTGTCAAATTGCTAGTAACAGGTTACAGTATGTAGCACAAGAACGCCTGAGTATTATACTATCCTCAACACTTGTAAGAACGTCAAATTGCTAACAATAGGTTACAGTATATTAAAGAAGAACGCCTATGTGTTATACTATCCTCAACACTTGTAAGAACGTCAAATTGCTAATAATAGTTTACGTAGAGTATATAAAACAAGAACGCCTGTGTTTTATACTATCCACAGCACTCGGAAGAACGTCAAATTGCTAGCAATAGGTTACATACAGTCTAATAAACAAGAACGCCTGTGTTTTATACTATCCTCAACACTTGTAAGAACGTAAAATTGCTAATAATAGTTTACATATAGTATATAAAACAAGAACGCCTGTGTTTTATACTATTCACAACACTCGGAAGAACGTCAAATTGCTAGCAATAGGTTACATACAGTCTAATAAACAAGAACGCTTGTGTGTTATAACACCTACACCACTTGAATGGACGTCAAATTTCTAGCAATAGACTACAGTATAAACACGAGAAACCTGAGTATTACATTAGCCATAACACTGCGAAAGTATTGGAACAGCGTTTTGCCAAATGTGCTCCACAGATACCTTGGACTTCGCCATAGCTAACTCAGGCTCAGTGAGACAATTTTATAATATTCTTTATTTATTTTTCACACTATAAAATAGCATCGGTAGTTATGATTGCCAATTTTTTCAAATTTGAATAAGAGACGTTTGTCAAAGGCATAGTCAGAACATGTGATGTTTTTAGTTTGTTTTATACTTTTAAAATTTAACTGTCTCTATTGAATTTTCACTATATTAATGTAATAATTGTATAATAAATGTATGAAGGCTCCATCATCTATTTTTTCTAGTTTGTTTTTTCAAGAACCGCGTCTTACTATCCTTTCGGATTATACGCTTATGTACTAATTACGATAGTTTTATGGATGAGGAAGGCTATATTTATAGTAAGTGCATCCGCATTTACGTGGAGGGAGAGTGGAAGAAAACCATTTATGAAAACCACATTCAATACACCCGACCGAGATTCAAACTCCAATCTCCCTGTAATGGACAGTTTGGTATATTGCAAGAGTGACACCCATGCGGCCACCGAAACGGGTAGCTTAATGTTACAATCCACAACAAAACACACAGGGTGACCTGGCGGTCTAGGGGTAAGGTGTCGGACTTCTGTTCTGGGGTCCGAGACTCAATCCTCGGTCCCGGAACGGATTTATATGATTGCCAAATCCTTCCTTCACCTCTGAAAATACATGTATTAGTCACAACTTGTGAATGTGTGGAGTGCAAGGCCTCCACCGTGGTTCGGATCCTACGTTAAACTGTAAGTCTTCCATTTCACCTCACAATCACCCTACCATTACACATTAGCGTATAACCTGAACGGGTAGTAAGGCGAGGTGCTAATAATAAACCAACGAGCCAAGTGGCGCTTCCAGTAAATTCTTTACAAATAAGCTAATTCAGAAAAATAATCATCAAGTTAAACAATGTTAAAAAGTAAAAGATTAGATTCAGAAGAGGCAAAGTCGTTGCCTTTTATGTTAGTATTTTATTTTATTTTAGGAATCCAATAATTTTCTTGGACGACTTTCATGAGGCATTAAAAGACATAACTCTGTTTTTCTGTTGAAATAAATTGCTTTCTCTAACCTTCTTGGGTGTTATTTCTTCTTTGTGTAACTCCCGAAAGGTATGATTAGAAATGTGTTTTTTCTTTACTCTTTTTGCTAGTTATATCTTCTCTCTACCCTCTTTGTTAATAAACTAGCTCTATTTTAGTTAGTAACATTACATTATCTTTTTCCCATAAATATTCGTTATGGGTGATGCTTCTTTTTTAGTAAAAAACAACATCATTTGTTCCAATATAATTTTTACGAATTGTTCACGTTACTTCGTTTACTACTCTATATTTTATTTTACTCACTTTGTTGTGCCTCAGAGCATTACTCATGTAATAGCTTTCATTGTAACATTTGTACCAATAGTAATTCTTTCCTTCTCATCTTCTTCGGGGAATCTAAGTTCCCATTTATGGACCTCTGTGATCACTATTATATAAGAATTACTACATTATTTATAGCATTGCTTCCTTCTAACAATAATCTACATGATAGCCAATCCTTCTACGGTATTTATCTCCTTTAATATCACCATCACATACATCAAAAGCTTTAATTCCACAGATAATTACATTCTCAGTATTTCAATTTGTATTTCAAATGTACTTTTTAAATTACAAAGACATTCTTTCACACATCGGTATAAGGGGCGAAGCGTGTTCTGTTATCAGGGTTTAAAAAGCTCGGTAATGATTATTTTTTAGCACCGCGTCTTACTACCCGTTCGGGTTATTACGCATATGTACTAATAATGATAAAGTATTAGGTACGATTAAGGTTGAATTTAGAGGAAGTGTACCTGTATTTGCGTGGAGGGAGAATGGAAAAACCATTAGGAGATAAAACCTCCTCAGGAAACCCTACCGGTATTTGAGACCCGATATTCTTATCATCTGCAGACTTGTATATTGTAAAGAGTGACGCCTTAGATCATTCGACCACTGAAGCTGGTTTTGGAAATATTGTACCTGTGAAATGTTCTTCAGAATCCGTTGTTATTTGAATAACCGCACGCTCTGTTAAAAGACACGATACACCTCCTTATGTGAAGGTTTGTTTGTTCATCGGTTGTAGGCTAGTTACACCCAATTTTTTATACAGATTCCTTTTTAGAAAATACAAATATTTCTATTTTGAGGCCAAAATTGTTAACATTTTACTATTTTACTAGAGTTATTCATTGATACTATTAATTAAAAGTGACAGCTGCAGGCAGATACCATGGCCTTACGTATGAATACTTGGGAGTAGATATAGAAACTTCTCTGTCTGATAAGGTCCTTCACAAGAATATTGGTCAGTACAAGTTTTTAGTAAGGGAGGGGGTGGAGGAACATATATCTTGAACCAGTGAGCACGTGGTCTTGTTTAAGGTCAGGTCACACACTTGCAGGGCCGTGCCCGGGCTGGACATAGCTTGACGTTCTGATCACGCTTGGCTCGGAGACGCCCGCCGGTTCCACACTGTTTCGGACCACGCGCGGGTTTTTTTAGGGCAGTCTGCCTTGGGGTCTCGATGTGTTAACTGTTGTTTCTATCCGGTTGGATAAAATGTTTGCAAATTTAAGGAATAGTGACTTGGGTGTTAAGTACTAGTGTTAGAAGAAGAGGAGGAGAAAGGTAGAGGAGTTAAAAGATTGAAAAGGTGTACGTAGGTTCACAATGCATAGAAAAATAGGTCTGAGTAAGGAGAGTTTGAGATTTTGTATCCTCATTAGATGGATGATAAAACAAGGTTTTAGGAGTATTTTAGAATCACTCCACTCTGGAATCTTCTAAACGACTGATCCGAGTGAGGCCCGAGGCCGAGACGATTTTTAACGAGCTCTGTCCACCGCGTCGGTGCGAGTCGCTATGAACCTTTTCTTCTCCACACCGCGTCTCACTATCCGTGTGGGCTATACACATATTTAATAAACTAATTCACTCGCTTAAGTGGCTGGATGGTCCAAGGCGTCACTCTCGTGTTAGACTGGCCTACTGAATACGGGGAGATCGGGATTCGAATCCCAGTCGGATCTACTGAGGGTGGTTTTCCCTAAATGGTTTCCCACTCTCCTTCCATACAAATACGGGTAGATTATCTCTAAAGTCCGTTATCCCTGCCCCATTAGAGTAATTATCATGTATGCTTAGAACCTGAATAGGTAGTAAGACGTGGTGATAAAAAAAACTAATTGGGGAAGGGATGATTAAGATAGAATTTTAAAAGATATTTGCCTATATTTGTGTGGAGAAAGAGTGGGAAAACAATAGGAAAACCATCCTCAGTACACCCGGTTGAAATTTGAACCCCAAGCGCTGTCTCAAGCAACTCAAACAAGATGAGCTTGACGTTTAGACCACAGGCCCGCCAATGCGGGTTACTATTTTCCACTTATTATAAAAATGTATGTAAAGAAGCCTTGAGGCGTAGATTTATAATCTAGTGAGTGAGAATATCTTCACTTCCAAAATTATATATTGTTTCATCTTTTGGGGAACTGAACCTGGTAGTATTATGATAGTAGACAATATTACTGATTGAGCTTAGTGATCTTAATACGTAATTTTAGTTTAACAGTTAAATTTATTGGGCTAGTAAATCAAAATTATACATTTAAATTTGGATAAATGTTGAAATAAGGTTCTATTGTTCAAACTTTGATGATATTAAAAGTTTATTTTATTTTCAAAAAGGTATAAGAATAATAAAAAAATATATTAAGAGGTTATACCAATTTTTCCAAAATGCATATTTACTTGCAAGATTAAAATATTATAAATACTACAGTTATTAAACGTTAGAAATATAGCAAAAGTTCTCAACCGATTTAAAAATAAATAAACAATGACTATTCTTTTGTATAAGTAATAATATTAAATAATCCCTTCGTTACAATCTCACGCTATGAAAAAAAACTAAATATGTTAATATATTTTGTAGGAAGAAACATAATTATCTTCTCCGCTATCAATTTTAAAATGGTAATGAGAAACTGTAAAAAAAGAAATAGAAGGACAAGAAAAAATAATCTTTTTATAAAATTATTTTAAAATTAATGTCACGTCTTTAAAAAAAAGAGCATTTTGACATTTGCTTCCCGTAAATGATAAGTACAAACAAATCGACAATTTGATTTATATAGGAAGGAGATTTTTTTGATAACTATAAAATTTACTAAAACAAATGACATATTTTATGTAAAATCATGTAATCTTAAACCGTCATTTTTACTTTATATAACAATAATTAATATGAAATAGATACTAATAAAAGAGTAAAAAGTTATCAATGTTGAACGTTAACATTTGTTTGATTTTATCTATGTTCCTTCATAACAAAATCCTATTCCAACTCCATGGCATCAGCTTGAAATCGAACCATACCAACCAATTGGGTGCCGCCGTCTGTTGGAGAGGCTAGTGACAACTTCTACCGGTAAAGGGTGTCATTTGGTCAGCATAACCAACGCTCCCTCCGGCTGTTAATATCAGTTTTATAGACCGGAGCCGCTGTTTTTTATTCAAGTAGTTCATCATATTTTGTCCTCACGAGGCTGAGTTGATCTCTTTTCAGCTCCACTGCTTCACAGAAAATCTAGAAGCAACAGGGATCGAACCCGGTACATATGGATCTGTAAGTAGGAACTCTGACCACTTAACCTCAGAACAAAATCCTATAATGCACGCAAAATAATGATGTTTTATAAACAACAAAAAGTTTTTTATTCTGTTCTTTAAGAAGTTATATTGATCTTTGGTCATTTTATTTTACCACCCCTACACTTAGCTTTTGAAGCAACTAAAGCCGGGGCCAGGGGGGGTCAAGGTTCCAATCTCAGCCAGGTGATTTATCACTGTGGTTTTCTTATCCGCTCTCCACGATAATTCGGTACACATCCAATAAGCTTCTCCCCTTCCCCCTTTATAGTAAACCATTAATAAAAATGCTACCCTAGCTGGTGTACATACGGACAAAGGCGTCGGCCTCATTTAGTCTGGTTTACCTGTGATAGGGATATCGGGGTTTTTACCACTATGGGGATTTTTCCTAGATTGTTCCTCACACATCCTACAAGCAAATGCGGGTACGTTTACTAGGTTGTACCAAACTCCATACGTGTTTCATTATAACATTGGTCCTCAAAGGGTGTACCGTGGCACCACGAAATTCACTAGGTGTGCTTAGAAATTATCTAGGTTATGTTATTATTGATTAAAAAAAAATTTAATTTAGTATTAATTTTTAAAAAGAAATAATAAAAAAAATGTTCGAAAGCTTTTATATATTCATTTTCCAGAGAATTTATTGGCTTCTAATCAACGAGTTGAGTAGTTAATGATAATCTTGTCGTTTCTTACATAAAAGTTCAATACTGAGCTCGAATAGAAGAAACACACACGCGCGCGCGGATTTCCTATTCAACTGTCCATGTGTGTGTTTAAGTATCCCGTAGTGTCACCAACTTGCACGTTTGGTGTTCCACGAGGCCTCACGACAAATAATAGTGTGCCGCGAGCGAAATATGGTTGAGAATCAATGCATTAGAGCTTATTAAAATGCGTACAACCTTTACAAGTAGTAACACGCGGTGAGGGAAAATAAAAGTAATACGATTTTCAGACTACCGCAGGAATCTAACTATGGGTTAAGCTCATTGGGCAAACGTCATACCAACTCTGCTAAGGTGTCGGACTGTGATGATGATGATGATGATGATGATGATGATGATAATAATAATAAGTAATGGGCCCTCGAATCCGTAAGGATATTTTATATTCAATGATTCGAGAAAGTCTTGGATTCGAGATTTAAATCAAAGAAATAAAACAATTTCTAAAGTGGGATTTGTTTAAGAGTTCTGATACTGTTTAGTGGTGGTTCATAACCAATTATAATTATGGGATGAACTTAACGACCAGAACTCAGACCAGTAATTTAACATTTAACTGGATGTATGAATGTTAAGAAAGAATGATAACATTTAGCATATATTTGTATTTTCTTCTATTTTACTTTATTTTATTTAGAATTACGCTTCTATTCATAAATTTTCCCAAGATTCAGATTTTTGATTTGGGATTCGAA
Organism: Timema bartmani; assembly: GCA_902151455.1. Classification (NCBI taxonomy): domain Eukaryota; kingdom Metazoa; phylum Arthropoda; class Insecta; order Phasmatodea; family Timematidae; genus Timema; species Timema bartmani. The sequence continues at coordinate 426,649 of CABFWB010000054.1, forward strand.
GGTAAACTGGAGAATTGAATTTGTAATTGTAAAATAGTGTATTCGACCCAATGAAATTAATAATAATAATAATAATAATAATAATAAACGATCAATATAATACGTTACGACCATAGAAATAACAACTGTATGAAAGTTCCCTTTTTTTTCTGTCCTTTGACAGGAAACTCTTGTGAGAAGATTCCGTCGATAACGCAAGCTCTCTCTACTTGTGACAATGTTTTCAAAAAGTCGGAAGTGATAAAAGAAAAAAAGGCTGCTGGAGGATCGGAATAATAAAGAAGCTAGCTAGCCCCTGCCAGCTAAAGTAGAAAGTGTCGAGTTTTTACCAAGTTTGGGAGGAGCCGTGGAGTCTTCTCAAACAAACACGGACATAGTCGCCCCGACGCGACGCCGCAAAGGATTACCAACCTAAAAGAGAGAGAGAGGTAGAGGGGTGGAGTAAGGGGAAAACCTGGGTGTAGAAATAACTTGTTCGAAAAACATAAAGAAGCTCTTATAAAACAGTTTCAAAAAAAAAAGAAGCCCTTCATAAATATATTTTAATAAAAAAACAGTCCCTGTAGAATCGTTTTACTTTTGTTTAATAGCGACTTTCAGCATTTTGACAAATTACAGCAGTAGGTTTAAGTTTATAGCGCTCACGACGCTACTAGCTACTAAAACTTTTTGTATGTCACAGACACGGTCTAAAACGTCAGTCATGTAATAGACTAAATTTCCCTTAACGGTAAGGTCGAGATTCGAATCTCGGCAGTGTGCACTCGAGTTTCTACACATGTGATTGTTCACTGTGGCCATCCCATACCCTGTCTACGTGAATGCGAGTGCATTTTACCTATGATAACCTTCCTACATATGAATTATGTTCAGTCCACAAATTATATTTATGGTGCTAAAATTCTCATTCGCTGGTATTAAACCAGGGAGTCTTGATTTAACAAACCTATATTCTTTCCATTGAGCAATCGAAAAATGTTTCTTGCCCATTAAATACTAATGTTAATATTTAATGTAAAAAAAGTTATCTTATGCCCATAACAATTAAGAGACCAAATAACATATCGTGAAGTTGTTTTATACATTAACATACACAAGAGTATAATATTTACAAATAAACAGTACTACCAAATTGTACATACTCTCTCATTATGGTATATTAGAGTTTAGAAAAAAAAAATATTATTAACATAATACATCTTAAAATTGTCTATCAGTTAACTTCTTCCTCTTCTCATGTGTGCTTAAATTCGATACATAAAATAAATAAACCTTATCCACTTTGCCACTGTGATATTTTAATCGTGTCTATACTTTTGTAAAAAAAAAAAAATGAGATAACTTAACCTATATTATATTGCTCGGATGTATGGGCGTTATCTACTAGCTCCCTTGTTAAAAAGATTGTTTTATTATATAAAAAAAAAGTAATCATGCATTGCTCCTAGCTGCCAGCTTTTCACACGAAGACCCTCTTTCCTGGAACCACTGTTGTTTTTCCGGCCACCTGGGTAGTGAGAAGATCAGGTGGACAGACAGGCTGACAAATGAAGTCCTAAGAAGAGTGGGATGAGAAGAAGACCATTTTAGATGTGACTCTTCAGTACAAAACAAAATGAATCGGACATATGCTTAGGATGAACTGTCTTCTGCACGAAAGGTTGAAGGAAAAAGGATCTTAGGAAGAAGGAGGATTCAAATATTAGATGACTTGAAGGAAAAAAGAACATTCTGGGAGCTAATGGAGGAGGCAGAGGCCAGGGCGAATAGGCGGTCCACGTTCACTGTCAAAAGGAATGGACCTGTCGTGAGACAGAATACATAATAATAATAATAATAATAATCACAGCAATAAGTATTATTAATAATAATATTATAACTGTAACGTGCCGATGGTGGGGGGCTAAATTACGGCTAGTCACCATAGTCTAGGACTCTAGGTGGAATACCAACTCCCGAGACTACGCATCACTCGTATTTAGACTGGCTCGTACTTCACTTGGCGGGTACCACACACGGCCATAGTCACGCTCGGCTTGTACCACTCACGGCCAGGGTAACGCCCGGCTTGTACCACTCACGGTCCGGGTCACGCCCAACTTGTCCCACACACACGGTCCGG
>CABFWB010000054.1:429555-472951 GCA_902151455.1 Timema bartmani
CCAGCTTGTACTTCGCACGACTGGTACCACACCCAGCTTGTACTTCGCACGACTGGTACCACACCCAGCTTGTACTTCGCACGACTGGTACCACACCCAGCTTGTACTTCGCACGACTGGTACCACACCCAGCTTGTACTTCGCACGACTGGTACTACACCCAGCTTGTGCTTCGCACGACTGGTACCACACCCAGCTTGTGTTTCGCACGACTCGTATCACAGTTCGTAGCACTCATTGCTGGAGTCACTTAGTCTCAGAGTCCATCTGTATTTTCAACTTTTCATTTTATCGGGTCATGTAAACTATTTTTATGTAAGTAAGTCCAGGTCCTTCCTTTTATGTTATGTTATGTTAGGTTATGTTTTTCGAAAAATAGATATTTTTTGAGTTATTTTGATTGTTTGTTTTCCAATAAATCTCTATATCGACTCTTGGTACCACTCAGATTTAACACAATCTTCATAATCTTGTATTGTTGAACAATATATTTACAGTCATATATATGTGTATTTGGCACTTCTATCATACAATATTACCAGATAAGCCTAAATTTAAAATATATTCTGCACTCCGGTTTTAATTTACTGTATACATATAAATATTATTTTTATATTCATGTATGTATATATGAATATGTATTATATATGTTGACCATAATAGATCTAATAACAACTATATTTTTTATCCGATCGTGTCATGTGAACTCTCTTTATGTAGATTTTTCCGAACCCTTCCTTTTACCAAAGAGAGTTTTATATGGAAAATCAATATTTTTAGAGTGCAAGAGATACTATTTAATGTTTATATTTTTTATCTGATCGGGTTATATGAATTTTTTAATGTAGGTAATTCCGTGCCCTTCCTTTTACCTGGGAGAGTTTTTAAAAAAAAGTTGATATTTTTATAGTTATTTTGATTGTTTTGTGCCTCTGGCAATTTCGTAGTATTGAAGTGCCAGATACACCATTTAACTTTCCTTTATTTTTATTTCATCGAGTCATGTGAACTATTTTTATGTAAATAGTCCGAGCCCTTCTATTTACCATATATGTTGACTATAGAAGAGCCAGTGACAGCTATATTTTATATCCAATCGTGTCATGTAAACTCTTTTTAATATAGCATGAAAGTTTATAAATTTTAACAATGGAACAAGATAAGTTAAATTCTGAATGGGGTGGTAAAAAATAGTGTACACGGCTATTGTATAATTGAATAAGCTTTACAAAAATTAAATCATCAACTTAATCAGGTTAGAAAAGAACCAATTTAACAAAACACAACTGTGAGTTCCCCTCCCTCTTATTTTTGGATCATTTAAAACAATGCAAATATTTAGGTCCAAATTATTTCTGTCTTCTCCAACAATGAAATTTTAATAGAACATTATTATAATTATAACTTAAATTTATGCATTGCCAAAAAAATCTTATAAAGTGAATTAAATTCATCAATTTGATGTGATGGCAACTTCCAATAAATAAAACAGGTAATATAAATGGAGTTCTTTGTGATTTTTATCTTCAAATGCTAATCAAGCATGCACCTCCCTTTTAACTATATTTAAATACGTGAACGTTGATGATTTTACCATTATTTCTTCATATTTTTATAGCACATCGGAGATTTGTTCTGTACTAGAAAAAGGACCCCGAAAGGAGTTTCCATTTCAATTATTCTTATTTTGAACAACAATCCAAAACACTTCCATTACATAGAGGAAACAGATTCTCTTTGCATTCATTAAAAGAGTTCGTTCATTACGATGTTTGAAATAGGCGCTCGAAGTACCGGCTAGTTTCTAGCTTGGCCACTACATCTGTATTAGCGTTAAAATCAAGCTCGAGCAATTTGTACGTTGACTTAATCTGTAGCGTGCCTTCTGCCTTGCTTCAGCAAAAATATAGGTTAGAAGAGATGATGCTTTTAAAACAGGTAAAATATATTAGTTCTAGCGTTTCGATACTTGTTGAATTATTTAAATAAGTTAAACAATAAATGTGTCATGATGAGAAAACTGATTTCTCACACAAAGACATATTTTTTTCAAAAAACAAATCATTTGGAAAAACTTTTATAAAACAGTTTTCTCAGAATTATGGCCGACAGTAAATAATTAAGATAGTGTTAACTGAAATAGCACCATAAGTTATAATTTTTTTAGAAAGTTCCAATTTTCAAAAATCAATCATAAATAGGGGCTAAGCTATACTCCAATTTTATCAATTTTATAAAATGAATATGCACGATTATGTATCAAGCAAAATACTCATGATATACCAATTTTGAACCAAATCGTTAGTGATTTTCAAAATATCTCAAATATATAATTATTAATCATCAGTAAACTAAACTTAAATAATTTTGTCTACAAAGAACAAGAATATGTTATTTATGAAGTAAAGTACTTTTAAGATATACATTTTAAATAACATCATTAGAGCTAATTAAAAAAGTTTATGTTTTCCAAAATCAGTTAATTACCCTTAAAACATTTTTTCTCCGAAAAGCAAGAATACTATGTTATTTATCATGTAAAACATTACTCAGATATAAATTATGAATAAAATCATTAGTCATTTTCTAAATAAAATTTTCAAAAATCAATAATTCTATAGTCTATTAAATTATTTTTTCCAAGAAAATCAACTATACAGTGTAATTTATCAAGTAGGCAAAATCGTTAGAACTATTTTAAATTTTTTGCATTTTTAAACATTAGCTATCAGTAAGCTAGGTACCCTTAATTAATGTAAGGCTCAAATCAAAATAACGATTTTTCCTCGAGTTATGACCATATGACATCTAAATATTAAGTTTGAACGTAATCCATCAAACTGTTTTGGCAGTCACAGACAGACAGACAGACAGACAAGGGGATGGACAGAATTGTAAGACCCACATTTTTTAGTTGGGAAGCACATAAAACGTCAAGATCCATCATAATATCGAAGATTTTGTGATTACAATACTTTTTCTTCATGAGAAAGTAAACATTATATCACACGGTCTTAATGAAGGTAAAATAAGGAACTGTCTCTAGACGCAATAAATTATTGATCTAGTGAAGAACAAAGCTGCCGGTAGAATCCTCTGGTGGTTTAATTAAATTAAAATCCTCTGGTGGTTTTTAACGTTTCGTGGTCATCTTTGAAAGCTTTGCAAGAACACTAATAATAATTACCTTAGTAACCACTTCTATTAAGACACCATGTTTGTTATAAACTTTTTTTTTAATTTGTTTCCCCCTAGGATGATTTATTACTTGAAAAGACCTAAGAACCACCAAGATGGCCAAGTTGTCTAAGACGTTAGACTTTAATTATCCATCGTTGATTGCCGCTGATAAGGAGGTCAATATTTTAATTTCAGCTTGGTGGCCTTCCAAATAAGATTTCAAGTGTGATTTTTTCTACCATCTCGTCCCGTTAGTGTGGGCACACTTCCTCAAAGCTATCCTCTCGACCCTACCATCTAGGTAAAGGTTTTAGTAGCCTTTGTGTTAAATTAATTAATATAAAAAAGGCCCAAATCATAGAAATTGTTTTGAGTTTATTTTTGAAATGGTAATATTCATGATGAATTAATTTCAGGAAATCTTTAGACAATATTAAATACTAATTTGATGAGCCGTTCGGATAAGACTCGGACTCGGATAAGATAATCAATTGAAATTATTGTAATATTTTTAAGGCTACTTTTGTCCAAATCAAGTAATCCATAAAGTTACTTACCGACTTTTTTTTGTGTGTGTTTTCTTAAATCTAACGCAAAAGGCCAAAGTTCAATTCCACACGGTCATATTGGTGGTTATTTTTGTAACACAATAAACCAACTTAATCCTGTGTCTTTATATAAACCAGTAGAAAACAAATCAAAAACTATACTAGCACTAAAATAATGTCTAATTTATATATTTATCGTGTATTAAGCCCAGTACACACGACAAAATTTCTTGTATAAGAAATTGGATATGATCTTGGTAACACTGGTTGCATGCAACTTCTACCTGTACTATTCGCACGGCATATACGATTTCATACAATGGCTGCTTTGCACTTTTTTATGCCTAAATAATCATTAAGTTTTTTAAATAGAGCTTACTATGAATATTTTTTACATAAATATGTTTCTAATCATCCCTAAAGCCTATAAATACAAACAAATAAGTATTTTAAATCGTATTATTTTTCTTTTCAAACTGTTGAAAATTGTATATTTAGGGTTCAATCTTCTACAATTTTAATTTGTATTTGTTTTATTCAAGTATTTAGATGTTAAAAATATATATGAACACTATATTTTTTTAAATCTATAATAATATTGGCATATCAGGGCTACATCAATCTGTAGCCCAGTTTACGGAAAGATTAGCCAGTACTAATGTACCGTTGCCCAGGGAACGCCCGAATGTACAAATAGTACTTCCTTTCCGCGAAGGCTCTTTCCATGTCCCGATAAGATGAGGGGATGATAAAAGTGTATATGATGGGGTAAAACGAATGAAGATATTAACTTAACTTAAGCAAGGGGCTCTGATCACTTCACCATGAAGCCGGTTAAACTTTCTCTAAAATAGGCTTATTATTTTTGGGGACTCAAAAGATGTAGGCCTACTATACAATAAAAATGGCCGACAAAAGCGTGTTCTCTTTCCTACGAGGTACAAGATATTGCATACAATTATTAGTGAAAAGCAAATCTTTTACAATATTCGGTGTTCATACGACACCACCTTTATTAAACTAACAATGTGTCACCGAACGGCCTCAATTGGAAGCCATGTTTGTGGAAACATTTTATGTTGTGAGTGGCGAATGACACAACGATTATTACGAGGGTTGTTATGATGAATAAATAAACAAACAAACTAGAGGGACTGACGCAAAAGGAGGTGTCCGCGGTCCTGAGCCAGGCCAGCGGCCCGGTTAAAAGGGGGTGGTCTTGAGCTACTACTCGGGGCTCTACGGAAGATCTAAGCTATGAGGTCACGGGGCCACGCGGGTTAGGTCATTGGGTTCACCAAGTACCAGTCGGGGCTGCCGATTGAGCTCAGGGAACCAGGTTAGATGACCGTGCAGGGACCACCTAGCAGTCAGACAGGCCATTAGATAAACCTCATAACACCTCGTTCGGTCAATCACTTCTCTATATTCACTAAGTTCTTCATTTTAGCTTCACTTTTAACATCACATTTGTAATAGTCATAGTAGTATTAATAAACCTTTTAAAAGCCAAGTTTAACGTCAATCACGAACCTACATAAGTATTCATATCATTCCCCCCTTATCCTCGGCCAAGGATATACTGACAAATCTCCAGGCCCACATGTAGAACACACAGAAACAGGGTAGGGGGTGATAAAAATATATGTTTATTCAAAAATATCTACTTTTTATTATCACAAGTTACACTTAAACATGTTTGAGCAAAAATAAAAATTTTAAGAAAATTATCCCACCTGAAATACAAGTTCCCTCTGCGTCTCTCACTGAAATAGACACAGCACATAAGGTACGAGAAAAAAAACTGGTAAAGTAGTATGAGAGACGCCGGACGTCTCTGGGCGTCTTCCGGAGGAAATGTCACAGCGCCCCTTGGTAAAAAAAAAATTCCATTCGCTTGAATTGATATTGTTCGTCTTAAACTTTTTTTTTTCGTCAGAAAATAATAGTTCTTTACTTTCATTAAGAAAAAAATATGTTCGAACGACAGTATCGGAAATGTAAAGGAAATGGTTGCAACAAAAAAGAACCTGATATTTTATCAAAATAAAAACATGACAAAACGTAGTAAAAAGGGCAAAATTTCCATTCTAGACTTCACAAACACATATGACAAATTTGAAGAGCGTTTGAGTCAAATATATTCTTATTATATTGTTTATTTATCCGTTTCAATATTTGACTGGTAAGGGAAAGTAAAGTATAATTTTCATAGGAAGGGCCTCATCTGACAGCTAAAAATAAAAATTAGATATGTTTTCACTCTTTCACTTACTCATACATCTAATTATATAGATATTCAGTTGTCACTTTTTATGGGTACTATAAACATATAAAATCTCACTAGTAAAATAGTATACATTTTGGCCGCAAAAAAGTTTGTATTTTCTAAAAGTCCATTCGGACTAAAATTGAACTATAGCTATGAATTTAAGGAACCCCATTTTTTTTCCATTGGGCACATACAATAATCAAATACACAGTGTTAGATTAAATGTTATTAACATGTTAAAAAACTGATTGCGAAGTAATGATAAGCCAAAATGTTAATTCTATTAAACTCCATGTACTATGCGGTAATCTAACTTCAAATGTAACCCACCCCAGTAGCCGAACGGTCCAAGGCGTCTTTCTTGTGTTGGACTGGTCTGCTAATGACGGGTAGATCAGGGCTCGAATCCCGGTCGGGTCTCCTAAGGGTGGTTTTTCCACTTTCCCGCCACTCGAGTTCAGGTACACTTCCTCTAAATTGAACCTTCCCCGTTATTGTAATTCATACAAATGCTTACAACCTGAACAGGTCGTAAGCTGTGGTGATAAAAATCTGTTTATTTGGAATTTTCATGGTTTTTGTGTCGCTAAGGTGGGTCCCACATGTTACGGTAAATCCTGTATAATGTATCCCTCACATGAACATGTATACCCAATGCGTACTCTATCGAGTGACGAGAACATATCACAGCTAAGTTTAAATGAACTCTGCTTACCCTGGCAACACTCCACGACATGCAACTGTGATTAATCTCGAAATAATGTTCGTAAGGTCTGAGTAGCATTTCTCACAATAAACTTAATCTCAGCCTGGTGTACTGAGGTAATTTTACCTAAATAGTTTCTCACTCCCCCTCGATGAAAATGTGGCTACGCTTCCTTTAAATTCTACCTTTCTCGTATCTTTTACATTTGTGTAAATATGCGAGTATTCCGGACGAGAAGCAAGACGTGTAGCATGCAAAATATAAAACGTATCCCCAACCTTTATCCGAAAGGGCAATAAGACGCCAAGTACGGTACCAACGATGATAATAATAACAATAAGTTTTAGATATTTTACGTTTGCTTTGGAGATACTATAAGGAAGATAACGTCAATTTTATAACCAGAACTGAAATAAAAATTCCTCTAATGCGAATCATAGTAAAAAAAAATATGTATACGAAATAGCTTTATTCAGCAAGGAAGATAAAATAAGTCGTGCTTTAAATCCAAGTGGCACTAAATATATTTTTTAACCCCTTACAAAGTGAATTGTAACTATATAAGTCCAACTTTATTAGCTTACTCTAGTGAATACTTCATAAGCCACACATTTTGAAAGATCTATCCACCGAAACTGATTTATATCGCGCGGTCTTTGCCCATTATGCATCAAGAGCTCCCACACAAACTTGTTATTTCCATCCAAACTAACCCTCTGTAGATATTATTCTTGTAAGGAAAAGTGCTTTCCGTCAATTTTATGGCACAAAAATACGCATCTTCAAATGTATTTCCGTCCGCCATAAAAAAAAAACCGCTGCATCTTCCAAGGCCCGACTTTATTACAGCGACGTCTTCAATGGGTTAACGATCGTTTTTCAGGCTATAATTTAGGTGACACAGGCTCATAAGGGAGCGGGGAGAGGGGAGGGAAAAGGAGGGACAAAAACATGCATACCACCAAAAAGACATCAACGTTACCACACACCAAAAAAAAAAAGTTGCACCCGACTTCTTTTAAAATGTGTGTTTGAACGGGCACACATTTGTCGTCTGAATAAAATCTACAAGTTTTATGAATTCGAGATCTTGCTATTTGAAAAGAATAAGAATCTGCATATAACATGAAGGGAAATATATATATTTTTTCTATATATTCTCACCGGCGTTTACGAGAATCGAAGTAAAAGTAATTCTACGTAGACATGTATAAAAGCAATCGATTTCTCCTAGGATAAAATATTTGAATGTTATTTCGCAATAGCCGTAGTTTCTTAGAAAATAAACTAAACTTGTTCACGTCTTTGTGAATCTGGTTTAGTTTTATAAATTTATGTTTCTTTTTGTTTTTGCTTCTTTTGTATATGATTAAATTTATTTTAAGTAAGCCTAAAAATATAATATATAATTAGCATTTTTAGAATGTGATTGGTTCGATCAAATATGCCCTTATTATGTTAGTAAAATAAAATGTGTTTAATTCAAATTTTTTCTTCTGCTTTCTCATTTATAGGCCTTTGCCCTGTTCCATTCCAAGGACTCTAAAGTAATTCAATTTGAAGGGTACACACATATTTTATTATTTATATGGATATTTTCAATCCATAAATTATATCTATATCTATATTATTGTAGCTATGATTTTTTACAATTTTAGTTCAAATAACATAGTCATTACGGTCCCAAATCATGAATTATTGGTTGTATGACCCGCTTCGGTGGCCGCATGGTATAAGGCGCGACTCTCACTATAAACTAGACTGCTAAAGACTGGCAGATCGTGGTTCGATACCAGTCGGGTGTATTGGGGTGGTTTTTCCTAAATGGTTTTCCACTCTCTCTCTCACGGAAATGCGGATACACTTCCTCTAAATTCAGCCTTGCTAATTCCTAACCCACTAGCGTAATTGGTATACAAGCGTATAGCCCGAATGGGCAATACTAAAAATAATTGTATGAATTTATAAAAATTTACATATACGATATAATATTCTTACGACTCTAACTGCTCCTTTTGAAATTACATTAATTTTTATATTGTAAGCAGGTAAGCTGTACAGTGTACTTTCTGAAACAACCGATTAGATCAATCAACACATTATTTCAAAATAGCCTTATACTATAACAGACAGTTCAACACCTTAGCTCAGTCAGTATCGTGTCTGCCTACCGAGCTAAGGGTCCCGGGTTCAATTCCCGGCATGGCCGAAGATTTATTATTGTTGAAAATATGGGTTTACCCTTGCACATTGATAAATTGACGACCGGAGACTGCATGTTGTGCCTGTCCTGGTTTGAAGACAGATAAGGCAAATGAAGCTACGACAGGCCTAGCAAGTTGGTGGTGGAAAAATATATAGCTTGAATAAAAAACTGGAACAAGCCATGAGCTGGAAACAATAATGGATTTTAAAAAAAGCTATGACAGCCAAAAAAAAGTCTCCTGATCAATAACTATTCACAACGATGATTTTTTTTGTCAGTGCCGGGAAACGAACCCCCTTAGTTCAATAGAGGAACCCGCTGCTGACTAAGCTAAGCGTTTCAAATTAAACACTAAGCTCTATTCATAATTTAATATAAGCCCTTTGTTTAAGTTATGAGGGAACATGAACGTTTTCTTTCACAGTTGAAACTTGCTATCAACTATGACTAAAGTTAAAATATGAAGACGGTGTTGTCACCCATATACATTTAGGGTCACGCCCACGCACAAAACTTCATTAGGAGATTATTGTTCAACTCCATTATTGAATAAATAAACACATTTATTGTTTGAAAGACACACTGTGTATTTAATGTGCAATACTTTTAGATGAGCTAGAATGACCCAAGTATCATTACAATCCAGGAACATACAAACACACAAACACACACTGCTTTTTTGTCATGGAACATACGTCAACAATTATCTCCTGGCTTTGACACGACAGGTCAGCGTTTTATTACAAAGTATTGCAGGAAAAATTGTTTTATTTCCACTAAGTGAATGATTATGTAGTTTCTTATAAAAAAAACTCTTCTTATCATATTTATATAGCTGAGAGAGTCTAAACTAAAAGCTGACAGTCCGACCTATTGAAACCCCACTAATACAACATTGGTGGCCGAGCGGTCTAAGAGTTCGACTAGTATTGCATTTATTTGTCGTTAGTAACAAGAAGGTCTGGGTTCGAAATTCCTTCCCTGTGGGTGATTTTTCACTTTTATATCCTCTCTCCACTATAATGAGGATTTAATTTGCACCACGCCCCCCATTAAGACGTTAAAAACCTTTGTGTTAAATGCTAAAAAGAAAAACAAAGCTAACGAATAAAATTATATTTAAAAGAAAAGACACAATGTTTCCACACATATACACAAGTTATTTTATCTCAAGTCATGAATGTTAAGTGTCGGTGACGTCAAGACCTCCCCTCCATCCCACCATCCACTACATCAAAGGGTAACAAAAGAAGGAAGCTTCCCGCATTGTTTGCTTGTAGAGGGAGAGAGAGAGAGATGGAGCATCAGGTGGCGTGCTTGGCTCTTCTTCTGTTACCCTGTTCCTTGGACAGAGGATTGAGACTTACAATAATGACAGCGGCACAATACCTCCTTGATCCCTTGGGGTCAAGTTTCAGGCGATGAACGGTTGTTGTATGCCCGTCGAGAAGTTATTTTAATCAGTGCCAAGCCCGTCATGACAAGAAGAGCTCATCAAATGTAGCTACTTTTATTATTATTATTATTATTATTATTATTATAATAAGTATTATTCGGGGTCCCTCTCCCACGCCCGCCTAAATGGTCGAAAGGTCTAAAAACTGTTACTCCCGTGTGCGACTGCCCTACTTTTTAATTCATTTGAGGTATTTAACGTGCATTTTCTGAACCGGCTAATTATATCAGCCCACGAGAGTTTCTATGGGCGAGGGCGAAAGGGCCTTCCAATTTTGCTGGTACAGGTATCTTCCCATACCTTACAGGGTTCTTTTACATGCCACAATCTACATGGGACCAACGACGGCTTTACATCCCCTCCGAATGAAGTTGTGCTACAGATTTTTATCGCTCAAGGGAAAATCCGTCAATCCCGGCTGTGTTTGAACCCCCAAACATCGGTTCCCGAGGCGAGTACTTTATCCCAAGACCCCCGAGGTCAACGATTGGCTTACTGATGACGGGTAGATCAGGGTTAGAATCCCGGTCGAGTTTTCCTGAGGGTGGTTTTTCCTTATGGTTTCCCACTCCCTCAAAAATGCTGGTAGACTACCTCTAAAATACTTCCTTCCTCGTCTCTACCACATTAAAATAATTATCATGTATACGCATAGCCTGAACAGGTAGTAAGTAAGACGTGGCCATAAAAAAAAATTGGTGTCCCAAAGGAGTTCATTCACATTACTTGGAAATCGTCAACTAGAGTCTAGCTTCACAAAGCTTCTCCCCCTCCCTCCCCTTTCCAAATTTTATCATAATTAATTATTTATTAACATGTTATTGTTAATTGGCTTCTTTTCCAATCGTGTGAAGGTACTTACGATTTGGCATTTATGGTAACGTGATTGCGGAATAGAGCAGTTCAAGTCCGGGTTTGGAATTGCGTACAATACGTTTCAATTATATCACTACCCGCATCGATGAGACCGCAGATTAAGGCGTCTGGTGCTGTGTACCCAGTGACGGGGAGGTTGGGGTTTAAAATCCCAGCCAGATGTAGTGGAGATATATTTCCTGGATGGTATTTAACTCTTCCCCCAAACAAATGATGGTATGTTTATTCCAAATTATACCGTCCTAATTCGTACCTAATTGGTGCAAATATTAGAAAAGACTGAGTTCATACGTAGTAAGATGGTGTGCGTAAACGAATTGTTATGATACTTAATTTATTCAAATATCATTTATATTTTAGGAGTTGAAAGTAAAAGGTACCGAATTCTTTGTAATACAATATTAACAAGATGGCAGTAAGACTATGATACCCGCTTGAATGGCCAAATATACTCAGGCACTTCCCTCGCAGTTAGACTGCTGATGATGGGGAGACCGAGGTTCTAATCTCGGTCGTATGTACTGTGGGGGCTTAACCTGAATGGCTTTCCACTCTTTATTCACACAAATATGGGTACACTTCCTCTAACCTTCCTAATTCCTAAAACCATTAATGTAATTAGAACATAGGCGTATAGACCGAACTGGTAGTAAGACGTCGTGCTAAAAACCAGTATTATTTATTTTTTTAATTGAAACACCTCTGTCAGCAGAAATTTTGTATCGATTCACTTTTCAGTTTTAACTTTCTCGCAACAATTTGGAGAGAGAAAGAATTGTGATTTGAGATTTTGATGGCTATCGAAGTTTTATGACCCCCTAACTCCCTTAATAGTTGTTTTCGCAATGCCGTCTGTCTGTGTGTCTGTATCTCTCACGCGTTTTAACAGACTGAAAATAAATATGTAAACATAAAACATTAAATCATCATACAAATTTACAGGGTGATTAACGAGTGAGACGCGATGATAAAAAAATAATTCCTCCTACCTCATTTGCATGGAAACTAAAATACGTCCCAAAAGATTCGGACTAGAGTCTCTTAGAAATCATGACCAATTTCCCTCTCACTTTGAAATTATCTGAGACAGTTAGGGGTTTTCCGTTTTATTATGACTTAATCTACGTGCTGGTATTCTTTAAAAAAAACTCCATGGCGAAATACTGCAAGCAAACTATACTGACTGAATGACCACCGTATATTGGGGAAGATAGTGCCAACATTTGCGGATAGAGGGTGTCATGTAGTCACCATAACAAACCCCCCAGGCATTAATCTCAGTTTTCTAGACCGGAGCCGCTACCTATTTATTTAAGTAGCTCCTCATTTGTCCTCACGAGGCTGAGTTTGACCCCGTTCTAGATTTACCCATTCACAGAAAACTCTGGAAGCGCCAAGGATCGAACCCGGGACTTCTTAGTCTGTAGCCAGGAACTATGACTGCTAGAGCACAGAGGTGGTTTGGCATGCCTATTGTTATTTTAAAATAAATTTATTTGTGGTTTAGTTGCATTGATATTTAATACCAATTATAAGGAACTAGGCTCACTCACACTCATATTTTAGTTTATTTTAAAGGTGATGGAGAGGCCAGGGTTTGATTCTCAGTCAAGTATCTTAAGGGGGTTATTTTACTACATTATTTCCCACCATCACACCACTAAAATGCGGGTAAATTTCCTAAAAGTTCTACTCTTTTATGTATATCTCATTAGCGCAGCTAAAATGCCTTTAGTCTGACTGGGTTTGTCGCCGAGGGAAAGATTAATAATGTTATTTAATAAAATGGCAAAAATATCGAGAATAGCTCTACAGTATGTGTATTGTATTTTTAGTTTGTTGGCCACCATGTGGAGGAGCTCCCCGCGGTGATAAAGTGAGTTGCAAGGCAGGGCCGGTAACACAATGCCTTTCTTGTCTATTGGCGGATGCAGCGTGTCAGCTTGTTGCAGGAACAATAACCTTCCATCACAACAGAAATACTCATTACTCACGTTGTACAACAATCACATTACTTGTTAAGAAACACATTGCGGGACCCGAACTCTCGATGTAACGCCCAGTCAGCCGTCGTGCAAGCATTTGGTTAAAACTTGAGTTTAGGAGCCGGTATCCCTTCACCCTTCCCCCATCCCTCTCTCGCACCTTTCCCTCGCGGATAGGGTTGTGGTATAAAAAAAAGTATCAACACTTCTTCACTCATTTCGCATGTTTTTGGATAAACTAGTATTGATTTCGTACATATATCGAGATATAATAATCGATAACGTTAAGTATTATTATTGAAAGAATAAATTAGTTTATCTCAATACTGTGTTTTTAGTGTTTTATGTTCGAAGCTGTTGATTTTTTTTCTATAACTTTATAGTTGTTTTACTTATATGATACATATAGAATGAATAAAATTTTAAAATTATATATATTATACATTTTACAGTGCCATTAAATCACTAATAATATAACCTATTGGATCGACCTCACTGGTCTTAGAGTAAAGTTCTCGCCTCATGACAAACGTATGGGAAAATAACATGTTATAATTACATATTGCTTACTAGCCCTATATTTACTCCCTTCCCCTTTGTGAACCCGACTAAGATTTGAACCTAGAACTCTCCCTCATCGGCAGTCCAGTAGTCTATTACGAACTTTTGACGCCACAGATCGTGTAACTACCCTGTGTAGGTTGTCTTAAATTTGAGTAAGTTTGTAATTCGTGTGATGATTTAATCAGTTGGTTCATAAATTACACCTTAAATACCCCACAGTTAATTCCTTTATAATTGTGGCTGTTAAAGCCGAACTATATCATAAGAAGGACCTTTAAGAAAATGCAAACACAGTTTTTTCAACCAAAATTGTTAACATTTTAATATTTATTAGTGTTTTTCATGGTAATAATACTATTTATCAAAAGTGACAGCTGAAGATCATATCAGCTGACATCTGAATACGTGAAAGTAGCTATAACTTTTCTAGTTGTCAGATAAGGCCCTTCATATTAAAATGTTGCTATAGATTAATTTGCGCTCTACTTACTTTAGAGCCCGTTTCAACCCATGGATAACACCTAACTTAGGCAGGTAATACAGATCGAACGAAACAGGCGTCTCATAGTGGTGCAGCCTTCTGTATTCTATTTAAATGAATGGTACGGTGCATTGCACAAATTCTCTCTTTTATCTTACAATAGAGACATTTTATAAATAGGCCTACTCGTAGGATTTGTGAAACGAAATAATACACATTGTTGCAGAAACACTCCACCAAAGATAAAACATGAAATAATATACAATGTTACAGAAAAAGTGAGAAAAGAGGCACACCTCTGTTCATCAAAGATCATAACAATCAATTTCAATGGTCAAAAAACCTCCATATATATATATAAGCATATATATATGCTTATAGCTTAGAAACAATTGGTTTTATAAAAATATATATTTATAAGAAAATATTTATATGTTTAATAATACTACAACTTTACAACTAAGTTATTTCATACTCAACGAGTTGAGGAGATGTGATCAAAATTGGAAATTTCTGCTTATGTAAAGTACCCTTAATATCATTTTCGTGGGAAAATAAGAATTGCCATTTTGTTTTTAATACTAAACAATACCTGGATACAAATGTTATCAAATTCGTTAGAGCAAATTTTGAAGAATTCGTTGTGGTTTTTTTTCTCTTTTTGTTCTTCTGTAAACTACCCTTAGTTTTAGGGTTGTATATCTAATTCCAAAAATTCCCTCGGAGGAACCCTGTGAAAACCCTACATACCCAATGTTAGCCCAATCGGTAAAATGATTTAGGCTCTAGGCCTACATACACACACACACACACACAACCACATTGATAGATAGACAGACGGCAACTCGAAAACAACTTTTTCTGTTTCAGGGGATCATGAAAATTCGACATCCATCAAAATCTAGAGTTAGATTTTTTATTATCACAATAGGCCTACTTCTCGCTCCGAGGGGTCAAGAGAAAGCAAAAATAAGTGGAACTAAGACCAATGAATAGTTTTATCGTATTAAAAAGAAATACAACAAAATTAAAAAAACTCGTCTTTTAAAATTAAAAAATAAATACTAATTATTATTATTATTAGTACCGCGTCTTAATACCCATTCGGGTTATACGCACTTACGCTAATGTGCAATGGTAGGGTGATTGTGAGATGAAATGGAGGACCTACAGTTTAACGTGGAATCCGAACCACGGTGGAGGCCTGGCATTCCTCACATTCACAAGTTGTGATTAATACACATCTTGTCAGAGGTGAAGGAAGGGTTTGGCAATCAGATAAATCTGTGCCGGGACCGAGAATTGAACCCCGGACACCCAGCACAGAAGTCTGACACCTTACCCCTAGACCAAATACTACTTAATTGATCGCAATTTCGTTGTTTTCAGGTGAAGAATTCAGGAAACCACAGATCGGTTACGTTTTCTGGTCCGATCTTGATGTTTTACTTAATTTACCGGTCAATCGGTCTTGAGCTGGGCTCTTAACAAAGCCGGCTAATAAACGTTTATGTCATATTTAAAAGTTAGAAATCGCCACTGAATCTAAGCTCGGAAAGCAGATCAGTTATTTAGCTCGCCGATGCGAGACTCACTAACGACTTCATCGAGTGGAAAGGTGGGTTCTTCTATTAGGGTCACGAAGTTGTCTTGGAGAAGTAAGAAGTAAATTGGATCTCGGAAGTTAGCCGGCCACTAAGCCGGATAATCCATCAACGTCGACTAGGAACAATCAACGCGAAGAGGAACCCGAGCCAGCCCGGGGGGTAGGGTGGGGGACTGTGCTCTGTGGTGTTAATTTCGTTACTCTCGAAAATATCGGACAAATCATCTTTAAAACAGCGCACGGATAATTTGCCTGACTAAAGATTGAGATTGTTATCTTGTTGTGAGGTTGATTTTTCCACATTCTCGTCCCAGATGGATACCGGTCCACTTCTTATTAATGCCTGGGAGGAAAAAAAAAGGCGTTAAAGAGAGACTTAACAGAAGCAATATGAGTTATTGTACATTATAATGTGGACAAAACATTCGATGGATTTCTCCTCTTAAAATACACGTGTACCAAGAAGGAGTTATTGATGCAAAGAGCAAATAAAACAGAAAATTCCAGGCATTTACTTTGAAATATCCTTGTTGAATAATTGAAACTAGAGATTTATATTTAGATATTCCTTGAGACGTTTTTATCATGCGATGACTGTATAGTGAATAGTTTTCGAATTCAAGATATTAATACTGTGCGAGCCTTAGAAATTTGGAATCTATATACGAATCTTGGTAAAATTCGAATTGTATTCGAAATTTTGAATCTTATTATTGGAAGATTCGGATTCGATTCAAAATTTCGATTATAAATAAATATTAGATTCGGACTCTATGGATTTAGTTCAAAATTCGAATCTATAATTCATACTTACTTAACAAATTAATATAATCAGACCAGAAACCAGTTGCGTTTGATCCAATTTTTGTAAAGCATGGGATTCGACTAGGATTCGATTCGATAAAATAAATTTATCTTGAGATTTGATTCGGATTCGAATCGATTTTTTTTAAGCATGAGATTAGATTCGGACTCGACTCGAAATTTTGAATCTCATCTCATGTCTAAAAAATCCGAGTCGTGTATGTGTATGGTTATATGTGTCTATATATATGAGAGAAAGAAAGAACCCATTATACAATTATTCATTGTGAAAGGTATATAATTTATTTTATTTGAATCTCTTCCCCCGTAAAGAACAGTTTAATAATAACGCATATACATAGTAAACTGTTGTTTTTTAATTCAATTTAATACCTTTCACAATATGTTATTTGTGGTATGCAAATTCTTCACACTTTTCCACCTATATTGTAAATCTACGACGCTACTTGATGTTTAGCATTACATTCAAATCCAAACGTACAGCCACACCCAAATATCAAAGCATTAATTATTATAAATGGATGTCAAATAGTATGTTTAGGATCTTAAGTTTATATAAAATCTAGAATCAAACTGTAGAACTTCCAAACACAATTTCCAATGTTAGAATTAATTAACATTTGAAAAATTGACGAAATAGAGATAAAAACATTTCACAATTTATTAGTTTCTGTGTGTGATACAAAATAGAGAAAATATAAATGTTCATTAAAAAAAAAGCCACCGTGTGATTTGATTATCATTTATATTTAGACTTTTTCTTAAGTATTGGTCAAAAGAACTAGTTTAATGACCTCGCCTCGCCTCAAACTTTTCGAACTAATTTATGAATATTGACCAAACTTGGAACACGCATAGGCGATCACACAATTTGCTGTTCTTTTCCCAATGAACAAAGATGTAAAGAAAACGTTGCTTATCACAATAATAATCTCACTCAATAGACTTGATTCAGTTTCAACACCGATACATGTAGATTATTTTTTGTCACACACTATGAAACTCCGGTGAAGATAGTTCTGTGTTGCGCCAAAGCAGGCGCCGAAAGTAGCAGCTGTTGGCGATAAAACACATAACACCGAGTGACTACACAGGCTGGAATCGATAAATTGAAGTTTTTACTGAACGTGCTTTCCACTTAACCGCGTAGTATATGAAGACATTCGAGATGGTCTCTGTTGGATGACGTTATGAAGCTAATGGAACCTTTAAAACGAGTAAAATATGCGACACGTTTACGTTCAAAATAAAATAACGTAGACAAAAAATACGTTAGAGAAAGACTTGACTGAAGCAATTGTACATATTATGTAGAGAAGACAAAACATTCGCGGGATTTGTTCTCTTAAAATACACGTGTCCCAAGGAGGAGTTATTGACAAGACATGTTTTAAATGTATGTAGACACAGAACCGTTTAAAATATTCAAGTCGACAGCGGACTTTCTGTTGTTCATAAAATAACTTGAGTAAACGTTTTGTTCTATGTTCACCCCCCTCCCTCCAACCTAGCCTAGCGTTCAAATAAATATAAGAATTTTTTTTGACAAAACTTACATTTCTTGGTTTTAAAAAAAATTTATGCAAAGAGCTTTTTTTAAATTTATATTTGATAATACCATAGGGGAGTGAAATAAATTTAAATGGGGGCCATTTATATCGGTTGTGGGGTGGGGTGGGGGTGGAGCGAGGTAAGCCTACCCCACCTCACCCCCTCCCTTGGTTTCGAAGCTACTGCTAACCGTAGCCCCCTTTTATACGATGGTATTTAGAACTAGGTTAGTAATTAGTGTTTATTTTTGTAATACAAAATAAGCAAGGCTTTACAAGAGTTATGTTTTTAAGTTTTTCTACTGACATTTCATTAACTTTGTATTTTTTGTCTTGGTATGCACGTAGGTTCGATAATAACTTACCGGTCGGAATGTTTCGATGTAATATTTTAACTCCTTACAACAATAATACGCCACCAAATTAAATTGAGATCCTAATCTACGAGGTCCGCTCACAACAATCGTGTTAATTTACGATCGCATGATTTCATGAACTTAGTCAAGCATATACTATCAGTGTGTTGTCCAAGAAGAAGAAAAAAATTGAGCATAATAAATTAAGGATAAATCATTTTTGTTGATAGAGTTCTTATGTGCGTACGCTGACATTAGTTCGTGCTGTCGCCGCTAGCCCAACAGCTCCAAGATGGCGTCCCACATAGTCACGGAGTATATTGGAACATTTATCATAAACACGTCCAAGTATACTGAGGTGAAAGGAAAGTGCAAGAATAATTGTTATTTAATACTATACCAATATTACGTTTAAATATTTCTAGCTCAGATCTAGGAGAATAAAGCTATAGAGCAACTTAGTTTAAAATTAATATAACTTAAAATGAGAAACAAAACACAAACCAAACTTATCAGGCAAAATTAAATAGCCCATAAACCATAAATAAAAAGCATACAATATGTAATTATTATTTTTAATATTATTTAGAAATAAATCAACTGTTCCCCATATTTCCTATACTTGGCACAACGAAAATAATCCAATTATAAGATGTCATGAAAAAGCAACTCTTATTTCACGAAATTTGATCCTTTTCACTATATATTATATTATTATGTCCTTATTAGATGGTTTAATTCATGGGAGTACTGCCACCCATTTGACCAACTAATCCATTTAGATCATTAAATCCAATTTCAACCAGTTCAAGCTATTTATATTAATTCTCATTATGCCTTTACCTATCACTTAATCCTCTTTGCCAGATTCACTAATTTTGTTAATTTAGTTATTACTTTACGCACACTTTTTGCTGACAGCATCATTATTTGGTATTTGGTTAATTTCACCTTTTTCACCATTTTTGCGCATTTAATTAATACCTATTTTTCACCCACTTCGTTTAGTTAAACAATTTTTATCATTTCCTCCCATTATTTCATTATAATCAAAAGAAACATGGTAAAGAGAGTGAATTTAAAGGCTGTTCTAAAGGAGAAATAGGACGAGGTTCATAAATGTTAGTTCATCAAAAGTGGCCAGTATTATGATCAAGCTATTTGTGAAACTAAATCTGTAATAACAATAATACTATGATGGATGAAACTCTGTGACAATACCCTCACTGCATCACATAAATTGTAAGTCTCGGTACAGAAGATTCATCTCAGCACAGGATGTTAGGTTTCAACCAGTCGAGTAATTCAACTAATGGCATCCCTTGTGAGATGATAAGAAGACACACTCCTCATCACATAAAACTGAAGGAAGGGGGTTAACACTTCTACGAAACAATTTGCATAAACCGTTTACTACTGCTTTTAGTAGGGTTTCACTTGATTGCAGGCCGATTGCTACAGCAGACTAAATCCAGCTCATTAAATCAGTTTCGACAATGGAAGCGCCACGCCGGCGAGAAAAGTGGAAAAAAGGAAGGGGGGAGAACTTTTATTTTAAGTGAACATTCCTTTACACGCGTCTTCAGGATCATGAAAAATCCCATGGTTTTAGATCATTATTATTTATGGTGGTTGGGGGAGTATATCCTGTATTTGTATGGTGATTGGCAGAATATTATGCCTTACTCTGACGGCTGGAGTTCAATTCCAGGCAGGTAAATTTAGGAGAGGTTTTTAAATTATATGATTAACCAGGTTCCAGGTTTATTTACGTTGGATGGTTTAAGTAATTGATATACAAGACAGCAACTAGTGCATACAAGAAAAATAGGCTACATATTGGAGGCTCACCAAATAGAGGGTGTTAATATTTCTATAAAGTAAGCTACACAAAATGAATCTACACAAAATTGGCACATGGGTTCCACAATATTTTTGTTTGTGTTTAAGTAATGTCTTACTACACGTCCGGATTAACCATTTATTTACACTAATGGGAAAGAAAAATATCAATTTAGAGCGAAAGTAACAGCATTTGCGTGTTGAAAAAACCAAAAACCATTTAGAAACTCCACTTTCAGTTCACGTAATAGGGATTCGAACCCCATCCCCTCTCGGTCCCATACAAACCATACCAGATGATGAGGTTGACGCCCTATAGCTCGTGGAGTTGGGGGCTTTGGAACTAGTATGTGATGGGCCCATTTAGGTCCCACTTACATCCCAAAGCCCTGCTCGAATAAGAGAGATGTGACCACCAATAGTCCACGGGATGCTCCCCCTTAGAGTAATGTGACGGCAACACATAGCTCTAGAAATAATATTTAGTTTATACTGTCTTTAAATTTGTATCCACCAAACCTTTTTTTTCTCTCAGATATAGTCAGGTAAATAAAACCCGTCACGTTATTTAGAGAACCACGTCTTACTACCTGTTCGGATCATACGCCTGTATATTAAATATGCTAATGTGCTAGGAATGAGAAAGGCTGAATTTAGATTAAGTGTATCAGAATTTGCGTGGAGGTAGAGATAAGAACAATTTTTGAAAACACCCTTAATACATCAGATAGGAATTCGAATCCCAATCTTCCTATCATAGGCAGTCCATTTTATTACGATAATGACGCCCTTGACCATTCGTCAAACCGGAGCGGGTGTCACTTTAATTAGTGGTTAAAATTATTATGGGGCCATAGCGTCAGTCCATGATTAAATTTACTCTAGTGATTTTCTTCTGGAAACATTAGAACATGCATTAGGTCGAAATTGAGGTAGTCTTGGCATTTTATTCCCGCTGACAGGGAGTGAGGGTTTCGAGATCCGGCAAGATGCCCTGGCGGTAGTTTCTCCACATGTGATTCTTATATTAAACCTTTAGTAATCCTTGTGTTAGATAAAAATACCAAACTTGCCTGATAAAAATGAATCCTAGTATCGTTAAGCTCAAAGAACATTCACAGAATGTCTCCAAAATGTATATATTAGTTATAATTCATTCACGATAGGTCTTTACCTGGATGACAGTTCAAAAATCATATGTTTAGGTTTTAGGCTACCAACACTTGTAAAAGAACACTGTTTTGTTATGAATGTTAAGTTTTTTAATTACATGTTATATTTTACATTTAAAATAACTTAAACTTAAGTTTTCTCACATTATTTCATTACTTTTAACAATTTCTTTTTATCCAATCTGAAACAATATTTTAAACATATATTAAAAGTACCTATTCTTTGTTTTGGAATGTTATCTATGATGTGTAATATAGTGCATGCATTAATACCTTTTAATAAAGGCATCGTATTTACTTGGTAAAGATAAAATATTTGTAATTTATTTTATATATGATTAACTATTTTATTATTAGTTTATTGTTTTTAGAAATATTTAACTGAATAAAATATAATCGTCTGCTGCGAGGATACACCATTTTAAACAACTTGTCCGCGTCATCATCAACCACATGGCTAATATTCGTTGGTCGCCATTTTAAAGCCATATTTGTTAGACCTTTTGTGAAAGTGCTCGGAATAATAATTATTTTAACTTGAATAGAAGGATAAATAAGCTTTGTGGACGACCTCAAATAAATATTAAGACTTTGTTTAATTTAAATATATTTCATAGAATTTATTACTGTGCGCGTTTATTATATTTTTAACTTTAAATTAAGTCTCTAGTTTGTTAGGTCCACGCCTTACTCTAACTTATAATAATTTATAACTAAGTTAAATTACCTTTTATTTTAATTATTGGGCTTCTGTATTAACGTAAAAAAACTTAATCCTAGATCATATTACTAATTATTTTAAGAATAACTTTGTGTATACAGATATTTTCTCTTTAGTTCGAATACATATTAGGCCTAATTTGGTTAATTTTAATCTTACTTTAATCTAACTTTAATCTAACTTTAAACTAACTTTAAACTTTTATCTTTTATCAAACTTAAATATAAGTTTAATCTAACTTTAATCTCACGAAATTTTATAAGGGGTTCTTTTTATTTGTGGATAGATTTGTGTGTGTTTTTTTGATAATGAGTTCCCAGGAGAAAAAAAGAAGAGAAGTTACAGATCACCAAGTCATTCAAAAATTTCAATTTCAAAATTCTTTGAGGCATAATATTGGCCTAAATTACTGTGGTTAACTATCACATTACTCTACATAACCATATGTTTTCATAACAGCTGTCCCAAGTGACAGTGGCAGATATCAGCTGTTGGCGTAGTGATATTTTAGGGACTATTTTCTAGTTACTTTTTGAGCTGTCATCCAAGTAAGCTTAGGTCGTGAATGGCGTATAGCAACGCAGCCTTGAGGTAATAAAGCTGAAAAGGTGCCAGCAACATTGGTCCTAAACTCTTGGTTAAAAAGTTACAAAGAGGACAATGTTTGAAGTTTCGTCCCACTGAGGTACAAGAAACATTTATGGGGTGTGAAGTGTACGACAGACTGGGGCACCAGAGAAATAATCATCAGTTGATATATAAACCCAATTGCACAATTAGAATAGATTAGAAACTTAAAGAGTTGGGAAATATTCTTATTGATTTACAGATAAAATAAGAAATCCTTTAATATGTATAGAAGTCATTTCCAGTTAAATTGGTTAGCGATTCAGGGCGGTATTTATAGTCCAGACTCGGGAGACAACCAATCTCCTGGCATACGAATGACAAACAACATATGCGTATTATTCCAGAAAACACTCTAGGATTTGGAACTCTACGCACAGAAAATAGTCGACGGTATTCTTCAACAGCAACAGTGACACTAGCATCGCAGAAGCCGTAAATATACAGCATATCTGCATATTCGATATTTGTTAAGATGTGCGGCATTTATATAAAGTCACTACAGGCAATTGTCGCTTCACACCGATGCACATACTTCAGACGGTGGTGCATTACGGCGGGAGGGAAGGACAATATTGCACGCCAAATTTAAAGTACTGTACATTCAAATACAGTAGCTCCATATCGGAAACTGTTCGGAATAAGACGCATCTTAGTATGGATTTATTTTATTAGAGTGACCTATACTAATAAACCTCCAGAAATAATATTGACCTTTGCTTCTGAGACATCCTGTATATTAAAAAAAAATATTTACACGTTCGACTTAAAATTCGACTAATGATACGCATTGCTTAGCTTCTAAAGTAACGAGTAAATTTGGGCCCATTTTCGTGAATAGATGATTAAAATAGTTGTCCCACAAATCTAGGATATTTTGGTTCAATTCTGGGCCGAGCTGAAGGGGAGAAGCACTTTTTATATGTTATAATTGTAATCCAATCGGTAAATACATAGTTGATAGGGCTGGGTGCAGTATTAGGTGCTGAGCTACCCTTGGTTAGGTTAGTTCATGTTGATATATACTTGTATGGAAAGTGCACGTTAAATATTTAAATCCGATTTTTTAAACTAAGTGAATGTGTGTAATGAAGTTCTGTGGACACTCATCCTGTGGGAGGAAAGGAATAGTTTAGAATTCGGCCACTGGGCGGTGGGCACGAGGCTAAGGGCGCCAGTCTCGCGTGTTCTTGTGTACCAGAGACAGGAAGGTCGCGACTCCAATCCCAGCATGGAGTATTTTCTTAAACGCTTTCCGACACACCCTACCCGCAAATACGGGTGGGCCTTCATTTCAATTTAACCTTTTTTTTTTAATATAAATATCCAATTAATTTAAATATTTGGGTAGTACGACGTGTACAGTTCCGAAAGTCGTTCCTTACCTTGAAACATATTTTAACTGGCCACCGTTCCTGATAAAGTATAATTTTAATTGGAAGGGACTTCCTTAGCTGACATCCATCAAAACTATTAGATTTACTTTCACGTATTTATTTGTCAAGTCGTGTTATCTGCATTTGTACTTTTTGATAGTTTTTCAATACTTATAAAATTACACTAATGAAAATGTAGAGTGTTAACAACCGCAAAATATATGTTAGTAATTTTTAAAGTATCTTCAGATGAGAATCGGACTGTAGCGATGCTTGCATCCAGGACAAGTTTGGATTGAAAAAGAAGTAAGATTTTAATACAAACTGAACGAGAAAAATTGCTTCGTGTGGAGAATATTACCCGTGAGATAATTAATGCACGTTGTTAATAACCTTAATGGTGAGCGTACTAATGAAATAAATAAACCATTAATACGTGCCTATGAATCTGCTTGAAAGATAAGTTTGTGTGTTTCGAGTTTTATAGTTAATTAATAATGACACAATAACATACATGAAGCCTAGTGAAAATTAAATTAAAAATTATTTTGTGTATCAAACAAAACTGGACACACATTTATTAGAAACCATTCAGGCAGCGTTCCATTTGTTTTGAAGTAATTCGTTCCTTATAATAAAAGGAGATAAAGACTGAGTAAGCACAAATGTTTGGAATATAAGCAGTCATGTAAAAGGCAATCAAAACGGTTGATCTTAAATTAATACCAAGAATAGAGTGTTTCTTAACATAACATAATATAGTTGTAGTAAAAATTTGGATGATATAGCTTAAAAAATCCAATAAGTCTTACTACCCATCTGGCATATAAGCAGCCATCTTATAAAGAGTTTTATTGTAAACTAATGACCATTGTCAATTATTAAAAAACATTTCAAATTAATTTTTAAACAGATTAATAATAAAAATAAAGTTCATTTGCTGAAATATGTTTTCAAAACACCTTAATTATTTTAAAAAATTTACACCTAAATTGAAATACATCTTTCTAAATAGTCAATGATTAAACTATTACTTTTTGTCTAAAGCATTATTATATTAATAAATAATGAGGTAGATAACTTTAATGTGGTTGATAAGATATTTAATTTCAATTAATTTATTTTAGGCATTAAACGTGCACTTTCTAAACAACCGATTATATCAAACCACGTCTTAGAAACTAACTTAAATCTAGAACAGACACAAAATCCAGCCCTCTACCGTTAATTCATCACTGTGAAAGGGGAAACCCACATTTTACCAATGATACATTTTTTAGCCATGCCAGGAATCGGACTCTGGACCATTGACTCATTAGATAGACACGCTACCGACTGAGCTAGGTTGTCGGACTTGATAAGACAGTAAAAATCATTTAAAAAATTCTTTCTTTTCATAGTTTTAATACATTTGGTAGGCCCCTAATAAAAAAAATTATATTCATATCGAAAATCGGTGGCTGTTCGTGGGTTCCACCCAAGGTAAGCAATGCTTAGCAGGATTGTATTAGTAAAATGCTTCTTCTCCCTCATTATCCGTTTGTTCAACTTTGCGCAAATAATGTAATGAACGAATCATTGGTTTTAAAGGGAAAATTCGATACTAAGTGGGAAGAAATGATTTAGTAGTACAGTCCTGTCAAGTCCTAGTTGTCTTGGCAGTAGCCCACGCGCAGGTCTTTTTTTTTTAGCACCGCCTTACAATTTATTCCGGTTATACTCATATGTTCTAATTATGCTAATGGGTCAGGGCTGAGGAAAGTTGAAGTAATAGAAAGTGCATCGATATTTGAGTGTACAGAGATAATTGGAAATCATTTAGGAAAAATCCACCCTCAGTACACCCAACAGGGATCGAACAATGATTTCCCCGTCATTAACAATATAGTCTATAATATAAATAACTATATAAATGTAATCGATCATATATATACAGTAAATAAGTTACTGGCATTAGTAAAAACAGACAAATATATCCAGGAAATTAATATACTAAATTTGCACACAAAAAAAAGTGTATATTTTATTTGGTTCCGGTTTTCGCTCCCTTATTAGCATTATACGCATATAAAAAATAACGCTAATGTGTTGGGAATGAAGAAGGTTTGATTTATAGGAAGAGTACCCACATTCACATGAAGGGAGAGTGGAAAAACCTTAATGGAAAAAAACCTTAGTACATTCTACCGTGATTATAACCCCGATCTCTCTTTCTTAGCAGTATTTCACTATATTAATGCACCTGCATTAGCGTGTAGAGGGTAAAACAATCTAGAAAAAGCCTCCCTCCATATGCTGCTTTCCCCATCACCATCAAAACCAAACCAAATTATCTTAAGGTTTTTCGACAATAAGAATAAATAAAATGTTTTGAGTCTATAACATCTTAGCAAGGTGACCTGGCGGTCTAGGGATAAGGTGTAAGACTTCTGTGCTGGGGTCCGAGGTTCAATTTTCGGTCCCGGCAAAGATTTATCTGATAGCCAAACCCTTACTTCACCTCTGACAAGACGTGTATTAATCACAACTTGCCAGGCCTCCACCGTGGTTCGGATTCCACGTTAAACTGTAGGTCCTCCATTTCATCTCACAATCATCCTACCATTACACATTAGCGTAAGTGCGTATAACTCGAATGGGAAGTAAGACGCGGTGCTAATAATAATAATAATAATAATAATAATAATAATAATAATAATAATAATAATAATAATAATATCTTTGCAGGGAATGTAACATATGTAGTAGTAGGGAGCTTATCTTGAATAAGATAGCAAGGGACAATGTTTCAGTCCATTTCAGCAACACCAACCAGATAAGGAACCCGGCGTCTGCTTTACCTGAGTGTTTCATTAGTTGGGATTATCTGGCATATTATGTTCTGCTAGTTGGTGTTCTCTACAATCGGTACAGTCAAAACAACGAATTTCATTAAAAAGACATTTCAAATTTATATTTTCAATGATCGATTCGGATACATTAGTATAATTAACGAGTAGAATTAGGCAAAATTAAAAGTAAATTAATTCTAAATAGCGACATTCTATACTACAAAGTGTGATGAAATCAAATTATCGGGGTTGTCAAAAGAACAGTATTTATAAATAATTAAAAATTATGTACTACTTTTATGGACCCCTTCCAAATTGCTTATATATTAAAAACTATTTTTCTTTAACATACTATAAATAGTTCATTGTGTATATCTTATATGAATGTTTAAATTTCAGCCTCATACATTAATTAATTTACCTTAACAAAGGTACGTACATGAAAAGCATAAAATAGCAAGTTTGACCCCTCACAGCTCGTGAACTGTTAGTGATTTGAAATCAACGAATCACTATTTGTAGCTTATAATCATACACGTGTTAAAATTGTGCGAGATGATTTTCTTTGTCAAGTGAGCTTAAAGTCTAAACCCACGTTCCCAGCGAAGCGGTTCTTATTAATTGTTTTATGATTTAAAAAAATTACATATCTTCATAAGTTCGAAGCTCGGCCGGCTTCACTGTATATGGTTTACCATATGTAATTAAGCACTTTGATTTTTTTTTAATATCCTTTATCCACGCTGGTGTTGGCGCATTTCTTCTAAACTATCTTTCTCACTCCTACCCCTTAGATTAAGGCGTTAATAGCCATGCTGTTAAACGTACTAAGTAATAAAAAAAACTCGCCTGTTTCCAAATGAAAAGCTATTGCTCCAACATTCCTTTTTGATGCCGACGCAAGAAGGGCCTATAAACGTTCAATTTTTTATGTTCATCAAAGAAGGGCTTGTGAAACATTTTTTTTCACCCGGTCTTACTAAATTTTCGGGTTATACGCATATGTACTAATTACGCTAATAGTTTTAATGATTGGTAAAGTTATATTTAGAAGAAGTGTAGCCGCATTTGTATAGAGGGAGAGTGGAAAGCCATCTAGGAAAAATCCGATTCAGTTAAATCCCAATCTCCCAGTTATCGGAAGCCATTCTATTGCGAGAGTGATGCCTTATACCATGCGGCCAACGAAGCGGGCGTTATAAAGCATTGAGCGAATATTTCTTCTTCTTTTCCCCCCGCGTTTCATTACTCGTTCGGATTATAATAATCTATATTAATTACGATAGTTTAGTATGGATGAGGAAGGTATAGTATTGAAGGTGTACCCGCAATCACGTGGAAGAAAAATGGGAAAACATTTCAAGAAAAACGATCCTCACAACTCCCAGACGGGATTTAAGCCCCTACCTCATCGTAATCGTCAAACCAGACTAAATGACACCTAGACCGCGTGCCAGCCAACGCGGGTGTGGGTGAATCCTTTCCCCGGGACAAGGAGTATTCGAGTCACAGACACGTCACGAGTTCCAGTGACTTGCCTTTTATCGCAAGCAATCAGCAGTTGAGTTTCACGCTCTGAAGGGCTCTATGACACAGTCATCCCATTAAACACACCCCCTTCCTACCCTAAGCTTCCTCTATTTCTTATCTGCACCCTCTAAAAACTTCAACCCACCACTGCATCAAGTTCGCACTTCAACTCACTAGTAGATTACACGGAGGTAGAGAGCACGCCTGTCTGAGCAAACCCTGACCTGCGGCGATTTATTCACTCACTCGAGATAAAATGTCGAGGTTAATTATTATTCCTATTCTTATTCTTAGGCAGACAAGTTTTGAAACTATTTGCTTTCGCTCATCTTTCATATGGTTATTTTAATTTTTTTAAATATAGTTAGTCTTATGAATAAAGATGGCCCTGTTCGGGTCTTTGGTTCTTCACATAAATTTCTGAACCGATAATAACGACAAGTTTGTTCGAGTATTTGGTTCCCCAATTAAATGCAGGAACAGAGTTCGATTCCAAACAAGACGATTCTAGGTTACTCATTTTGATTAAATTGTAAATTATTAATGTATATCTTTGTATGTGTGAGTGTAGCCTATATACATTTTACTACCTGTTTGGACTGTCCGCATACTCACCCCATTGGGGTGGGGATGAGAAAGGTAGAATTGTTTAGGGAATGTACCTGCATTGACGTGTAGAAAGAGTAGAAAACTATTTAGAAAAAAACTGCATAAGTACCCTGACATCCCCATCACCGTCAAATCATACCAGATGAGGTTAACGTCTTAGCCCGCGTTTCCACCGATAAGGGTCTTAATATATAAATATAATGAATTAATGCCTTTAGGTGATACAGAGATGCCGTAGAGTAATTAAGTAATATGAAATTTGGAAGAAAGTATCGAGAGCCAAAGTTAATGAGCCGCTAAAATTTTGGAGCTAAGTCTACACTAATTTTGGATTATTGAGAGCGACTTAGGACTAAGCTAAAGCTCTTGCCACTCTCGGCCGCACACAAAGACTAGATAATTATAGATACCGACCGGGATTCAAACCAAAATGTCTCAATGGTAGTTGGATAACTTATATGTAAGATACTTTGACGCTTTGGCGCTGATGGGAACTCATAAATGAATTAATATTCTAGTGGAATTAACCATTATACAAACAAATGTTTGTAATTTTTAATTGCTTACAAAAATGACATAAAACCATCCTAAATTCAATCAAATTTGTTATTTCGATCGTATTGGCCTGTTCGAGGTGGTTAAGAGTAACTATGTTTGGGATTTAAAATTTTAAATAAGACCTTGACGTATAAACATACAAGTTGTCGTTTTATCTCCTCCGCTCCAGTTGAAATAAAATCCTTTAGAGATTAGTTTTCTTATCCATAGAGATCGGTCATGTACAACCCTCATTTATCGACCGAAATATTGTGTGTTTAGGATTTAAATACTCTGCTGCGATCTGGCGCCAAAACAGCGCTACTAAGCAGCACCAACTAGAATGTGCTACACTCTAGTAGCCGGTTTACTCACTACAGTGCATTATGACGCTAGAGATGGCAAACTATTATAAATAGGATTTAATTATATACCTCTCGCATGGGTTGAGCAATGAACGGGTTTTTCTTTGAAGGTTAACATATTTGCAAGCTATGACATAAGGTTTTAAAAATATAATTATTTACTTTAAATATTCAGTTTTGTAGACATATGTTCACTAAGTTTCCCTAAGTTGTCCTAGTATATACTTTAAAAATGAGGCTCAATCATGTCGGTAGTACGCGGACTAAACGTAATTCTCGTCTAGTCTGATTTGCCAATGACTTGGAGGTCAGGGTTAGAATCCCAGCCGGGTTTACTGAGTGTGTTTTTAACTAAATAGTTTCTCACTCTCCCCCAGAGAAAATGTGGGTGCATTTCCTCTAATATCCTGTTTGCATTTCTAACTCATTAGTGTGATTAAATATTGCTAGTACATAGGGATAATAAAGCATATATATATATATATATATATATATAAAATACCTGTAGATTATAATGCATAGTTACAGGTATATGTAAATATACAATATTTATACCTATGGTATATTTACACATGTTTGTAACTACATTTCAGCGAAATAAAACCAATTAAATTATATAATAAAACATGTTTGCCTTTCGCCAAGAATTGAACATCGGAATCTTTTAATAAAGATATTATATAATATTTATTGATGTCGCAGTTTTTCATAGCCAATAGAATTGCTGAACACAAAATCGATTTCTACTCCTCGTGTTTAATTTTAGACTGGCATAGAAAATAGATTTACTTCTTAAGTGAGAAGAAAGAATTGTCATTAAATTCCAAAGCACCCTTGACAGATGTTCAAGATTTGTTGAGGTCACCACATGAAGAAAATTAAGCTCTATGTTTTTACTATAGAATTATTTTATTTATATTGACCCAAAAAAAATTTATTTATACAAAAACCGCAAAAGTACTGCCCTTAGCTGCCATTCGTACACTCACACTTTAAATAGTGCTATATGGTGTAACACTGAGGTGAGTTGAAGATGTTTAGAAATCCCACATTATTTAAGAAGTTATTTGATATAATTTTTAATATAGTTTTCAATAAAATTCAGGGGGAAATTAACATCAGTTGACCAAGTAAAAATTTAGAGACCTAAATCCAGCCTTCCTCTACCAAATAAAATCATGCTTTTACAGGGTCACATCAGAAAGTTTTAGGATAATGTGGGATTGTTTTATAGGTTAAAAAATATCAAAACATATAATAAACTAGCGGACCCGACAGACGTTGTCCTGCCCGAACGTTGCCTTTTCGTTTGGGTGGCATAATTTATTTCGATAATAAAACAAATACTATGTGATCATCACAATTACAAATTCACAATGAACTCCAATTAGTGAGTTACACAAATATTACAAATTCAGTGTTTGTCAAGACAACATACAAAATAAAACATCTTTTCATTTTTGGCATTTCGCCCACAACTCCACAAATATCAGCCGTATCGAAAAAAATTGCGAAGCTTGCTTACAAATTTGTATGCCGGGTACAGCTAATTTTATTTTATTTACGTACCTTCAAATATGACAAATGTCAAATGACTTTTTAATTGTTTCTATTTTCATAGTGCAGAATATATACTGTTTTGTGTCTAGAACCTTTGCGGGCTTACCCAGAACAACTTACCTGTATACGTATCATCGAAATCGTATGTACTTGTTGTACGAAGTACATACTATTTCGATGATACGTGCAGTCAGCTGCATAGAAACCTCACCCCCTCTTATACCAAAGGTTGTAATGTTATAAAAACTGTCCGACAAAATCAATAAAGTTTATTTTGTTTTTATCTTAATGCGAGTTGATGAACAATGTTTTTCGTCAATCGCTGAGGTGTATTAATGAACAAACTTGATGGTTTGCCAACGCGAGAACACGCAACATATAATTGGCCATATGAGAAGCACTGATTTTCTAGATCCAACCCACAAATGGACATTGCTTGGCCTTGTGACTTATTAATAGTCATTGCGAATGCCAAGTGAATTGGAAATTGCAGGCGTCTGAATGGAATGGGCGAGTCTGAAGGGATCATTGGGATCCGTGGCAGGAAAACAACCTCACCTTGAAACTTGCCGTTTAAATTAGTAGCTTCAAGAACATTGGTCATAATTTTTTTATGACCAATCGCGTGCCATTGCATAGCTTAGGTGCATTTAAATTTTGAAGCAAAATTATTGGTGAGCCAATTTTTAATCGCAAGTTATGTGGTGGCATTCCCGGTAAATCCAGTGAATTCAAGAATTCAACAGGAAATAAACACGCTGTCCATTTTCAAGGTGCACGGCCAGATGTATAACAGCAGGGTCTCTTTTGTGTATGGGAAAACTCAAAATGCGCCAAACTGCTTCATTGCTGCTAATGTATCGGCCCATTTGATAACGTGTAATTTCGTCGTTATCATTTACATTTTGATCAGCAAATACAGCCATATCGCTGCCCTTATGAATGTATTTGCAAATGTAATGTTATGGACTTCACCGAACTGCAGAACTCAACGTTTATGTGAGCTTTGTAGGTTTTATACAGCAATGGCGAATACGGAACCACCCAGCGATTGTCAATTTCAACCTTTTCACCATTTGACATGCGCAATTGATATGATTGGACACCATTATCTGTGTCTCTACGACGATACAATGGATAACCGTCGATATTAGTGACAGTATCATTTATACACGCTTTTGGGAAACGTTTCGTACATTTTCCATTGTCCATGCACGGCGCCGTCATATTTAGAGCACCACATGGACCATGGATCATGTTAGCGGTAACAATGTCAAACAACTCTTTATCGATATTCCTATCCGGAATTTCTGCTGAAATAATTTTATCAATTTCTTCTGACCGTACTTTGTCAACGAACCAAATCAAAATATGTGCATGTGGCAAACCTCGTTTTTGCCATTCAACAGAATACAGCCAGCAACGTGTTTCGCCGAATAAAGAGTGATGTGTAATCAAGTTCATCAACGATTTTAATTTTTGTTTGAAGACACGTGCAGTGATATCATGGCGATGCATTGCTGTTTGACCTGGCAATAACAAAATTTTAATTTCATCCCAGTTAGGATTGCACGTAAATGTAATGAACAAATCTAGTGGGCCATACGTGCGCACGATAGTCATGGCGTCTTGAATGTATTCTTGCATATGACGTGGTCTACCAATATATGATGATGGAAGAATATATGCGGTACCGATGTCGTTGATATTAGTGGTTCGATCTACGTTACCGACAATAGCATCACGCAAATGAATGTACCCCTCAGAAGTCAATTATTAATATTATATTCATTATTATAAATATTGGGGGGGGGGGTGAAATTTTGAGGTTACATGTTCTGATATGCAACAAATCTAAAAAAATATACCCTCAAAAAATTCCCTAAAAAATAAAAAATCCCTATAAACCAATTGCAGCGCCACCTACCGGGTCCAATTGTGAATATAAACCATCCACGGACCCACTCGTTTAGGAGGAGTTCAGTGACATACACACGTACAGAAGAATGATATATATTAAGATAATCTGGGATTTCCAAAAGTTGCAATACTTCTCAGTGCTTTTCCATGTAACATCCTTAAGATACTATCAACTTTAGTGAATGAAGAAGTTATAAACTTATAAGTAGATTAATTGAGGAAGATATCACATAATAAACACGAAAGTTAAAATATTGTAAAACTAATTACTGCCCAAGAGAATGTTTGGATAATTAATAATAAGGGAGAGTACAAAAATAACATTTACCAGTTTATAGCTTAAAAAAATGTTGGGTTTTATAGTAAAGGCTATAGATTTAGTTTGAAATTTATTAATCGTAAAATATTTTTTGAAGATAGTAAGTTAAATAATCTACACACATGTTAACGTGATGACAATAATTATCATCACCTCAATATCTTTGTTAATAATATCGACTTTATTAAGCTTTCTTTCCCCCTGTCACGACTTTGTTTAACTAAACTTTTATTAAAATTCAAAATGATCATTTACTCTTAACGAGATAACAGATATTTGTTTCGTTATTCCTTTAAAGAGCTGAAAGGGGTAGGTTTATTAGACCATGACCCAAATAGGGGTACTCGACTGCCGATGATTTGAGAAACATATTTATAGACCATTATTGTTATTAATTTTCATCATATGTGAGGGCCGCTTTGTATGGATATTTTTAATTAAGTGTGTAAAAGTGTGAATAAATTACAACATTAGTTCTAGATGCTATAATATTTCAATAGGTTGGTGCGCGTCATACCAACCCCTTTAATGAAATTATAAAATACATTTTTGGGGTTGTTGAGATGAGTGGGTTGGAATTATCCCTACCATGTCAGTGCATGTGGATAATTGGTTCACGAAGTGTATTGAGTTCGATTACCCTTCACCCCCTTAAAGTCCAACGAGTGACCAATCTGGGGATTACAATCAAGCACTTGAAAGCGGCAGGCTTACGTCACAGCAACGCCCCTGGCTACTCTAGTATATACAACCTGATGCACAGTGATGGCATACAAGTTGCTTCACAGCACGACGTTCTCATAATGATCATTGTATTTATTTATTTGAGGCATTTAAGGTGCACTTTCTGAACCGACCGATTATATCAGCACACGAGAATTTTCTATGAGCGAGGGCGAAAGGACCCACCAATTTTACTGGAGAAGATATTTTCACATGCCTTATAGGGTTATTTTACAATTTACATGCCACAATCGACATGGGACCGACGGCTTTACTTTCGCTCGGAAGGGAGCCAGTTGTGCTACGGATTTTTATCGCTCAAGGAAAAGTTCACCAACCCCGGCTGGGTTCAAACCCACTAACATCGGATCTTGAGGCAAGTACACACCAAACAGTCTACAATTAAATTAGTTTTAAAGCGCCCTTTAGTTGAATAGGAAAATCTCAAATGTGTAAAACAATTATGTTTATTAATTTGTTGAGTAATTTATACGAAATTAATAATACCCGAATTGGTGGGGTACGCGTTATGCTCGCCAAAAGAGAGTGTCTTATTCAACTATGTTCTTTTCATACCATTAAAATGTGTAAAATGTAATTAATGGGTTTTTTAGCCTTGAAAGATCTAGTTACACACTGTTCATCCTGAAAGGAAGCAGTCTAGCCTTGACATATTACACTATGGCCCCGTCTTATAAGCTGTGCCATAGTGGAGCCATGCAAGGTAAATTGTTTACTGCCTTTCAGGATACACGAAGGGTACATAAAATATGGTTTATAGTTATAGAAAATACGTCTATGTATTTGTTAGTTCATGGAATCTTTTTAATGTTTAACGGATTTATTTTTTATTAAACCTTTGAATTTTGACGCGTAGTAATTAGAAACAATAATCATCTTGTTTTACTTGCTAATATATAAAAAAAATCTCTCATTAAAGTGTATCTGATTTTAAGTGGAAAGCGTCGGTAAGTAATAAGGATACAAGCAGATCGAATTGTACTCTAATAAAGAAATTATGCTTATCATACACCAAAAAAATTCGGGATGAGTTTGTAAAGAGTGTTTCAAATTGCAATATATCCTTTAAGAATAAATAAATACTTGTCTACCATTTTAGAGTATATTGTTATAAAAAGATTAATAATTGTTAAAATAAATATATTGTTTAGGAGTTAAATTTCTATACTTAACTAATACAGAAACTAGGATATACCTCATTCAACTGAATCTACCTAAACGAACCAGTTTCTTTATTTTAAACTAAAAATATTCATATGTAAGTTATAAACGTTTATATTTCCGAAAGTTTGCGGACTTTTTTTTAGTTTTATCTTGAGTAAATTTCCTCACAAAATATTAAGAGAGTCAGTAAATTGTTTTTAAGCTTAAAATGTATTGTGCATTCCTCCAAAATATGTTTCTATAACTCTATTATTATTATTTTCATGTGAGTCGATCTTTATATTTCATATTCATATTCATTTTGTTGTGTTTGTTCAACGACTTCTGCGCTGTTTGTTTAATTTATCTCTCATAATAGTGGTTGAACAATTATTTGCCAAGCATAGGTTATTACTCGTATTTTGGCTAGAAAAAAAATTAGATGTAAAGAAAGCGTTTACAGCTCGGTTGTTTGTCTCTAAGCGTTTCTGTCATCCAAACTTAAGGGGGCCGCCTACCGTAGCATTAAGACGTATTGCAGACGTTCAAAATTGCAGCATTATTAAAAAATATGGCTCACGCTAAAATTGAGTTTAAAGGCCGCTATAGATTGAAAAAACCTTACATTTTAAGTTTTTTAGTTTTAAAATTGTTTAGGAAAAGGAGTTAGATCATTTTTAAAAAAACGCCTTACGCGAAATGTTACAGTTCTTAGATTAAGGTTAATAGTGAGAGAAAAAAAATACCCAGCTTTCCAACCCGTCATCTATAAATCGGATCACAAAGGAAATTTTTAAGATACGTGAGTATTGTTTTAGGGGTTTTTAAGGTTAATAACTGCCCTTATCAAAATAAAAAATACCGTAGCGTGAATATATTTCCCTTCAGGTAGGGAGCATCCCAAATTGTACGCAGAAATATGTAGGACCGGAAAATCACAAGTCTTTGATCCGTGTCATGTTTTTTAAGGTATTTAGTTTTAATTGCAAAGTAGTTACACTGAGCTAAAACTCCCTTGATTAATTTTTCCCAAGGCCCAAACCTTATCGATGTTGAACTGGGTTTAACTATATCAAAATGACTTGCTTCGGTGGCCGCGCGGTTTAACGCGCTACTCTCGCGGTAGATTAGACTGCCGATGATGGGGAGATCAAGGTTTGAATCTTGGTCGGGTGTATTGAGGTTTTTTTTTTCAAAATTGTTTTCCACTGTCCGTCCACGCAAATTCATACACACTTCCTAAAAATATAACCTTCCCAATCCCTCAAACGATTAGCGTAATTAGTACATAAGCGTTTAATCCGAACGGGTAGTAAGACCCAGTGCTAATAATGACATCCGAAGGATTGGGTATTGTGTACTTTATAGAAATAAGTTAGTTTTTAAGTTTTATTCCATTTTTTAACGCGTTTTGGTACCCGTTCGGGTTATACGCATACATTCATTACAATAATGAAGTAGAAATGAGGAAGGTATAATTGTGTGAATGGAGTGTAAAACCCTCAAGGAAAAAAATCTTGAGTACACCCGACTGGAATTCGAAGCCCGATCTCCCCATCACCGGGAATACAAACTAACACGAGAGTGAACCTTATACTATGCGACCACTGACTTGGCTGTTTGTGTTTTTAAGTCGTGTGCTGATATAATGAGTTGGTTTAGAAAGCACACACTAAAATTTGAAATAGATGAAATAAAAATTAGCACAAGGGTTGTGAAATGGGGTAGTAGAGTATTCTCAACTAGATTAAAGATATTTGTTCAGAACATTTGCGAGGGACCAAAGGGGCGGTGGTGGGAAAGGGTAGACAGCTCATAAGAGAGGTAAAAGGGGGATATTGTGGAATTATTACTAACTGCCCTTCATTTCCACGATATTCGCTGGCCATTACTCACTTCACGAGTTGGGGTAGGTCAACGTTTCGTGGGGGGAAAGAACAAATAACCAACATAAAACAAAATTAGTAACAAAATGAAGTTTGTTAACTATAGTTTTTGTTAAAGTCGTTCCGCGTGTTTATTTCGGTTATCTCTCCAGACAATGGAATCTCCATTCATTGACCAATTCATTAGTAAAGTGCAGTATTCCGCTTCGGTGGCTGCATGCTCTAACACGCTACTCTCGCAATAGACTAAACTGCCGATGGCGGGGAGTGAGGTTCGAACCTCGGTTGGGTGTACTGAGGTTTAAAAAATGTTTACTCTCTCCCCACGCAAATTCTGGTACACTTCCTATAAAATATAGCCTTCCTAATCCCTAAAAAAATTAGCGTAATTAGTACACAAGCGTGTAATCCTAATGAGTAGTAAGATGCAGTGCTAAAATAAAAACTACAAAAGAGTGCCAAATAACTGAACGTCAGTTATCCGAAACTTCAACCCATTAGATAATTGATTCAACATTATATGTATCCAGTTTATAATGTTTGATTAACTGAAAAATCTAATTAACCGTACGGTTAGTCGATGAACTACCATAATTTAAATAAAACGTTATATACACACTTTAAATAAGAGTATCGCTAATATATTTTGCTTATAAGAGTGTTAGAAGTCCACGTTCCAGAAGCAAGGTCAAATATATACTATATTTATGTGTTATATTGTATTTGGTTAGATTCACGACCATTTGGGCTTTGCGCATATTTACTAACAACGCTAATGTGTTAGGGATTGGTAGGGTCGAATTAAGAGGAAGTGTACCCAAATTTGTGTGAAAAGAGTGGAAAATCATATAAGGTAAAACCTCCCTCTGTACACCCGGCCAGGATTCGAACTTCAATCTCCCTGTCATCAGCAATCCAGTCTATTACGATAGTGACCACTTAGATTATGCGACCATCGAGGTGAATCAAAGCATAATATAAGTTTGAAATATTTTTTTAACCCTGCATCTTAATACCTGTTCAGGCTATACGCATATAATATGATATGATAATTACTCTACTGGAGTAGGGATGAGGAAATAAGCCTTTTGAAGGTAATATACTCTCATTTGAGTAGAAGGAGAGTGGGAAGCCATTTAGTAAAAAATCAGCCTCAAAAGGCTCGACCGGGGTCTTCCCGCCTTTAAGGCCAGTCTAATGTGAAAATGACACCATTCAGCCACTGAAGCGGATTTATAACTACTATTGTTTTATGAGAAGAAAACATATTAATTATCAAAGATTAAACTTCTACATATCATTTGCAAAATGTTTAATAATTATAAAAATGTTTGACGGATTTTTGAAGAGAAGGTTATCATTACAACACGTAACCAATTTCTACATATTATTAGCGTGTATAAATTAAATGAAATTAAAATAACAGCACAGAATGTATAAACACTTCAAAATATTATTATTATTTAGCACCGCGTCTTACTACCCGTTCGGGTTATACGCTTAAGTACTAATTACGCTAATGGATTAGAAATTGGGAAGGTTGAATTTAAAGGAAGTGAACCCGCATTTGCGTGGAGGGAGAGTGGAAAACCATTTAGGAAAAACCACCCCCAGTTCACCCGACCGAGATTCGAACCTCGATCTCCCCGTCCTCAGCAGTCGAGCTCAACACGACTAGCGCGTTAGCCAACTACGCCACCGAGGCGGGTCACTTTAAAATAAATATGTATTTTAGTATCTTTGTTTTTCTAAAATTTATAATCGTCAGTCAGAATATTTTTGTAGCGAAGTCTAAGTCTTAGAAGTATTGCACAGCACTTCACATTCGTTTATTCTTTTAATATGCTAGATTAACGTTCATAAAATTACTTCGATCAAAGTAGGCCTATATTGTATGGCTATGGTATGGACTGAAAAATCTTATTTTGGATTAAAATAACTAAACTATTATTCTAGACAGCAAATTGAGGTAGGTTTCAGAATTAGTTATTTACAAAACGGAACCAAACTCACGGACCTACAACTAAAACATTGGACTAGTAATGAAGAAAGATTAAGTTAATGTAATTTGATTTATTATTTTAAGTAAGATGTATTATAATTCGTTTTTTAGGTTTATTTTAGCGACCAAAACTCAATGAATCAAAATATAATTCAAGCAATTTCTAAGAGAAAGTTTTTATATGTAAATGAAATGTTTATGTATCAGTCTTTATAGATCTTTTCTGCCCTCATAATAATACATTGCATATGCGTTTTCTGACTACCTTTATATATATATATATATATATATATATGTTTGAAGTATCTGTTTTATTGTTCACAGACTTTGCTGAGTTTGTAGGGTGTAGCTTATAGGAATGTGCTCTTTGCTCGATCTTTCGATGCAAATAAAATGGTAAATCAATATACCCTAACCTCGAAACGAGCAGACAAATATATCCAAATCCTATAAACTTTAAGTTTAAGCTCGATGAACAGTATGCACAGAGTTTGATCAAAGTTGGTATTTTAGTCCAAAAGTTATCAAGGACACACACTTGTAGATGTACGGGTGAACAAACATGCACAATACTGTAGAAAATAAAACAGTTCCATCAATTTCATCTTGCTTGCCTACAAAACTAGAATATAAAAAGGTTTTACTTAATACTATCTTTACCTTTTATTTATTTTTAAGAAAGGACCAATGTGATGACTGTGGGTTTTTGCCATGTATCCACCTTTAAAAATTTTAACCGATGATTGTTTCCGACCAAACTTGAAACACAAAAAATTAGCAACTAAAACGCTTACGGTTTCAGATTTTGATCTTTTAACTTTCTAGTCTGAAACCAGGAACCTAAAAAGTTTTGTTTTTAGCACCGCTTCCTACTGCCCCTTCGAGTTGTACACTTACGTACGAATTACTATAGTGTGTTATGGATTAGGAAGGTTTAATATAGAGGAAGTGTACCCGTATTTGCATGTAACTAGAGTGGGAAACCATTTAAGAAAAAATACCCTTAGTACACCCAATCGGGGTCAAACCCGGATCTCCCCGCCATCGGCAGTTCAGTCTATTCCGAGAGTGATGTCCTATACCGTGCGGCCACCGAAGCGGGTAAAAAGTTAAATAAATGATCAGCACAAAAAAAACCGCATTTAGTCATATTAAATCAAAGATGGTATTTTTCATCCTCTTTCCAAACAAATGCGGGTAGATTACCTGTAAAATGCTACCTTTCTCATTCGAGTAATTATCATAAATAAGTACACCCTGAACAAATAGTAAGAAGCAATGATAAAAAAAAGTAGCTTTTTATAGCTCTTGTAAGAAAATTGGGTCAAAAATAAATAAATTAGCTTTAACTTATTTAAATGAACCGACTGATTATATCAGCAAACGGCTTATTAACCTGGTTAAATCTAGAAAAGACACAACATCCAGCCCCCAGCCGTTAATTCATCACTATGGAAGGGTAAACCCACATTTCACTAATGATATATTTTTCGGGGCTATGCCAAGTAACCGAATCCGGGAGCCTTAGCTCAATGGCTAAACACGCTACCAACTGAGCTAAAGTGTTGGACTAAATAAACTAGTTCTTTGGTATACCATAAACTAAAGTTTGAGTCAAAAACAACAGAGGTCAGACTGGCCCCTGGAAGTGACAAATTATGCTGCTGCTCTTCTGTTTGGGTAATCTTTCAGCCCCTCCTGGCTATTTGCCTTGGATGCAAACAAGGAGCTGTCATTTTTTTACCCTTCGCTGTCACGGCTTGAATAGGTGTGTTCATGCGGCCACCGCGTTCGAGATGTCATCTCCAGAAGACAAACGAATGAATCGAGTCACATTGATAGGCGGGACTGCATACACGGCGCGAAGAAGGCGAGACAAAACAAAAATACAAACGGAGAGCGGAGAAGCGCCACATGCCATCATTACTCTAAGCCAGTTGTTTATCAAAGTTTTGGTGCTGGGGGACCAGCAAGTGGAATTTCCGCACACTGGGGGACCACCGGGATCCTGGTAGTAGGAGGAATGGGCGTAGTGGTGTTTAAAAGTTATGCAGGAAGAATCTTATTTTTAGGTGATTTCATTTTAAGACTATAAATACAAGACAAAAATTAGTGTACTAATTTAAAT
The DNA here is from genome assembly GCA_902151455.1 of Timema bartmani. Taxonomy (NCBI): domain Eukaryota; kingdom Metazoa; phylum Arthropoda; class Insecta; order Phasmatodea; family Timematidae; genus Timema; species Timema bartmani. The sequence goes on from CABFWB010000054.1 coordinate 471,479, forward strand.
GTTGAACAAAATATCATATAGGCTAGTTACAATTTTTTATATCACCACGTCTTACTACCTGTTTATGCTAAATGCATATATGATAAATTTTTAACGGGGTAGGGATGAGGAAGGAAGCATTTTTAGAGGTAATCTGTTCGCATTGGCGTGGAAGAGAAGTGGGAAACAATTTAGGAAAAATAAACCTCGGTAGACCCGACCGAAATTCAAACCCCGATCTCGCCATCATCAGCAGGTCAGTCTAACGCTAGTGTGACACCTTAGATCATTCAGCCCCTGAAGCGGTTGCTAATACATTGAATTAGTGGGTAATAGGTTTTTGATTATTTTTAACATTTTAAAACCCATAATTTTTTATAAAAAAATTGTTTAAATTTGTTGACTTAAGGTTGGTACAAACTTTCTTTTTTATGTGACTTGTGTCTACCGAAAAAATAAATGGAGCATAGTATGGATATTTCACATTTAATCTTTGGCATTTCAAATATTTGTAATATATGTTATTAATATTGGCTCTTTGGTCTAGAGGTCAGAGTTCCTGGTTACAGAGCCAAAGATCCCGGGTTTGATCCCTGGCACTTCCAGAATTTACCTGTAAAACAGTGGGTCGAACGGGGTCAAACTCAGCCTCGTGAGGACAAATGAGGAGCTACTTGAATAAATAGGTAGCGGCTCCGGTCTAGAAAACTGAGATTAACGGCCGGAGGGTTCGTCGTGCTGACTGCATGACACCCTCTATCTGCAAATTTTGGCCCTATCGTCACTAACAGCGGTGGCCGCTCCCTCAATATAGCTCGCTTGCGGTCTCACACCATGGAATATTTTTTATCGATATTCTTTCATTCATTTTTACTAATAAAAATTTCTTATAATCCCGCGTGTGACGTTGTCACAGACATAAAACAAATGAGGACGAGCTGGCTCACCTAATCTTGGTCCCCTTTGACTGGGCTGGATCTCGACTTCATGAAACACGCGCACTCAACTCCACTCTACATAACGCGGCTTACTGACCGCCCGTGGCTCGAGGTCCGATTAGAGCAAGACTCGGACATTTGAGCATCGAGATGCGCTAACCCGTATGCGCCGACGGTTGTGTTCGAGTGAAACAAGACTCATCCACCGGCGCGTGATTCGAAATTGTTACGAGAATATTCGAGACTTTTGTCGAAGCAGTGTACACCCCTCTCCCTTCGTCCCCAGTGTGATTCCCGCCGTTTGTGAACACGTGATTGACTTTGTACTGTATATAACGGCTGGACTGTGTTGTGATGTCACTCATTTCTCTGCACTCAATTAGGTGAGACACTTGTCTTAGATTTAGACGTAGGTTGTTGTTCGACGTTTTCTAAATTATGTTTGGGTTAATTTGTTCAAAATTCAAGTTTCGACTTTAAATATAAATCATGGTTACTAATAACTATATTTCTCTGAGACTGCAGGATTTGCCTGTCAGCCATTATGGTTTACGCG
>CABFWB010000054.1:479862-525676 GCA_902151455.1 Timema bartmani
CCCTTCAGTAAACTACCCTTAATTTTAGGGGTAGATATCCAATTCCAAAAACCCCTCGGGGCAACCCTATGAAAACCCTAGATATCAAGTTTTAGCTCAATCGGTAAAATAGTTTAGGCTCTAGTTGGAGGTACAGACAGACAGACAGACGGAAATTCAAAAACCACTTTTTCGGATTCAGGGAGTCATGAAACGTCAAGATTCATCAAAATCTCGAGTTCGATATTTTTGACGATCACCATACTTTCTCTACCTGTAAGATAGAGAGAAAGTAAAAAGGTACGATCCATAATAAATTTTGTTTGCGTCACGTCTTTTGGATTATACGCTTATATACTAATTACACTAATGGGTTAGGGAGGAGTAAGGACGAATTCAGAAGAAGTGTAATCGCATTTGCGCAGAGAAATAGTGGGAAACCATTTAGGGGGGGGAAAACCTCAGCACACCCGACCGGGAACGAACCACGATCTCCCCGTCATCGGCGGTCTAGTATATTGCGAGAGTAGCGCTTTAGAACATGCGGCCATCGAAGCCGGTCACAACGCGTAATAAATCAACTGAACTTGTGGGAATGTGCTTCTGTTGATTGAGGAGAATCGCTGAAGCATAGTTAATCACGTAATCCTGTATGCGAGTACTAACAAATCTCGTCAATTTTTTTTATAGGAAGAACTTTATATAAGAGCTAGAAAAATTACTCATTCTACTTTTAACTTATTTATACGTCATAATCATGTGATCTGCAGCCGTCACTTTGAATGAATATTATCAATACCTATCAAATAACACTAATAATATTATAACATATTATCAATGTTGGCCGCAAAAAAAAATTTTGTATCTTTTAAAAGCCCTTTTTATGAAAATTGGACTGTAGATTATAGCAACATTGTCACGCTCCTTACTTCATATCGGGCATTAAAATTTACCATTAATAAGCAGTGAGTTAGGCCTTTTAGAATTAAACGTAACATTAACTTTCTACAGTTATTATTGACAAATTAACCACACCGGTGGCCACGCGGTCTAAGTCATCAAGATATTAATCGCTGGATTGTCGGCCAAGATTCGAATCTCGGCAGGGTGAACCGATTTCCGGCGTGTAATCTGTCGCCATGGTTTTCCCACTCTCTCCACAAGTGAATGTGGTGTGAATTTCTTATAACCACCTCCATCCTCCTCAAACCCATCTAGTGGAGTAAGCCGTTAAATAAAATATGTGTTAATCTCTATAAATTAAAAAAAAATACAGTTAGTTATATTTGTTTATACAAAATTATTTGAAATTGTGTGCATTTTCACAACTTGCTTCTTGAAGTAGTAACATCGCAGAGTATTGAATTCTTGAATTTGTGTGTAAAAAAAATAAAATTTGGTTGAGTTGTAATATGCCGCACTTTATTTTCCCAAGATAGAGTCTCCGCGCTAGTTGAAACTCTACACACGTAGTGTCTCGGCATACAATGCAATGTATTCATGTCTCCAAAATACTTGCAATCCTCAAAATACTTCTCTAACGTCAAACAAACTAGAACGCACAAGGGTAAGAGACCCACGCTGGTGTACAAGCGATTATCTTGTCTGGTTTTCCTGTGACGCAGAGTTCATGGTATGAATCTCAAGAGGGTGTAGGACTACGTTGTTATTTTTATTAAATTATAATATACTCTCCCTCTAAGAAAATTCGGGTATATTTCCTTTAACTTCTAGCTTTCTCATCCCCTTATTAGAATAACTAACTATTTTAAAAGGATAATGAATTAGAACCAACCAATTTTATGATCACACGAACTAAAATGCCAAGCCCATGAAGTTTGATTTGCCGGTGACGGGGAGGTTCGGATTTTAATCTTGGCCGGATTTACAAAGGGTGTTTTTCCTTAAGTTAGGAGAGTAGGGGACGATAGAAAATGGCAGTGATTTTACAGTGTTTATATCAAAACATTAATTTAATGATACATTTTTCTCTTCATTTCAAATGTTTCAAATGCCATGCTAAACTAGGCCTATTGATATCACTATGTTTAGATAAAATTAAGTTATATGTTTCTACAAGAGCAATATTTGAGTTGCTTTGGCCAAAATAATATTTTGCTATAAAAACTGTCAAAAAAAAAAGCTTACTTTTTCCTCGCATCCCCTACACTCCCGCCTTAAGGTGCGGGAGAAGGGAGCGCGAGTAATTTTAGAGTTTTTATAGCACTATATTTTTTTGACCAAAATAAATCAAATATTTCTCCAGTAGCAACATAGAGTTTAGTTTTCTGCACATGCTAATATCAACAGATCTTGAATATCTGTCAAAGGTGTCCTGGAATTTTGTCAAAACTTTTTCTCCTTATTTAAAAAGTTTTGACAAAATTCCATGACACTCTTGATAGATATTCAAGATCTGTTGATATTGGCATGTGCAAAAAACTAAACTCTATGTTGCTACTGGAGAAATATTTGATTTATTTTGGCAAAAAAAAATATATTCCATAAAAACTGTAAAAATACTTGCACTCCCTTCTGCCGCACCTTAATGGTTTCCCGTTCTTTGAGGGTTCATTTCCTTTACCAGGATTGCCACTATTTTCTTAATTTGAAATTTCCTGTGTCTACCAGAAAAAATTCCCGTTTTTAAAAATATATTTTAGAGAGTACTGCAAAAGGAATGAAATTTATTTTTTCATATAATTAACTAATGTGAAGTCGTGTCATCGATGTTTATAAAAGTATGATTTTACCTCGTTGGGAAAATGTATGCAGTTGTTACGCAACCCAAAGGAGACGGAGGAGGGGGAGGAGATAAGACATGTAGGGTATTTGAATACACGTGCTTATTTCTTAAATTTACTTTCTTCTTCTCTGTAAAGGCCTAATATTTAAGCTTACAGTTTGATGTCCAAAATTCACAAATATTCCAGTAGGTATTCTTCTTGAAATTCTCTGTGTTTCCCGTCACTCCCAGTTTTCCATTTACGTGGCAACCCTGTCTGCAGTATAGCTTTCTCACCCCTACTCAATTAGTGTAATTAAAAGTGTTTAATCCGTAAGGGTATTACGACATAGAGCAAAAAAAACTAGTTAAATGTTTACCTACCATGTTTGTTTTTTTTCCGTTCCACAACAACTTTCATGTGCTGGTACGCCCATTTTATTTCCAAGATAGCGGAGCTGGTCTTTTAGAGAAGGCGGTTAAGAGGGGAAATACAGGGAGAATCTCTTTGTTCACGGTAACGCACCTTCTCTCAAACGAATTCTGTTTTTTTTATGTTGGTTATGAGATGTGTTTTGTGTGTGAGCTGCGGGTCACGCCCCCCACCCTACTCTACCCCACTCCCACCACTCAACTGTGTTAACGACATTGACTGAGCGGCTTCGGGCTAGAGGTCTTGTGTGCAACCCTCCATCAACATTTCACATGCAAGACGTCAGGGACGGGGAGAAAAAAATGTTGCTTACACCTTAACTTAACACTAATGGCACTTAGCACACAGGATTTGGGAGGGTAAAGGGGGGGGTGGCAAGGGAAGTTTGATTTACTACATCAGAGCAATAACTAATACTCTTCAATCACTGTTATGACAGGTGGGGTGGAAAAAATTTAGTGACAGTAATAAACGAAGGAAAGAGGGCTGATTATCGGTTTATTTTATTTTATTTATTAGAGATATTTAACGAGCACATTTTAAACAGAATATTTAACAAGTAAGTTACATGCTAACTTAAGTCCACTTAATATTAAACGATCAAATCTGGAGTGATAAATAATTAATGGAGGTCGCCCTACCCGGATAACAAGTCGAACTCACACATAAAATACCTATTTAATTTAGGTTCCATTGAACCAGGGATAAGTGTATCGAAACTCTATTTATCTAATGTCCGAACTACAGATTTTTTGTAGAGATAAATAATTTTTGGGGCATGTGTGCTCAAATTTGGTATTTTAAAATATGTCTAAATATCTGTGCTTGATTAATATGAGCGTAGAAATATAAAAATTAAGGGGGATGACGTCACAAAATACAAAACATCGCTTGGTTAAAGGGACGGCCCGAGGTTTTGCGCCCGGACGGAATTGCTTTTTGGCGCCCCTTCTCCCCCATATACAGCCGGAGGATAGCAAAAAAATATATATATGAAAATAATTCCCAAATCTAATAGATCCAAACCTAACGTAACCTGGACGTGATATGAAAATAGTCCCCAAACCTAACATAATCTTATCACACTTAGATTAAGTTGGTGGTCTGTTTGGCACCCCCTTCAAGCCAAAACCCCGGGCAGCCACCCGGTTCGCCCAGCCCTTAAGCCGCCCATGCTTGGTTATAAATTGGCTGTAAATATTTCACACCCCTAAAAACACCATGCTTCAGCGTAATTCAAGAAGAGTGAGTGCGCTTACTCTCTTCTCACTAAGTCCACTTTCACCGATATGAAATAATAAAATGTGTTTAAATGCGGAAATTTCTATTTCAACCCACATTAAAGTATATTCTATTTGAAATAAGGAACTTCATATTGGAGTCAAAATCCGTAAACCATGTTTGCCTTGCGCAGTTGGTTTTCCGTTGGTCTGTGCGGTGTATGTATGTAAGTTAAGTTGATAAATGACTAATTCACGAAACTCGGGATGATTGTAATTTCTGAAGAATATAAATTTATTGCGGTGTTGCCGTAGATTACAAACAATGGTGCGCTTCTGATAAACACAGAATTAGTCACACAAATGTGGCCTGCGCGCTTTCAGTACATACTCCGACAGACGTAACCATTATATATTTTTAGAATCCCTTAATGAAATCACAGGTGAATCAACTTGACACCTTGTTTTTGTGAAAGTAGAAGTAAGCCAACTCTAACTGGATCGTCTTCCCTGTCTCCAGGTAGCAACTCTCCCCCCTTTCCCCCCGCTACCCCTCGCCCACGTGTCGTGTAATTAGTGGGTGGGGTGAGATAATGTTCAATGACAACATAAAACTCTCAACCATTCCCGTCTGAGACAATTTGTCGCTTGATCGGATAGAACATGGTTCTCCAAGCTACGGCCCGCGGGCCACATCCAGCCCGCCACAAGATTATATCCGGCCCATTCCAAGATTTTATCAAAAAAACAAATTAATTGTTTCTCTTAGTTATTTATTAACCACGCAGTTTATTTGACATGTCCAGTTCCTCTCCGCACGCGTGTTTCTCCCATGAAACCAAGCCAGAGTGCTGTCGGAATTGCAAACCCTAATTTTCAGTCGCAGGCGCCATTCCTTATACCTAAAACAGAACGGTTGACTGTGACGATTTTTAGGTAGTTCCAAGTCTTCCAGCAGAGGGTTATCAAAGTAAAGTCCCGAAAGATGTTACCCAATTTAAAAAAGTAATTATATTGACTAATAATTATAAATATAATTTATTACATATAAATTGATTCATTTCTCACAGAGAAGAATCAACGTCAATCACTTTTATCAAACACTGATTGGCCATATTATGACTTGAATCTAAATTTACATGTTGAAACAAATTTTATTTATGATCTATCTGCACATGGCAAGGCATTCAGGACAAAAATAATGCTACTTGAAGAACAGGTGAACGTTACTTTGGCCCGAAAAAGCGTGTAAAATATATTATGTGGCCCGCATAGTAAAAAGTTTGGAGACCTCTGGGATAGAACACACTTAAAATAAAACCCGCAAAAAAAAAACGCTGAAAATGTATAGACGATTTTTGGAATGGTTAGTGAATCTTTCTTACAATGAAGGAGTAGTCACTGATGAGTGTATGTCTCAGTAACCTCATACCCAATGGGTGTAACCAGGGCGACACCTCAAATTCGAGAATAAATATTAATATACTAATGTCTCTGGAAAATATAAGAAGAAAATTGGGTGACTCATGACAAACTACCATGTGAAGAAAAGTAAACACGGTTTGCACTGAATTAAACACCGTTTGTATTGAAACAATATTTTATTAATTTTATTTTGGCAAATATAAAATTTTGCTATAAAAACTGCAAAAATACTGCCCTTAGATTGCGACCCCTACATCTCCACCCTGATACTGGTGACCGAAACAATTAGTGATACAATTTAAATGGAGAGTTCTACTCTAGTAACACTTCAATAAAGTGTGCGTCAAATAGGTTTTTATTAATATATATGTTTAAAATAGGGCTTATTTAAGACTTAATTCAAAGGAGAGTGATGAGGAAGAAAACCCAAGTTCGCGTAGACAAGATTGAGAATTCAAAATGAAAACCACATGTGGAAACCATCCTCATATCATCTGACCGAGATTCAAACGGTGACCCAACTGTCAACGGCTACCAAGTACAAAGCAAGTTGAACGCTTTACTGTAGGCGTGTCAAACCTTTGATCATAAGGGTACCATCGAAAATTTAGAATACCATGGAAACGCATTGCAAAACAATAATACAACATTGTCACCTCAAGTAAAATAGCTTCCTACTTAAAATTATTTTACAATACAAATTTAAAATTAATATTAAATAAAATGATGGGACTCAGAATTTATTGTTCTCCAGAAAATTCTTACAATTTCGATTTAGCATTCTTTAAAAATAGTTGATAAGTTTTTAGTTTTATTCAATTAAAATCTGATGGAAGGAGAAGTTAATCTCAGTAATTTTGCAGTTTTTATAGCAAAACACCTTTTTGACAAACCAAAACTATTTAGTTTAGTTTCATATACATAGTAATATCAACAGTTTCTGAATATTTGTCACAAGCATAATAGAATTTGATCCAAAAACTTATTTAAAATAAAAAGTATTCTTCAAATTACGTGATTCCCAGGACCAATACTCTAAGAACTAATGATATTTTTGTGTGTGGAAAATTAAAATAAACGTTTTTTCTGAAACAATCTTCTATTTATTTTGGTAAAAAAAAAAGTTTGTGTCAAAAACTGCAAAATTATTTACTTTAAGGGGGTCATCTCTGTTAGCAATAAATTACCACGATGACGTTCAGCATTAACGTAATATTATCATTTTCATCAAATTTTTAAGCATATTTGTGGAGTTATGAGACTAGGCTCGCTGAAAAAGGGCTCTAGATTTAACCTTCCCCTAACAAATACTACCATTTTTGATAGGCTCAAAACGAAAAATTTAAACATATTTGAAAACTAGCAGCAAGCTTTACAGTTGACCTTGAGATGAGTTTGGTAGTTTTCTTACCCCTTTTTCTTATTTACATGACAAAGGGTGGTTGTAGGGGAAGGGCTAAAGGGAGCATAAGCCTATACAGAACATAGAAATAGTTCCAGAAAACGACACAGGCCATCATTGTATTTTAATCCGTGTAGCCTGACGATGATTACTTTCTTGTTTAACGAGGTAGCCTTCTTAATCAGATTCACCCTGCATCCCACCTTAAATGTAACAATGGATAATATTACCAAATGGTGTATTTCCACAACGTCGACAAAAAAAAAAAATAATCAGGCTGCATTGCGTTTTGGTTCATCATAAGGTTTGTGGGACGTACAGAAGCACGGGTTTAGCTGCAAGTTTTGTAAATATTCATAAAGCATGTTTAGCGGCTCTATAAATTCGTGCTAATTCCTTTTAATTTTTCGCTTTATTATCTACAACCCATATTTCGAAAGTAGGCGTTTAGTTGTCCGATACAAAAAAAAAATCTCTCGCCATCTGTTATAAAAGTTCCTACCTTATCGAACGAACATTCTTTATAAAGGTGAAATGTGAGAATAGCTCGCTAGTCGCTAGTATGAGTTAATGATGTGAACATGGACAGGTGTCTTGTCTGAAGGGTGTTTCAAGAGGTTAGGAGGGGAGGGGAAACTCTACCACTTGGAGAGCAGTCTCGGGAGTAACAGGCGAACAGTATCAAGAGAACAGGCCAGTCAGGGGGGTGTGGGCAGGACCTCAATTAACTCGTGCGTCGCAACGAAGTGACGACAAACCTGTTATTTTAGGCCGCTTCCTATAGGACGGCGCACGAAAACATCAGTAGGGACTGAACCTGATTAATTCTTGGACGTGCACAACAACCAGACCGAAGGCTGATAATTATTTACACATGCCAATAGGTTTTAATGAACTACAAAAGACCTACAAAATGATGAAGTACCGTATGTATCCTTCATTTACACTATAAAGGAGTAAGCTTACCTTGCATAATTTCACTATGGTAAAAGTAATAAGATAGGGTCGTAGTAATCCGTCAGGATAAGACCTTTCAGAGAAAGCCGAGTGTACACTATGTTTAAGCTAAAATATGACAGTATTTGGTTGATAGATTATACTATGGCCCAATCTTAGAGCTACACCATAGTGGTATACGTCAAGGTATGCTTGCTACCTTTCAGGGCAGACGGAATGTGCATACATACATATTGAACTATATTATATAAATAAATAAAATCAACGAATGACTTACAAACTAATCTAAAGTGAGACCATTTGAAAGTCCCCTTCGGTGGCCGCGTTGTCTAACGCGCTACTCTTGTAGTAGACTAGAGTGCCGATGACGGGAAGATTGAGGTTCGAATCTCGGTCGGGTGTACTGAGGGTTTTTCCAAATTAGTTTTCCACCCTCCAAGCAAATGCCGGTGCACTTCCACTAAATATAACCTTCTTAATCCCTAAAACCATTAGCGTAATTAGAACATGAGCGCATATCTCAATCGGGTAGTAAGACGCTGTGCTAAAAAAAAAAAGTCAGTTTTAAACTTATGTTTGGATGACTGCCTAAAACTAAGACCAGCAACTGTCACAAAAGTCAAACTAAAAAAAAAACTGTCGTTTTAAACAGATCCAAACCCAAACCAGTGGTCACACGGTCAAAGGCATCAAGTGCACTATAACTGGGATTGCAGGTAACGCGTACGGTCGAGGCGTTAAATGTACATATACATTTAAAGGTCGGGGTTCAAATCTCAGCCGGGTGAACTGATGTGTGTGGTGTGTGTTCTACAAGCGAATAATCACTGTGCTTTTAATATGTCTTCTCAAAGCAAATTTGGGTGAATTTTCTCCAAATTATTCTTCTAACCATTATGACCTCTTGGAATAATTCGTTATATGTCTTACTACCTGTTAAGGTTATACGCATATGTACTAATTACGCTAATGAGTTAGGTGTGAGGAAAATTGAATTTATATAAATAGTACCCGCATTTTCGTGGAGGAATAGTGGAAAACGAGTTTGGAAAACCACCCTCAATACACCCGATCTCCTTGTCATTAGCAGTCTAGTCTAACACGAGCGTGGCACCTTAGACCATGCATCCACGAGAGTAGGTAATTCGTTAATAACCTTGATTTTGAACTTACAAAAAAAAAGTATTAAAAAATAGATAAAAAATAGGTTTACTAATGTCAAATAAGTCGTTAGTTTTTCGTGTGAAATTCAAGTCTTTAGTTTATAATTATATACATGTATACATATATAACGGTGTTAGAATACTTGAAGCTGGAGAAGAGGGGGGCGGGGGGGGGGTGAGAGGGATATAGTTCAAAGGAAATCCATGCCTCGACCTTCTTCTCACGTTCTGGGCGTGAAATGGGGCAAACAAGAAACCTACGCCGTTAATAAACCTCGTTGAGAAGTGTTGGATTATCCGCTGAAAATCTGAGAGCAGGAGAGGGGACAAATTAAGATAGAAGCTCTAGAGTACACGAAATGGGAAGTCACCAGATGTCTGTGATAGAGCACAGCCAGCGCACCTGTAAAATTAATACCTTGATTTTTTAATACACCACAGTAAGTAAAAACACATTATTGTTTGTGTTACGGGCTAAATAAAGGTCTTTGACCCTCCACAATAATTGACTATACATTTTATTCTCTGATCCTAAATATCTTCCCTATAAGTCATAAAATAAACACCAATAACAACATGTTTCCACTTACCATGATGACAGCTTATGTAAACTACATTTTGGTTACATGCACAATCTAAGTACAACTTCTGAAACAATCGTGTGTTCAAATGGCCCATTTGATTCTACTTACTCCTTCAAGTTGGAGAAAGAAGAGACGTCTCACGCAAGCGCATGAAGCTCCCCACCACAGTAAAGGCGATTGGCCCTTTTCATTTGGCGTGGAAATGCAGAGCCATGGGAACAAACGGTTTTATTCAAGAATTGTTATTGTTTTCTTTTCGGAAACGGTTTGTTCAAGAATAAAAGCATGTTGATTAAGTTTTATATACACACCTCCTCTATAATTTTAACAGTGATCAAATATAGATAAAATTGACATTTTTCAATATAAAACTGCCGGCTTCCTAACAAAAAATAAGAAAATGTTACAATGAATAAACATCGGAACATTATCTTAGAAGGGGTGTTGAAAATATTAACATAAAAATTTCCCTCGTTCTCAAGAAAACTGATATTTCCAAACGTATGATTTTTCCGCAAGATCTGTCCGGTAGCTAGCGCCATCTACGGTTTCCGTGATCCATCTGTTCTTGTTGGCGCGGAAGGATACTTTGGTCGGTTGTGAAGCCACTCCACGCCTTTCACCCTTCCACCCCCCATCCCACAAAATAGGTTATAGACTTGCACTCGACAGGGCCAAGGGCCTTAACTCTTATAGCCACAAGAAGTAAGCGTCACGGGACCGACTCCCACAATATCTACTAAAGTGGGACAACGCCTGGGGAAATAAGATTTCTCCTTCCTCGCCCCTCATTCACCCGATATTTTGGTCATATAAATTTGAGTGTTCAGCCCACTAAATTGAATATATTATTCAATCAACGGCCTAAGAAGACACACTGCTACGTTTGGAAGGTATTGATGTTGTCACCGAATAGGCGGAGAAATTCTTTTAAGAAATTATAAGTCTCCTTCTATGAAAGTTTTAGATGCTTAGTGATTGCTTACAAGACTTGTTAGAATAAATTTTAAATTTTGTTCTGTTGAATGGCAAGCACTTTGCCAATTTATGTTAAGTCTATTTAAAATGTGATAATGCTATTTGTTTAGAAGTAACTTACTAACTCGAGGTACTACAACATGTTGCTAGGCTGTGACGCATACTTGAATATGATATTTGTCTAGGAAACTTAAGATTAATTACGTGAACAAGGACGTGTGTAAGTCTTAGATTAAATAATCTCGGTTTGGTGTCCTTAGAAGCAGGTAAGTGTATTTTCCAGTATTATAATTTATAGACGTTAGTCCCCTAATGCTTTGTATTATTCCATATGGCAATCGAGGTCTAGGTAACATTGTTTTGTTCCATAATGGTTCTACCATTATCATTATAAGTGGATCTGATCACTATTATGATTTAAGACAGTGGGGATAACTTCTATAGAGTTATTTATGATTGCTGGGTCCAACCGTATATTGTTTCGTACCCTCTGTGCCGAGGCTAGATTTACGGGAATTTGTACACCCTGTATTTTCTTGGCCTGTCGGCTTTTGTATATCCCAGGATGGGCTTTAATTACCTACTCTTACACAATATACATGGTTGAGTAATTCCTAATTGGAGTTATGATACTCAGTTACCACTAAGAAAAGATTTAATTACCAGGCTGTGCCAACTGTATATGGTCTTACTATTTGATAGATTCCCTTCACCATTAAAGTGCATTACTGACACAGAATATGTATTTATACTACAGTCCTTTTGGGTATTAATATATAGTTTTAATACCATTGGTTTGGATATTATCATAGCTTTATTATTGTTACTAAGTCACATATTGCTTGACCAAAAGAATTATTATTTTTTGTTTTAGAATGTTTCAACTTCTAGCGTTCCATTCCATGGACGCAAGCAACTAGTTAAAGTCTGTTCATCGTAGGAATTGTTTTTTGAAAGGCCTTTTACCCTACCAGAAAGCTATTATATAGTAGGATATTGGTAGGAAAAAAGACATTTCAGAGAGTAATTCCTACCGTGAATGGAGTATATCTGCTGTCATATTCACTAAAATAATCTCAGGCCTTAGTTATAAACTTACATAGTCTATTTAAACTTTGTTTTAAATAAAATAATTTTATTTGAATTTTTCTATTTGCATCTCCCTATTCCCTTAACCAATTTAAGTGTTTCTTCACTACATTGTGATCATGTTGAACGGCGTAGCTTCTGGGGATGTTGCGGTAGAATGTGGTTGTCTTTTTAAAGATAATTAGGGAACACTTATCGCAGTCACCCTTGATCTTTATTTGGACCAAGGGTGATAGTATCAACTGCGGCACACGTGGCTTGTGTCAACGACACCACTAGTGAGCACGTATGTGTCGTTTGCAGTTGAACTCCTTTATTGTTTGCTTACATCCGACCTAAAGGACATTGCGAACGGTAAAAAAAAATCTAGTTAAAAAACAAGCTCATTTAGAAACAACGAGCTTTTAAAACTACACGTTCCCGTGAAAGAGAGGCTGAAAAACAAAAGTCTCGGCCTGAACGCGACCGCAATTTGACCAAAGAAAAAGTCACACTTACGTTACTATCGAGATAATTGCGAGTCGGACCCATGATTTTAGCACAACAGACCTCACAACATAGCGACTGAAACGAGAGCTGGATCCAACATAGGTCTGTAACTGATTGCAACAAGACTGAACGTGTCAGTTTCAAGCCAACTGTTGTGAGAGGTTTCAATGTGTGCTTTGTTCTCAGTGTTTCAATCATTTTTGAAAAACGTTATTAGTAAGAGTAATGAACAGCTACTTTCGTATTTTTCTTGTTAAAGTGGTAGAAAAGTTTTCTTGTCTATACAGCTATGAATTAAAATAAATTTACTGTCATATTATTTCAGTTCTTTCGCAGATATGTACACGTATATTATTGTTATTGCTTATAAATTGATGAATCCTAAATTTTCTTTTTTTTTTTAGTACTTTTTTGGTATACAAGTACGTGAATACAAAATCTTCATCAGAACTGTTCGATATATTGTTTTTAAAGTGATTTAAAACATGTTGCTTTGGTGGATGAAGAACGAACCCCGCGATCAGTTGGCAACCATCGGTGCTGGAAAGCTATTTCTCGGTTGAGTTGCAGTTGGGGTGGGGGGGAGGGGGGGGGCTCTTAGCCCTTCGTCCACCACCGCAACGCGACTGCACCGGTTGCCAACCGATCGTGGGGTTATGGAGTTTTTCTTTTACTCAGATCTTCTGACCAGACGTTAGGGTTGGATGCCGATATAGACTTTTGATTAGAAAGTTAAGGTTAAAGTCCCTTATGAAGTTAATATTTAATACCAAATTTTAAGCTTCCTATTACTCTTTAGAGGAAAAGTGATGGCACCTACAACGGTGGTAACACCAGCTAAGGCATCAATCAGTATTACAATTGCCACTCACTGATTGTAATCTCAGCTAGTCCTCTGAGGATGGTTTTCCATATGTGATTTTCCCATTCTCTCTCCACATTATATGTACTAATTACGCTGAAATGAGTTAAGGATGAGCAAGTTTGAATTTTAGAGGAAGTGTATCCTCATTTTTGTGGAGGGAAAGTGGAAAACCATTTTGGAAAAACTACCTTTAATACAACCTACCAGGATTCGAACACCAATATCCCCGTCATCAGCAGTCTAGTCTGTTACGAGCATGATGCCTTGATACTATGCAGCCACCGAATCGTATGTGAATTATATATTAAGCTGTTAATAACTAAGATACCCACACGCGGCGTAGTGGGGGCCACGCGTACTGAATGTCAGGCTCAACTAGCCTGGTTTTCTTGTGACGGAAAGGTCAGTGTTAAGAGGTCCGTACAATTATATTTAAGGTAGTTTCACCTAAATTGTTTCCCACTACCCCTAAACGTAAGAGCGGGTTCATTCCCTCTTAAGTTTTATCTACCTCATTCCTACCCATACTCATTAGTGTAATTAAAATGCGTAAAACAAGAAAGGGTAGTAAAACCATGTGGTAATTTTTTTTAAATACTACCGTTATGTTAAAGTTAAAAGAAACAAAATAAACAAGTGCCAAGAATTTTAATAATTGGTTCACAGAACGCACTCATACACACAAATACAAAATTTCTGTAAACCTCACTTACGGTAGAACCAATTGCTCCCTTGAGATTAATTCGTACTCTCCAACCCCTAATTCATGAATACGGGATATTTATAAATAAAAAACTTAATGGGCCATTATAAAACTAGAATACTCAATAAAAATCCTCCCGTCGAAGTACATAATTTCTTTGACATCATTTTAAATGTCTTTTGAAAGTTCTACGTTGTTTTGACCTGTTGACAAAATAAAAAGCAGAGAAAAAAAACGATGGCAGCAAAAAAAATCGTTAAACAGGTTAGGGTATTCAATCTGGGCGACTACCACGTCTTCTACTTAATTGTCGTTCAATTGGTAACCATATTTGGAAGTAACTAATAACGGACTTGTTGATTAATAGCACATGTTTTGCTGAGCGCATGGGAAAAAATTGCACACCGTCACGAATTTTAAAAGGAGACTGCCGACACGAGTGTCGATGGATATTCCCCGGATATAATGGCCTTAGCTTTCAAAGCGTACATGTGGAGCAAGATTACGGTGTCACACACAGACGTTTATTTAAAAAAATAATCATGTCTAAGTAGAACATTAACTACAAGACGGAACATCGAATGGGATGGGCGTATGAATAAAACATCATCATCTCCAGACGAACGTTATGATGGAGTTTGAAAGAAAAATACTTTCTATATTCCATTTTATCTTCTGAGACATAGTATATCTAATATTTGCATGAATCTGTAATAACTTTATTTGATCGTGCGTGTGTTTTGGGGTAGGGAGAAAAAATGCCATTAACCTTGTTCTCATTGCTTGACATGTGAGTTTCTAATATTTATTTGGATATGAGGGCTGAGGAGGAGATTTAAAAGAGCAATTTTCATGTCAGAAAGTTGAATCAACGTTTTTGAGTAATGATCTACAAATGACCAGAAATGAATAACGATACTTTATAATGTGCATAGTCACGTATTAAGCTATCATTATATCAAAAGCTAATGTACTTTTGATATAATTATTATTCCTGGCAGGTCTACTATGGTTAGCTTCTAGAGTATAGCATGATAAGGTTCGATATTAAGGTGGGAGTGTAGAGGACGCGTGAAAAAGGCAGTGTTTTTGCAGTTTTTATTTCAAAACATTTTTTAGATAAAAGAAATCAAATATTTTTTCAGTAGATACATAGATTTTAATTATCTTCACATGGTAGCCTCGAAATTTCTTGAAAATATATCAAGGGTGTTCTGGAATTTAATAACAACTTTTTCTCTTCATTTAAAAAGTTTGTCATCTAATGCCGCTTTTCTCATAACATATTCAACAACTGTTGATATCACTATGTAAAGAAATTTAAACTCCATGTTTCTACTAGAGCAATAGTTTTTTTTATTTTTGGCCAAAAATTGTTTTGCTATAAATACCGCAAAAACACTTATCTTTTTTCGCGTCCCTTACACTCCTGCCTTACGAGATGAACCACGTAAATGATGTTAAGTCATTGTTTATAGAACATAGAAAGTCAAAATTAAGTTAAGAACTATTTAAGTTTAGAATGTTTTAAACAAAGAGTGAGGTACATAAAATTAATTTTACATTCCAAGATTAGATGAATAGAATTTAAATTATTATTATTATTAGCACCGCGTCTTACTACTCGTTCGGGTTATACGCACTTACACTAATGTGTAATGGTAGGGTGATTGTAAGATGAAATGGAGGACCTACAGTATAACGTGGAATCCGAACCACGGTGGAGGGCTGGCATTCCTCACATTCACAAGTTGTGATTAATACACATCTTGTCAGAGGTGAAGGAAGGGTTTGGCAATCAGATAAATCTGTGCCAGGACCTGGGATTGAACCCTGGACCCTCAGCACAGAAGTCTGACACCTTACCCCTAGACCAGAACTCAAATTTAGTTAGGAAAAAATTACTACAACTCAGAAAAATTTAAAACCATAATATGTAATAACTATAGTATGGTTGAGAGTAGGGCTATAAAACAATCACAGACTATACGCCCGTTTTGGTGGCCACATGGCTTAAGGCTTCACTCTCGCAATATACTACTGTCGATGGCAGGGAGATACAGGTTAAAATCTCAGTAGGATATACTGAGGGTGGTTTTCCCAAATGGTTTTACGCTCTCCCTCCACCCAAATTTGGGTACACTTCCTCTAAATCCAGTCTTTCTCGTCCCTATCTAGTTAGAATAACTAAAAAATATTCATATAACCCGAACGGATTGTAAGAAACGATGTTAAAAAAATATAAACTATAACACATTTACAGATTAACTTATTAGCAAGTTCTGAATGTTTAAAAACTCATTTGTTTTGTCATTTTGAATAATTTGTTTGCAGACATCTGAGGTGGAGATATTGTATCGACACTGTCAGTCTATGTTGTTTATAGTATTAAAAATATTTTAAGCACGTTTGCCAAACAAATTGATTATATAATAATATAACTTAAAGAGGTCAAATTTCGAATCTCAGCCGGGTGCACTGGAAGTGGTTTTCCATATGTGGTTTCTAGTTTTATCATCATAGTTTTCGAATCTGCTCTCAACAGTAGAACATACGAATTTTCTGTAATTTACTCTCCCGATCTTTATCCCTTATAATAATTTGTTAGTAACCTGTTTATTGAAAGTATTAATACCACTAAAATATTTATCAGAAAATACTAAAACATTTGTGTTTTAGTTTATTTTTTAACCGTATCTCACGACCCGTTCGGTTTATACGCATGTATATTGATTACGCTAATGTAGTAGGAATGAGAAAGGTAGAATTTAGAGAAATGTTGCATTTGCATGGAGAGTGGAATTGAATAAAAACCACNGCCTGCCGTTTGGACAGAATGCCCACCAGCACGTGTTGAAACATCTGTGATTGCGAAGCACATCAGCATGACGATAACCAATTAAACGTTTAAAACAGAAAATAAACTCGTTCCGAGATGCGAAAGAGAAACCAACCCATCCATCAGAATGTGTCTCCGGACGTTTAAACCATGTCACAGATTCCACCCGCGGTCCGTTGAGCGGTGTCCCAACTCCTAATTACGCGAGTAAATTAGAGACCTGTTTAGTACTCACTCGCGTTCAGACTACCTTGCCTGATGGTGATAACTAATAAGAGGTCTTGTTTCCGAGAGGGGGACGACTCTTGTGACGACGACGACGACGTGACAGGACTGATGAAACACCCGCGTCGCGCCGAGATGGACTGGTGAAATTAACGTCATTATAAACGTCAGGCCTCTTGTGTGGCAAGCTCCGGGAGACCTAAATAGCGAACAATTTGGAGTTTTTAATTTTAAATAAAACTTTCAAGAATGTTTGTTATCTCTGAGGCTCGCATAATATAATAAATTTATTATTGTAGGCCTATATTTAATTATTCAAGCTGTGGACATAATCCCTTTTACTTTCTCATATATAGAAAATATTTTAATAATGAACATTTTTGACCACGAGATTATTAATGTTGACGCTTTAAGTGCCCCCGATCCCAAAAGAGTGGGTCTTACCATTCTGTCTGTCCTTACATTATATGGAGTTTGTTCAAACTTTATTTATATATGTTATGTGGCTATATACCTCAGGGGGTTTAGTTGATTTTAATTCTAGCCCTCAAATTAGGGGTAGTTTATTTAAGACTAATATTTGAAAATGCAATTTTTTTCTGAAACGACTCCAACGGTTTGGTTTAGATTGGATACCTTTCCAGTGTTTGACATTTAAAATAAAAGACTGTATACTTGTGTTTAAAGGAAAGATTCGTTTAAGGGTAGTTTACTCACTTAATCTATGGCATTTGGAGCTTCGAACGTTCATTGCCACACTTACACCATTACTCCACCTATCCCTATCTTGAGCTATTCCTATCCAGTCCACTTCATTACACACTATCTCTTTTAGGTACATTCTAATGTTATCCTCACATCTGCATCTAGGTCTTCCTAATGGTCTCTTCCCATTGGGTCTACCAGTCAATACTACTATGGCTAATATTTGAACATTTGAAAATTAACTTGTAGAATATTTTACATTATAAGTAAAAGAAAGAATGTTCGATTTTCTACCAAAGCATTTGATGGTAGTCTTCTTATAATTAATTTTATGATATATAATAATTCCATGGCGTCAGCCCACAATCTAGCCATATCGACCGAACGGCCGCCATCTGTTAGCGAAGATAGTGCAAACTTATGCGGATAGGGGGTGTCATATGATCAGCACAACGAGCCCTCCAGCCGTTAATATCAATTTTTTAGACTGGAACTGCTACTTTTTTTTAATTCAAGTAGTTCCTCATTGTCCTCATCGAGGCTGAGTTGACCCCGTTCCAGACCCACTGCTTCACAGAAAATCTGGAAGCACCGGGGATTGAACTCAAGACCTCTGAATTTGTATCCAGGAGCTTTGACCATTAGACCAGAGTATTTTATAATATATGCATTTTTAATGGCTATAATAATTTTGTTCAAAATTTATATCTGAAGAGTGTTTCATTAGTTTATAAAAATGTTTGTTTTTATGAGTAAAACTGATCAAAGGGTTTCTTATTAATAACAGATTTATTTATTAGTCTAAGTGTTTGATAAAATATATGAATAAGTACGTACGATTGTGTCATGCCATTTATTTTTATTCACTACGTTTGGCACCATGTTTATTAACAAACTATATACTTAAACCAATTAAACTTAATGTGTTATAATACTCGGGATTTTTATGATGATTGGCATGATTATATTTTACGGCGCCCACCCACACTAACACAGTTTGAGAATTAGTGATAAGTGGTACCCGGATAAGTAGCTGTAATGTATTTTTGAAAAATAATAGTGTACAAACAAAGTAAAACACAGTTTACTAATGTTTCAGCTCCAAAAAACCCAACTAGGATTTGGTGATGAGAAATAAATGATCTGTCCTTTTGAAAGTCTTGTAATGATGTATCCAAGAATTTAGAATATACTCTTTAAATAACTAAATCTGGTAAAAAAAAAAGCCCTCTCAATCTATTTTAGAGATAACTAAGAAACTACTTGATTATATTATACAACAAATCCTAATAATTTTTTTTTATTGCAGAACCCGTCAAATAAGGAGTTGTGTAAAAGTTGAAAAAGTATATTCTCAAGCAACCACAGGTTGTTTTTAAACGTGGATCATTTGTTAGAAAGATAGCTTGTTATTTCTTGTCGAAAAACTCCTGGGTGGGCCCGGATGAAGACATAGAACACGTAAAATATTGTTTCAAAGAAAGGCTACAGTATTAATATCTTTGTGACACGCGACAAGCGAAGGAATCTTGTTACTAACGATGCCATAGCCAATCATTTACCAGTCGTGGTACATTCCTACTATGGCCGAGTGATTCTAATCTAGTGAGTTTGAAAAAGTTAATTGATTGTAAACATGTAAATATGGGCAGTTCTATAACTTTCTAGACAAGACGGCTAGGTATTAAAGGTTAAATGCCTTTTGGAGGGAGGGGAGGATTCGACGTGCACTTTATAATACATACAGATCATATCAGCATACGGCTTACAAAATAAATTAGTACGTTTTAATACATGTTGAAATATTATCCATGTACACAGGAATCGAAATTAGTACCTTTGGGCGTCAATACCCTTCCACTGGGTTAGCCAAATTCTTATAACCAGGGTCATACATCAGTCTTATTTTAAAAAATGGCATGTGTTTGTTAGGTTTGATTCCCATATTTAGGTGTCGTTTACCATCAAATATTTAAATGAATATTTGTGAAAGTCAATCATACGTACCAAATTATTGATTTAGTGTATTGTGTTAGGGCCTACCCTACTTAGTTCACATAATACTATACACACCCCACTTGCCGTGCAGTTGAAGGCTTGCAATGTTCCCACCCGCCAATGACTGGAAATTCGGGGTTAGAATATCAGCCGGGTGCCCAAAGGCTGGTGGGATGTATCACTTTGGTCCTCACATCCTCTTTAAAAGATGGTTTGGGTGCACTTTATCTTACACATCCTTTCACCTTAGATTAAGCCGTTAATAGCCCTTGCATTTAACTTACTAATTAAAATACAGATCCGCACAACCATATATCCTAGGTATTTACTAATTGGATAACAGGATTAACCTGTTTATAAATAATAAATAACCTTCATCAGCACTACCATCAATTGAAATTGGATCCTTTATAATTTTCTCCAACCGCTGCAATCAATTAGCGCGAAGCGCCAAGATCAAGACATTATAGAATATTGTGCTATATAGATAAATATAGTAAGTTTGCTATGGTAAAATAGTTATCAATATTTTAGTAGAATTCTGGTAAGAAGAAACATTTAGAATTACAAAAATTTTTGAGGTCAATATTTATAAACTTTTACTTTATTAGTAGTAGTAGTATTTTCATGGGTATTGATCAAGGGAGTAGAAAGATAATTTATCTAGGAGGTAAGGGGGGTTCAAAATACCTTACTATACCTTCAGCCAGTAAAATTCCTCTTTACTGTATGTCCATAAGAATTCAGGGGGGTCTGGATACCCCAGATTCCCCTCTCCTTTCATGCCATTGGATGTTATCATTGAAAATTGACAGTTGCAGATCACATGACTTGAAGTAATAAAATAATATATTAACATTTAAATTAAAGATATATCCAGTGATGGCTATATCCATTGTCAAATTGAATTTCCATCTTCGTTATATTTAGACTTTTAATAGAAGTTTTGAATTAAGTGGAATTAGTAGCATGTGTAGTCAGTCTTACAAAGAGTGTACGAACTCCTAATGGTTAATAACTCTCCTGATTTGTATTAGTAGAAGATTAAAATTCACTCAAACAGAGCTCCAAATAAGAGACATTTTATCTTTTACAAGGGAAAAATCGTTTAGCTGCAACTTTGAAAACTCTGAAATAACCTTACAAAATGGTAAAATTAGCCTCTAATCCCGGACTTTTAATATATATTTTTACATTTTAAAGTGAGTACATAGAGTCACTAAAAATTACTTTTCAGGATTACTTTTCAAGCCCCTTATTTTTGCCTTTAAATGATATATATATATAAAGTAATTAGAAAAGTTAATTAATGTTATACAAAAAATAACGTTGAGAAAGTTGTTTAAAAATGTCTCAGGAATGAAGCGGCCCGCGAATTATTTACTCATGGCTGACCTAATGTTTCGCAGGCCGTAATGTTTTCCAGTGATATCGGAACTACTTGCCTCCATGTTTACATCATTTCAACGCATTCGATATTCAAATTTTATATAAGCCTACAGTAGCTGATACAGTACTTTTTTTGTTTTGTTTTTAGCTTTAGGTGAAAAAATATACATAGATATGTTATGAATTCTGAATCTTTGATCTTTGTTCTGACAATTTAGGATACCTTTTATCACCTTCCTAGTATTCTAGAGTATGATCATTAATTATTGACTCCTGATATCCTGTATCGGTTTCTTAGTCTCTACTTTCTCCCACTTTTGATTTTTGTTTAAAATTTCTCCCTTAAGAGGCCTCCTTCCACTTGAGTTTTTTTTAACACCGCCTCTTACTACCTGTTCAGGTTATACGCATATATGATAATTAATCTGATGAAGTAGGAATGAGTAAGGAAGCATTTTAGAGGTAATCTAACAACATTTGCGTGGAAGGAGAGAGGAATACATTTAGGAAATAAAACACCCTCAATATACCCGACCGGGATTCGATCCTCAATCTCTCCCCTATCAGCTGGCCAGTGTAACATGAGAGTGACGCCTTAGACCATTTGGCCTCTGAAGCGGGTCCTCACTCAAGTGAGGCCCTGGGCCAGAGCCCATTTGCCCCCATCCACCTTAATATGGCCCTTTATGAAATGTATGTTCCATTAGGGTGAGTGGTTTTGAAAGGTTAAAATATTTTAAATATGGAGAGAAAAAAATTAGAATAATTTTTTTTTTATTTTAAATATTAAGAAAAAAAAAGGTATGATTTTTTTAAAAGTTATTTGATACTGTATTTAAATAAAATTTAAAATAACTAAACGCTATAAGGACACGGGTAAATGAATCTTTTTTCATATTCTCGGGGACAAACTTCATATTAAAACAGCCCATGATTAAAAGGGTTGCTGTTTGATTTTGAAACACAAGTATTCAATTCTTCTTTTAACCTCATCTCTTCACAATACTTCAGATAACGAACGCTATACAACCTCCAGCTTTGTTATGTAATACCATTATATATAATTATTTTGTATTTTTAAAATAACATTGTATATTTCCTACGGCTTTTTCGTCCACATTTAAGGATGTGTACAGTGTGGATTCAGGATTAAAAGATATTTTCGGCTAGGAATAGCTGAATACATCCTAAATCATAGATACAGCTGCTCGTGTTTTAACAATATTAATAAGAATGTTGGTTGCATAGTTCATAAAGACCTCCCTACTCCTCTTCACTCCTAAAGCGTCAAGTTGTTTACTAACGTCTCAAAAGTAAAACCAAATTATAAAATCTCAAAGCTTAGCTCAGCAGATTTTAAATTTACTATCCTGTCCTTTACCATTCCTCTAGCCTAGTAGGAAGGAATAAATAGCCAAGCTATTATATTTGTTAGTTATGGTAGTAGCCGCATCTTAATATCAAATTCTTTAAATTGAAGGTTTAAAATAAGCTATCGGACAAAAAAATAAACTAAACTATTTTAGTAAAAAAAATACACATTTGACTCTAAAAATACACACTTATTGGTGAGTATGGGGGGATGTGGGAGTTAAGGGGTGTTAAAATAGAGAACATTAAGATATAAACGTGTCGCCAAGGTACGCATCATAATGACGTCATGCGAATTTATGTATCTGTTTACCTGGCGTTTTGTCGAGCACGACATAGGTTGCAATAATAAGGAGAGTAATGTGTTTAAAGGGTACTTTTTGTACCGACTGATTATATCAGCACACGAATTACACAGACACAACACCCAGTCCCCCGGACGTTAAATCATCACTGTGAAAGAGGGGAAGCCCCAGTTTCACACCAAAGATAAATGTTTCTCGACTGACCCGGGAAAGTGTTTGTAAACGTAGAGTAATAATTTTATATAAAAAAAAGTGACGTTACACTATGTAATATAAGAGCAGATTATGGGGGTGGGGGACGGGTGGATGCGGGGGTCGAAAGTTTTAGACCTCTTGAGCTCAGTCGGTAATGTCGGTTGAGAAGCAACAGGCAGTTTGTCAAAGACTTACATCCCCTCCGCCACCACACATAAAACCCGTCGCAGATAAAACAGAAGACCATGTTAAGTGAAATTAATTATCCCTTTTAACCGTTACAGCGGGGTTATGGTCTTGCATTCAATTAGGATTATACGAGAGGGATGGGGGGTGGAGGGTCTAGGAAGGATAGGGTAATGAAGTCGTTTCCCCACTACCTCCAGGGTATGAAGAATTATACCACAGATTTTTTTTTTACGTTCTCATTTAAGTATGAAACTTTTTGTATATTAATGCGTTCAACATCAAGGCTATTAACGATATAATCTAGAGGATAGTGGTTGGGAGGGTAGTTAAAGAAGAAATGCACCAGAATTAGCGTGGATAAATGACGATAAAACCACAGTGACGATTCATATGTGGAAAGGCGCCACTAGTGTACCCAGCAGAGAATAGAACTTGAACCATTCCATTACAGGCAACAGGTAATCCAGTATATTACAAGTCTGACGCCTTAGACCGTATTATATATATGTATAAAAGGTTATATATATATAAAGAAAATGCACTTTTTATATTCCCCGATTCCAAAAGGTTTCTTATAGTTCGTTTGTCTACTCTTTTATTTAGGGGCTTAGCTTCGTCCAGATGTGTTGTTTTTTAGTTTTAGTTTTCAAATATGATAGGGGGATATATTAAAATTACTTTACTTAAAGCAACATGGTATAAAAATATTTATTGGTTATTACAATTTTTATTAAATGTCACCAATTTATTCAAAATACAATGCATAGTTATAGTGAGAAAGTTAGAAAAGAATGCCGCCCCAAATAAAGTAACTTTTTTTAGCACCATGCCTTACCACCCGTTCGGGCTAGTATGCCTTTTATTTTATTTCTAAACTAATTAAACTACATTTTGAAGAAATGTCCCCATGGTTCCATTTTTTGCAGCCGAACATTTATATTGTCGAGGGATAGTTGTTTATTTGTGTGATTTTTCACAAATTTTGAAGTGGAATAAAAAATTAATACTTCTCAACATGCAAACAAGTCTGGCTCGTAATTAGCTAGCACCTTTGAAAAATGAAAACCAGCTATAAATTATGGAGAAGGAAATAAAAATGTAATAATTCACACAAAATATACAAGCATTAAAATAGTATTGGAATATATTTCAAACTCCTTTTTATTGACCTTCAGCTGTTCAAATTAAAAATTAGTTAGAAAAATATCAAATACAGCCCAATAATGAGAAACAAATATAAAATAAAATAAATTGAAATTCTGAAATAAAACTATATATAAATTGCCTTAGTAATCAACTTTGCATATTTTACATATAAAGATCATTTGACTACGTTCCCGTCTGCAACTTTCTAAAAGCAATTTTGTATTACACATCAAGCCGTCGTTAAACATATGGTCCTGGTCATTTGTCACAATATCATCCAATTTGTAGATAAATCTAGGCCGCATAAACAATATCGCTAAATTACGACGCTGTGCACAAAATAAGAAGCAATCTTGTATAGCAACAGGTTATTTTAAACGGTATGTTGTAAATTTACATAAGAAATTCCAATAAGAGACATACTTCAACTAACTAGCCTACTTGTTTACCTCAAATTCCACTGGTTCTCAAAGAAACTAGAAAAATTGAGATAAAATATATAACTCGATTATATAATTCGAGTCTTGAATAATCTCATCATACTCGTACATACAAAGGGATAAATTAACGGCCTAAGATCAAGTCTCACCAGTGGAGTACTCGGACATTATGAATTTGTTAAAATTAGGTGTAGTTATATGTACCATACAGGGGTGTAATCTCAGATGTAGCAGTGCCGGAGCTCTTCATTTGTGGTGTTAGGGGTTAAAGCAAAGGGGGGGGGGCTATACCAACAAAATTTGAACAAAAACACGTTTGCTCGCGTCTGTCTTTCACTATGGTTTAAATGGATACCTATCTAGTGTAATTATCATTAATTTAATTTACTTTCAATTACCATTAATTGAAAAGACAAGTTCCGTGCACCCCCATTTAAAGACAAACAAGTCTAATTTCCAGAGAAAATTATATTTTATTCTACTAATCAGCCGGAGCACCGCTCCAATCTCAAAGCTAATTCCGGAGCGTCGCTCCACTCCGGTTCCACTTCAAGCCTAGTAGCGTACACACCCATTAATAAAGTGAGGAACCTTTTTTTTTTACAGTTAAAAAAGTAAAACAATTTCCATTTGATTTGCAGTTGTCACTTAATATAATGGTAACTATAATAATCCATGGAATAGCCTTGCTATTCTTGATCACTATTATAGTCCATGGAATAGCCTTGCTGGTCTTATTCACTATTATGATCTATGAAATAGCCTTGATAGCCTTGGTCACTATCATAGTCCAAGGAATAATACTAATAATATCGTAAAATGTTATTAATGTTGACAGAAAAAAAAATCTGTAAGTTCCTTCCACCAGAACCATACTACTAGATGAAGGATGTGATAAAGTTACAATTTAGAGATCCACGTCACTAAACCTTTTTCTTGTGTTAACACTGATATTTAAGTTAATGTCTTTAATTCAGACCTTGTTTAAAATTGTGTTAACTGGTATGTATAACACCGCAGTTATTAACAGTGTAATCAATCATATGTGTAGACACGAGGAGTATAGTTTGTAGGAAATGTATCCACATTCATCTTATTAGTACCACGTCTTACTACTTGTTCGGGTTATACGCTTATGTACTAATTACGCTAATGGTTTTAGGCATGAGGAAGGTTATATTTAGAGAAAGTGTACCTCCATTTGCTTGAAGGGAGAGTGGATAACCTTTTTTTGGGGGAGGGGGGTAAACTCCCTCAATACACCCGACCGAGATTCTAACCCCGCTCTCCCCATCATTGGCAGTCTTGTATCCATATTAGCGTAAATAAGGTGTGGGAAACCCAACATGATATATCATACGTGATAGACCACCCTCAGAGCATCCAGCCATGATTTTAATCTCAACTTCCCCTTCGACAATCCGGTCTATTGCGAGCTCGACCACATTAGACCACGTAAACACCGGTTTAGGTCTTCGTACAATCGACAACTGATCTACTTAACAATCAACATGATTTAATATTTGAAAAGTATAAATTTGATAACAGAAACGAATAGCTACGGCAATTAAATACTGACTAATAAGACAGATATTAGAGGCTACGCAAAGACACGCGACTTAAGAATGATAGCTCGACCACGTGCTTAGAAAAAGAGTTGACCGGTCGACGGATTGTAAGTTGAAACACTTTCTTGACGTCACTGTGGGCGTTAAACTGAGCGTAAGGGCGTCTTTCCGAGACGAAAGTTCCGGCCACATTCACCCGGCACCGCTATTACACCTGTCACAATAACAGGTATGACCTTAACTCCCAGGGATGAGAAGCGTAAGTTAGATTAATTACAGTGACGTTGATTGGGAGACAAATATTTTAGTGAATCCAGTTGAGATTGAACCCCAGACTATCAGGTTAGAATCGAGCAC
Organism: Timema bartmani; assembly: GCA_902151455.1. Lineage (NCBI taxonomy): Eukaryota > Metazoa > Arthropoda > Insecta > Phasmatodea > Timematidae > Timema > Timema bartmani. Next base: position 506,602 of record CABFWB010000054.1, read on the forward strand.
ATAATCCGCAAAATAATTCTGTCGTACACAACAAATTCCCCAGTTTTTACCTTAGATTTCGTAATTTGTGTCAAATTAATCCTAGGAAGATTTTTCTGTAGTTGGTATCAATAAAAGCGCAAATGGATTCAAATGTAACTATACCCTACATATTTTGAAGCAAAAAAGTCTGAGAATGTATCTTTAGGATTTAGCATATTCGTTTATTTAATAGCTAGGATATTGGGAATTTTTCAATTAAATTGGGTGATATTTGTTTAGTAATTATATAGCTTTTAATTGGAACTGTTCATTTCTTAACATTTATCCTTTATTATACTTGAAAATTGAAACTAACTGGTGATTTTTCAAGTATTCAACAAGGCATATTGTTAACCTCGGGGGTTTTGGGGTAAAGTGCTCGTCTCAGTACCCGATGTTCGTAGGTTCAAACCTAGCCAGGGTCGACGGATTTTTCTTGAGCGATAAAAATCCGTAGTACAACTTTCTTCGGAGGGGAAGTAAAGCCGGCGGTCCCATGTTTATTGTGGCACGTAAATGAACCCTGGAAGTTATGTGAAAATATCTTTCCCAGAAAAATAGGTAGGCCCTTTCACTCTCCCACAAAAAAATTCTCCTATCATGATATAAGTAAATTGAGCAACAATTTGTCCCAAGACCTCACCCCCTTGTAAAAAAAAGCATTGGGGGGGGGGGGCGTATCTATGCCTCCTTCCCACAGTTCCGACGAGTATGTACACCATTGATGTAGGGAGGGGTTATGAGTAGAATTTAGAGGATTTTCACCCTCATTTGCGCGGGGCCCCAGTGGGAAACCATTTAGGAAAAACCATCTCAGGACGCCCAACCGAGATTCGAACCCTGATCTCTCCATCACCAGTATTTCAGTCTAACATGAGAGTAACGCCTTAGACTATACGACCACGGATGAGGTTAGCTCTATATTTAAATGACTGTGTTAATTTATAATTTAATTTAAGCTTAATATGTAAATGCATTTTTTTAACTAACGCCAAATAATGTTACATTTTATCTATAAAATAAATAGGTTTATTTTAATTGTGTTCTTGAAATGTCACATGTTAGAGAGAACTTAAAGCTTGATTTGTAACATGGACAGTGTAGCGGATTAATACTAGTGAGGGAAGTGCTTGATTCCTGACAGAGTGGTTTCCCTCCCCCCCCCCTCTCACATTTTGATTTTATGTTCTCTCGCATGATGAAGGTTCCAAATTTCCTTAAAAATCCCTACTATCCACAATTAATTACATTTATGGGGTAGGAATTAAGAAGGTATAGTTAAGAGGAAACTTAGCCGCATTTTCATGGAGGGATGGTGAGAAAACATTAAGGGAAAGACACCCTTACTACTCAGACTTTCCCGCCATCGGCAAATCAGAGTGGTCAATCTTGTCCTTTAGTACACGTGTCCACCAATGCGGGTAGCTTATCCTGAATCCTGTTTAATTTAGTTATTTTTAGCACCATGTCTAACTACCCGTGTGGAGTGTACGCCTATGTACTAGCTACGTTAATGTATAAGGTTGTATTTAGAGGACATGTACCCGCATTTGAGTGAAAGAAGAGTGGTAAGCCATCTAAGAAAAACCCTCCTTAGTACACCCAACCAGGATTCGAGCACCGATTTCTTCATCGGCATGCGATAGTGACGCCTTCAACCAGCGTTTTTCAAACCGTGCTTCTCGGAGCTCTTGGGCTCCGCCATAGTTATCTCAGGCTCCATGAGGCAGTTTAGAATATTCTTTATTTGTTTCTCACAATATAAAATAGCAACAGTAATAATTAGAATGGCCATTTTTTTTAAAATCTGAATAAAGAACGTATTTTGGGAAAGGTGAATCCAGAACATCGTGATTTTTTCCGTTGGTTCTAAACTTTTATATTTATAAAATACAACCGTAGTTATTGAATGTTCATAATATTATTGTACATTTTTTAGGAGGGCTACAGCATGTATTTTTCTGTCGCAAGGGCTCTTTCGGTCTAAAAGGTTTGGTAACCCCTTCCTTAGACCATGCGGCCACCGAAGTTTTTTCTTAGTTAAATGATTAAATAATAATAATAATATTTAGCACCGCGTCTTACTACCCGTTCGGGTTATACGCCTAAGTACTAATTACACTAATGGAATAGGAATTGGGAGGGTTGAATTCAGAGGAAGTGAACCCGCATTTGCGTGGAGGGAGAGTGGAAAACCATTAAGGAAAAACCACCCCCAGTTCACCCGACCGAGATTCGAATTAAATGATTAAAGCCGGTGATGTTGGTACTGGCAATAGTGCGTACAACTAACAACAATAATCAAACACCCACATTATTTTGGTTTTTTTAATGTGTTAAAAAAAGTGTGTACATTTTAATTTTAAGATTTTAATTTTCTTTTAACACACCACATATTTACATGAGGAAAGTAGAGTTTAGAGGAAGTGTACCAGCGCTTGCTTGGAAGGAGTATGGGAAACTATTTAAGAAAAACTACCTGCAGCACATAGGCCTACACTCGGGAATCGACAACGACGTCACCAGACAAACCAGACTAGTCGAGACTGACACCCTACCCTGCTTGCTCACTGAAGAGGGTAGTTTGGAATTAAGATTGTCTCTAGTAACCGCCAATGTCCTGGCTTTGGGAGGAGATGATTTAGATTCGCCAAACTTTCAGAGAGGAAACGCGAAGAGGAAGTGAGGTTACGGCGCGACAACTATAAGCCATTATTCAAGACTAGATACGACGAGAGAGCGCTGAGCTCTTCGCGACGGTGGCAAGTGTCGCTGCTTTTGTTGCGTGGGCACACGACGGTCATATGATACGAAGAGCAAACCTTTCGCCCATCATGACTTATTGGCGGGACCAGGATATTTCCGTCGCCAAGAGAGTTTGTCGAACTGTTAGCACTCTTTACTTGGGAGACAGAGGATTAACCCCGATCTACTACGGATTGTTTTAAAAAATCAGGTGGTTTTTTCCCATATTGTCTCAGTCCAAGAACTGAAGCAGTCATTTAAAAATAATAGGTCCATACATTCTCTTTTTTTTCTTTCTACCTTATTTTAGACAGTAATAACATTTTAAAAAATTACAGATTTTCCGTCTTAAATACAGGTATCTATCGGTAGTCACGTGGACTAATTGACAAGCTCGTCTAATCTGATTTGACGTGGACGTAAAGGTCAGTATTCTCATCCAGGTGTGCTGAGGACAGTTTTTTCATATGAAGATTCCGGACGGGTATTAAGATGAGGTGGATAAAAAATATTTAATAATATTATTCTAAGGCCTTAAGTTACAATCCACTCTAAGGATTATGTGTGTATTTACAAATAATTGGACCAACATATACGGAACATTTTGAAGCATACTAAACATACTGTATAGAATAGCCAACATCAACAAATGTTCGTTCACTTTATATTTTTAAAGCTCTCAAAATTGAAAGTTTGTCAAAAATGGTGTAGTAATAAATGAAAGTAAGTTACAGTTTGAACTGTTTGATAAGGTTCTTCCTATAAAGTGATTTAACTTATAGCTCTGCCAGTGTTTATTGTTGGTTATAAACACATATATTCAGAATATTAGGTCATGTTGATTTTATTTGGAAATAAATGTCCCCAACGTCATCGAGTTATTAATTTACCAGAACTGATTTTTTTTTCTTTACCAATGGTCGCTATGTAAAATAAACAGTAACATAAATAGTTTAACTAAACAGAAATGAACCATTATTATAAACAACTTTTGCCCTCACTAGATAACAAAACAAAAACAAAAAAAACACGTGTATCGTGACTTCAGTCCGATTTTCATAGAAAGCTAGAGAAGCTACTAGATTTATTTTCACAGATTCATACGATTCATATCTGCAGCTGTCACTTTTGATAGTTTATATTAATACATAATAAATAAAACTTATCAATAGTAAAATGTTATTAATTTTGGCTGTAAACAATTATATATTTATGTTTTTTAAACGGCCCTTTCTATGAAACTCGTACTGAAGATTTAAGCCATTCAAACTCCACTAAAAAGTGTTCCGTTTCAGAAGTTAGCAGACTGTGAACTCGACGGTTGACGGTTTATCCTAAACACTACAAATATATTGTCCTGCGAGGGAAGTTCTCGTCGACAACATAGGAATCTCAATGTGTTTGACATACCCGTCAAAGGGAGGGGGGTAAGGGGGGGGGGCTGTAATTCTCACGGCACTGTGCCAAATACATTGTGAGCTGGGCGCGGCGTGAATAGCCAACCTGAAGCAGGATGACTGCTTATTAGGTTAAAAGTTTAGAATGTATAGTCAAGTGCAAGAATATATTCAACTTCACTTTGATAACATAAACGTTGAAGAAAAGACCAGACTTGTATTATTTATTTTTAAGACTATATACACTATCCAATCTTTTTAGTTGATTTTCTAATTAAGTTTTAAACTATGTATTTCATGCTCACGTTTCACTATGTTGAATAGTGGTTCGGTAGGAAGAATAGCTAAGAAAGTACAATCATGCGATCAACATTGATAATATTCTAATATAATATTAGTATTAATGTATAGGTATTGACTATTGATACAAATCACCCAAAGTGGCAGATGCAGATTATCTGAATTGACGTATGAATAATTGAAAGTAATTTAAAAAAAAATTCAGAACCATCAGATACTGTTCGTCTAACCACGTTGTTTTAGTACTTAGGTAGATAAATTACTGAAGCGAAGTTACCTGGTTTACCACTAGGTGACTTCTAAAACGATTTTGTGTAGATTAATTTTACTTGTCAAATATCAAAGTTATTAATTTTATTCATAAAATGTTTTAAAAAATATAATTATGGTTACGCACTCATTTTGTTTGTAAGTCGCCTGTTTGTTTTGAGAAAGTAAGCGTTTAAGAACCCAAAAAATAGTTATAAATTCACCAGTTCCTGAAGAAGCTAATGCTGAGGAATAATATGATTTAAAAAGGCTGAAAAATAGGTTACTAAACAAGTTGAATTAATTCAAGTTTAAGGGCTAGCTTATTTGTACATTGATGATCTTGGGGAGTATCTTAAGCTTTTGACGTTTGAGTTTATATTGTTTAAACATTTTAATGGCAAAAAGCTAAAGTATGAAATAAATATATGGAGAGTAGGAAGGGTACGAAATGGAACTAGAATGTCTATAGGATAGAGAACAGAATGATAAATGATATATCTATTGAAAACATTAAAAATAAATAGGGCATAACTCTAGAATTTTTGAGGAAAAAAAAAATTTGAAGAACAAACAAAATGCGTAATCTATCATATTCGAAGTAATACCGATTTTGAAGAAAAAATATAGTTAAGTGTACTACTATAAATTTACTTTTGAATGTATTTAAATCTCAGGGACCTTTAAGGATATTCAATATAGACATATTATTAATGAGAACGAAACCAGGCAAAATTTGAAGTTAGTTAAAAATATATTAACGAAGACATATTAACTAATTATATTAATTAGATTAATAAAATCTCTAATTGTGGTTATAAAGGATAGTTTTTGTTTTTCTTGCTAAAAAATATAGATTATGATATATTAATACGAATTAAATTAAATACATTTTTAATTTCGCGCCCTATGTTAAAAGAAAACTGCCACGTCTATAATACCTAGAAAATACAAGAAAATTTAAATTTCTAAGCGTTACAGAGTAAATTATGCTACAATTTAAACAATAGATCTCTAATAGATCATACTTTTTTTTAAATTGTATTTTCGTAACTAGCCCAGCAACATAAGACTTATTACAACGAATATATAATACAGTTGTTTACTTTAATCTCATAACAGATTTTAAAACAAGCTATTTAGTAAAGAACCATCATCACTTTGTCTTAATATTTAGAGCGAATGTTAATAGCGTACGCTAGTTTTATATACATCGTCGTGTTTATCACTTATGTTCCGAAAAACTAGAAAAATGAGAAACGATAGCGACAGATTCTCATATGTATTTTGAAAATCGTAAAAGAGTAAATCTAATCAAATCATTAATATATTGTATATGTTATAATATATTCAATAAACGCATAACCTGATTGGGTGGTCATTATCGCGATAGATTCGACTGCCGATGATGGGTATATAAGGGGCTCAAATTCCGGTCGGGTGTACTGAGATTAATTTTCCCTGAATGTTTTCCTGTATCTATCGACGACAATGCGGGTACACTTCCTCTTAATTCAACCTTCCTAATCTCTAATACATCAGCCTAATTAGTACAGATGCGTATAACCCGAAAGGGTTGTAAGACGCGGTGCTAAAGGAAAAAGCGCATGCTTAAAAACTACACTAGAGTAGTATAGCTCAAGAAACACTTAAAATACTTACCGACTATACAAAAGTATAAATAAACTATTAGAGTAATCGATTTTAGCGACTTGTTCTTGTCAAAATAAACATAAACTGTTGATAATATAAATCATTTAAAGTTATCGACAAGCAATATTCACTCGTAAGTCGTATCTATCCCCTTCTCCCCCCCNTCGTCGTGTCTTTGTCGTTTAAAATAAGTTGACACCACCCCCAACTTTGTCGTTCACTTAGCCTCAGTGCTGACATAGGGTGCTCACTCCAATAAATCAATAGCTTCAATAAGCCTCATATCATTATACTATACAGCTATAGTCCGATTTTCTTACTGAGAACCAGTTAGAGGGCCTTTCTTTTTCCACAGGATCCTACCAAATAGTAGGGACAGTAAGTTGCGAAAAGATGATTTCACAGTATTTGAAGGGCAGTTATCACCTGGTATATCTGTATCTGGTCATGTTATTTGTAAACATGCTGGCATGTCATTCAAACAATTCACCAAGACTCCCAATAACCTTGAAACAGGGGTTGGAAACCTATGGTTAGCAAGCCGTTTGCGGCTTTTTTACTTTTAAGGAAAAGGTGACGTTATTTTTATCCAGATCTTCTGATTATGTTTTATGATAAGATAAAAAATGGATCTTCACTAAGAAAAAAAATTTAAACTCCTGCCTTAAAATTGTGTATTTACTTTAGAAAATGGTTGATGTAAGTGTAAATATAATACTGATTACAGATTGCTACTTAAGTTTAAGAGTAAAATATTTGTTTGTTACTAGATTGAATACTGAACAAAAAAATGCTAGTTTATATTTTTACTAAGAAATTATCCCTTTTTTTATACATTATTTAATACATTTTGAACTACGTATATTAATGCGCTTTATATGCAATAATATAATATTTTTATAATTTAGTTTGTCATGAAATCCAAGCCTAAGAATATAACGCGCCATTGAACTTAATATTTTCAAATTAAAATAACAACAAAATGGGCAAACCTTTTATGTGTGTGACTTCTCTTGTCTCCATGATCCGCAACGTTCACTCAATTGGTTTTAAGCTGTGCATCTAGGGGATGCGAGAAAAGGTAATTGTTTTTGCAGTTTTTATATTAAAAACTATTTAGGCCTAAAAAAGTCAAATATTACTTCAGTAGAAACATGTAGTTTAATTTTCTTCACATAGTGTTATCAACAGTTCTTGAATATCTGTAGAAGGTGTCTTGGATTTTAATGACAACTTTTCTCTTCATTTAAAAAGTTTGTCATCCAATGCTGCTACGCTCATGATAAATATTCAAGAACTGTTGGTATCAAAATGTAAAGGAAATTAACCTTCATGTTTCTACTGGAGCAATATTTTATTAATTTAGGCCAAAAAAAGTTTTGCTATAAAAACTGAGAAAATAAACTACCTTTTCTCGCGTCCCCTACAACAATTACTGGTTTCAATGTGTCCTTATTTCTTATACTCGTAAAAAAGTTACCTACAATGAATTCTGAATTTAATGTTTCAATTATAATCAAACACATTTGGTTACAATAATTTCCCCAGCAAACCAGAGACTTAAAAATATAAAGATATGATGACATTGAACATAAAAAGGGTGTCTAACGTAGAGAACATTATTACACCCTAGAGGGTACAATTCAGAAAATAATCTTAGAAACGTGATTCTTGCGGGAAAATATAGATTTGTGAAACTTTTTACTTATCGAGAGTGAGATTTAAATTACATTTTGAAATTGTTATCTTCGAGAATCTAAGATGGTCGGAAATATAACAAAACTTTAAATAATTTTAAAATAAAATATTACTAACGAAGGTCAGTTGTGTTACATTCAGGAAGTTCTACAACTACCAGTCAAATTTTAAAATGTAAATACTAATATAACTTAAGAGGCGACAATTGTATTTGTACAATTTGTTGAATTGAATAAAGAATGAAAACAATATAACTTTACCATAAAATTGATAATGGTGTAAAGGTTTAAGAACAGATAATTTATGATAACAGTATATTACTAAGCCTTTGTGTGTGATATAAATAATATGGTTGAAACAAGTAAAGTTGCTGTCAAATTTTCAGCCTAAAGAGAATAAAGTTGAATATTAGACTGCTTATTAGAATATAAAGTCAAACTATAAAATTTAAAATTAAATCTGTCTCAAAAAGTATTGCGAAGCAATTATATAAGTTGATGGGGATGTAGGGAAAGAAATTTAAGGTCAGGGTTTTTGCATTTTTTATAGCAAAATATTTTGTTGGCCAAAATATATCAAATATAGCCCCAATAGAAACATCGAGTTTAATTTTCTTCACATGGTGATAATAACAATTCTTGAATATCTGTCAAGGGTGTGCTGGAATTTAAAGACAACTTTTCTCTTCATTTGAAAAGTTTCTAACCTAATGCTGCTATGTTCATGGAAGATATTCAATAAATGTTGATATCACCATGTGAAGAAAATTAAACGCTATGTTTACAATGGAGCCATATTTTACTTTATTTGGCCAAATAAGTTTTGCTATAAAAAAGGCAAAAAAACACTTACCTTTTCTCGCTTCTCCTTAATAGAGTAAAATAAAAATAGCTTTGTTCTTGAGCTGAACCAGCAAAATTGTTGTCAAATTTACATGTTGAGTTTTTTTATGTGACTTTTAAAATTTAAACTAAATGAATAATTGTAGAATATAGGATAAATGTGACTTTTATTTAAGTTGAATAAAAATAAGTGAAGAAAGTTTAATCATATTCTTATCTGAGATTCCTTGCCCCTGCTAGTAAATGTAGCGATTGAGGAAACAACATGCTTCCGTATCATCACACCATTAACAGAAAACTTAAGTGTAGAGAAGATAATATGTTCCCTTCACAACATCTTGAAATTAAGTCTTGTTTTCAAAATGTTGCTAAGGGAACATAACATTTTGAAAGTAAAGGTAAGATTAAAACAAAAATTGACGCGAGAAATTTGGTTAAAATGACCCAAATTTGTTGTTGTGATTTAAATATAATTTTACTTATTATTTACTCTTAAAACAAAATTGGAAATAATATCAAAATAATTAATTTATTCCAATTAATGTTAATAAATTCACAAAGAATAACTTCTTTTCTTTTCAAGTAAAATTATCAAAACATACTTTATGAAAATTTCTTACTACGCGAATTATATTTTGATCGTACGCTTTCGTTTGGATACTGTACTTTCAAAAAGTGAAAGAATTTATTAGGAGAAAGGTAGGAAAGTCATACCCAGATAAATCTATCAGAATCAAATTCTGGCCCTTAGTAAAACACACATAGCACACTATCGATATAGTCAAACCGGCTGGTTATATGCGTTTGCTACAGTTCAATTTTCAAAATAAGGGCCTTATCTGACAAACAAAAAAAGTTACTAGATCTACTTTCCTGTATTCATATGTCAAGTCATGTTATTTGTAGCTGTCATTTTTTTTATAGATACAGCCAATAACTATAAAATAACACTAATAATATAGTAAAACATTCGTGATCTGACCTTTGCGTTAAACACTAGTAAAATGACGATTAAAAGTTGGCATACACTTGTTTGTGTTGCATTGAATCGGTTATCTACGGTACTTATTTTAATATAATGGCGCACATTTGTCCATATCACATTGCATTGGCTCAGTTATACATTATTTTGTATGAAAATAGGAGGGGGGGGGACTCAATTATATAATATTTTCAGAGCCTGTGTAGAGCAATACGAGTCGATGTGACACCCCATATAGAGCCAGTCAGTCTGTCACTATTAATAAAGTAATAATCAATACTGACAGACTGATCGTGTAGGGACAGTACTGAGGGACGGACTTACGAAAATACTGATGTAATACAAATGTTCTGATCACATCAGTCTCAGTCCAACAGTCTTGCAAGTGGTGGGAGAGACTGACAGTATGGCTGACCGTGTATGCTCGCTCGTCAGTATTTCCTTCAGTCTCAGTAGAAAACATAGACTGCACACGCCTTTTTCTTACCATCCATGTTGTTGCACGTTGCATGCAGGAACTGAGACTGATAAAAAAATAATGATAGGAATACTGACCGTGTACGATCTCGTTGTAAATACTGATGCGTACTGACAGTCATACTGATCGTGTAGTGTGTGCCTCTCACGGTAAGACGTTATATGAGTGCGCACCCTATACACCTGCGTGATATAACGTCGTGACGCTCCAACTAAAACTTGTGCGCGGCGTACGTGAGTTGGGTTTTGTAATAAATGTTCTTTCGGTCAGAGACTTGTATAAACCTTTGCGCTGAGACGTGCGATGGGCGCGCGCGTCTTAACTCCCCGCCGCGTGAGAATATGTTATTTGACTGCGTGCCGCGCATCAATCCAAGCGGAAGTAGTGACACGTCTACACACGCCATTACAGGTAGTCTTCTCAATTAAAACCCATGGAACCTGTACTTACTGATATGTTCATGAGGAATAGAATTTAACAATGCATAAATTGATTACTTGTGATCCTAAAACATAATTCTAGAGAGAACCGAATGTAGCTAAGCCAGACACAGACAATACGTACTAAGGTAAGAAACATCAAAGCATAAAAGCTAGCAAGGATGAAAGACTACTTTGTTTGTACACACAAATACATCTGAATTCAATATTATTTATTTTTATCTAGATATCAATCTCTCTTTTTTTATATGTAGGCTATACATATCGTACTTGACCTTATAGTAGCCCTGGCTACTATTAAAACTTTACTTTTTACCCAAGCTACAATTGAAGTTACCGGCTACTATTAGGTCAAATACCCTCAAACTCATTCGTGACAACAAGTTGACTCTTTGCTATAAGGAAATCCTGCAATCCACATGAGTGTGACGCGTTAGACCATGCTTCCACCAACGCGGGTTACAACGCTGTAGCAAAGTTCTGTCCTAAGTTGTTAGATGTACAATTAACTATTTTATGTTGAAAATAATCCAATACACATCACAGGCATATGATTTGAAAACTAATAATAGTGATTGTATGAATTAGTTACACATGAGATAAATATTGTGTTTCAGTTAGTTGTTTAGGGAGAACTGTGAGAAGATCTTGAAGACACCCAGTCTTCATTGTAAGGAATATGGATCAATATAAAAAAACTCAATGGCGTCAGCCCAAAATCGAGCGATACCAATCAAGCGTCCACCATCTATTGGCGAAGAAGATCCCAACTTATGCGGATTAAGGGTGTCATGTGGTCAGCACAACGACTCCCCCAGCAGTAAATCTCAGTTTTATAGACCAGCGCCGCTACTTTTTTCATCAATTAGCTCTTCATTTGTGACTACGAGGCTGAGTTGACCCCGTTTCAGACTCACTGCTTCAAAGTAAAATCTGGAAACATCGGGGATCGAACCCGAGACCTCTGGATCTGTAACCAGGAAACTTGACCACTAGACCACAAAGACAATCAATATGGATTGATAAGAATACTTCATTGTGTAAAGATTTCAAGTTGAATTGAGCATTATGGTACGTTTAAAGATGTTATATTTTTATAAGGTAGAAGTTGTAATGTAAGAAGAGGGAATTGTAATAAGCTCTAAGTCAATATTGCATAGAGATTGTTGCTAAGAAATAGACTTGTTTTATGTTGTTGTTTTTAATATAGAGTTATTTTTAAAAAATTCCAAATTTATATCTTAAGGTTTTATGTGCATCCGTTCTGATGTTAATAAACGAATTATCTTAAAGGTTGAAACATTTTACTAAATAACAAGAAAGTATTAAACGAACAAACAAATTTCGAAAATCAGNAGTGTCGAAAAGACTTGCACCCTATTTTCATTTCCTTTTTTTTGTCATTTTCTTTTTATAACCCTTACAGCACATTTATTATAATAAACTCCAAATCCTATCTATCTACTATCTCATCCCCTAATAACTTAGTAGTACACAATCCCAACCTAGATATATCTTTGACTGTGTAGTAGAATGATTCCAGAATGATCTCTTCTCACTTTACTTTATATATACACGTTAATTTTAATCTCAACTCAGTTTCCTTTCTCAAACAACATGGAACACTCAACCACACAACTTTTCACTTTGGTAAATATGCTATTTCATTATTATCAACTCTTGATATTACAACTTATTAACCTTCATTAAATCTACAGGTTATGTAACATTGGCTAACGCAGTATGTTTCAACCATAATTTCATTTTGTGTGTTTTCTTTTTTCATTAGACCTGAGGATGCCGTCGTATCATCGAAACATGTTGAAGATCTAAAAACGTTGCAGGGATTGCAGCAGTATCCAAGGAATAGGGAATTACAGATAAGGAAGGAATTCCATTTTTACATATCTTCTTTCATTCTTTATATTTTCTAAATTATCACAACTAATTCTGTTTAGTTCCCAATATAATACAAGACACGTAATATATGCATGATTACATCATCCTATCATAACTTTGTTTTAATGCAATTTGAATCAAAAGTCCACAATTTTTAATATGTATTAAACTTTTTAGATGTTTGTTATAATTTCAATGATTGTATCATATTTGTCATTATAAGATATCATAACTTGTAATTATTATTACCAATCTTTTCATATATGAATCCAATTATAGTGCCTATATTATTATTATATTGCATCATATACCAATGTTTTTCATTCTAAATTAACACAATTTGTACAACTTTACTAAAAATTGAATTCCATTACAAATAATTAAGATATATATTTTGGTAAAGAATTCTCAAGTGCATTAAAGTCCTGAATAAAGTATATCTATCGTATATATATCTGGTTATTTAGAACAGTAGCAGGTCATTATTAAATGTCAAAAGGCTGCGACACAACAACATTTATCTACGAAATGGAAGCCACAAGCGACCCCTTCACAAGTAAAGTAGATAACTAAAATGACAGTTATGATGTACTGGTTGCATTCAAATATAAGCCAGGAGTTGAGACTAGAGGACCGATCACTGTACATCCGTCATGATCTCTTATTTAACTACAAACTGCTATAAATTACCAGACTTTGAACTATATAAGAGAGAACATCATTACAGTGATTGTAGTGTTGTAGATGTTGTAGTTATAGTATACGCCTAAAAATAAGATCTCATTTGAATACTATTTATTTATTTAAATCACAATCACAATCTACAAAACAAATAAAACTATAAACATATATTTTAAATTGTAGTACTTCCTTGTAGAATAGTTCTCTGACAATACCTAACACGTAAAAGAATATAGATAAATTTTAAATTGCAGTACGTTCTTTATAGAATTGTTCTCTATGATAATACATAGCACTTTAAATATATAACTATATTTTAAATTATTGAAATACTTTAGTGAGAAGTTATTCTTTAGTTTTAATTATAAGGAAGAAAAAATTACGTAATTTGCTGTAGATTTAAGCCAGCTTAGATTTTAGTCTTGGGGCACGGTACAAATTTCCAATTCCGGTGCGGGTTTTTTTTTTTGTGAGGTTGTTCTTTTTCTCTGTTAATTGCAGATTTTTGCAATTGCAATACATTTATGTGAAGATATTCTCTATGTGGATAGATGCCCTATGAGGAGTCCACAATTCCCCTTTGTCCTCCTAAGAAAATAAAAAAGAATGCGCATTCAGATGTGTGACAAACAAATAAAATATATTGTATTTTAGGAAGGACCGCGAATAGTTTGGGAGTATTTTCTGAAATTTAAAACACAAAGTGGGTACAATTGTAGCTCCCTGCTTCTCTCTCAGTTTACTGAAAACTGTAAAATAATACCATTTCTCTTCGTCGGTGTTAGCGTCTCAGGAATCAAGGTAGAGGCGAAGTATGAAACTTGATTGTGAAATGCGGAGGGGCGGAGTCTCTGGTATTACAAATGTTCAATTACGATGAGTAAACTATCAATCTTATAATTTCAGCGCCCTTTCGCGTAATAGAGTGAGTGGTTGAATAAGTTCATCATTGGTTTCTAATATGCCACTTTGTGCCCTAGGCTGACACAAAGAACTGTGAATGGCTTCCTGATACTAGCTATTACTTGGAATTTGCTTGGAAGAAGCTTTTAGATAATTCAAACTTTTTTTGCAAGCAACATTGTCAACATTCTACTCTTTTATTAGTATTATTATATAGCTATTGATAATAACTATCAATAGTGACAGCTGCAGAGCATATGCATGAATAAATGAAAGTAGATCTAGTACTAACTATATCTGTCAGATAAAATTCTTCCTATGAAAATTCGACTGTAGTTACAATTTTCATCACCAGTACTATGCATTTACTATAAGGTGCCCGCCTTGTTAGTTGTCTAACGCACTAGTTTCATGTTGAGCTAAACTGCCAAGGACGGGGAGATCGAGGTTCGAATCTCGATCGGGTGAACTGGGGGTAGTTTTTCCAAAATAGTTTTCCACTCTCTCTCAACGAAAATGCGGGCTCACTTCCTCTAAATTCAACCTCCCCAAATCCTAGCCCATTAGCGTAATTAATACTTAAGCGTATAACCCGAACGGGTAGTAAGACGCGGTGCTAAGTAAGTAGCATTACCAGTTTCGACTACAATGGTGTATTTAAGATACAGTCCAATTTTCATAGGAAGGGGCTATTTAAAAAATTCACACTTTTTTGTTCTCAAAGTTGATAACAATTTACTATATAGTGCTATTTTATAGATATTGATGATATCTATCAAAAGTGACCGCTTCAGATATTATTAAAATGATTTGAAGTATTAATACATGAAAGTAAATCTAGTAGCTTTTCTAGCTGTCAGATAAGGCTATTCCCTTGATAAACGAGCTGATGTTTTTAAAGTTAAAGTATGTTTATGGAAAATATGATACAAATGTATGGATTTAGATTGTTATAAAAATCAATTAAATTTAGTTATAAATATTAGTAATAAAATGAGCGTAGATAAACTGTTGAATGTTAATTAAAATGTTGGTGTTTAGCGGTTAAGTCACTTGTATCGCAGTACTGCAATTAAATATCGCCTAGAATTTGATTGTCCCTTAGTAAAAACTTTTTTACTGTTTGTACATGAATTGAAGATGAGACTTTTTCTAGATTTAATGGATTAAACTGTATTTACTATTTTACTACCCCCCGAACTCGAAATGGGCCATAAAGACTATGTACTCGTAGTAAATCGAATTCCCGGGAAATGGTACGGAATCTGTCTTATAAAATGGTTAAGAACTTTGTATTTATTTTAAACACAAATACAATTATGTAAGAAACAACATATATCAAAGTAGATGTGAAAATAAAAATTCACAAAATCAACCAAGTTATCCTGGCTAAATATAATATCTAACCTATAAATTATTTTAATGTTGATGGTCAACATTGGAAAATCTATCTCGATATTTGATGGAAGTTTAAGTTTTTTTATGTGCCTTATTTATAAAAATAATAGTAATAAGGTAGCTTTATTTGAATTAGTGTATGTAACTTTTTTAAACACCCTATTTGATTTTGATTAAATTATACACATTTATAAAGGATAAGATACGAAATAAAAAATATATATGCCAATTTATCTTAGACAAGAATGTATAGCGCTAGATGTAACTAATTATATTTTATTGTGCATCTCGTTTTACTACCCGTTCGGGCTGTCCCTCCAATTTTACACTAATCGGGTAAGGATGACAAAGATAAGATTCAGCAGAAAATATTCCCACATTTGCGTGGAGGGAGGATAGAAAACAATTGAGTAAAAACACCCTCAGCACTCCCGATCGGGATCCGGAGCCCAATTTCCTCGTCATCGTGAGGCCGGTCTTATTGCGAGAGCGACGCCTTTAAAGACTATTTGACCACTGACACGGGTAAAAGAATCATACTGTTTTCAAAATTGAATTAAATGGCAAAGCTATTATGTTTGTTAATTACGGTTATAGCCGCATCTAAATATCATATTCTTTAGATTGAAAAATGATACCTGGTCACGGGAATCGAACTCGAACTCAATTAAGATCGCTCATATGTAGCTGACGATTTTCACACGTCCATCACAGACTCTGTCTTAAAATATTAGTGAAGAATTACCTTGAGCACAAGACGACTCCTGGATGGCTCAGTGGTTAGAACATTGGCATATTAAGCTAACGGTACCGGGTTCGATTCGTATGTTCAGGTGTAATATTTAAATTTAAAGAATATGTTTTCATAATTGTTGTAGATTCGCTCCAGTTAGGTTAACTGTAAGAATTATCCAGCAGTAGACATAATTATATATATAAATATATATAATTTATTTCAATTTTTTTTACGGTACTCGTAAGGTTCTACCATTTTAATAACACTCAGAAGAAGGAAAAAGTACCCGTCTCTTCATTAGAGACAAAGGAGAGTAAACAAATAAATTGTAGACCTATGTACTATTATATCGTGTTTTTTTGTCCTGTTGACTTCTGTCTGGAAATTGACAGAAGTCGGCGAGGTGGAAAGTAGAAGGGGGAGGAGAAGAGGGCTGTCTTAAAATGACACGACACAGAAAACAAGCAAACATTTGATCCGCAGGGAGGTTAGGAGGGGTAGGGAGAGCTGTTTAACGATGCATGCTGTGCATGATGTATGGAAGTCCACAGTAGTTGTGATGTGATAGACGGTATCGACTCACAAGCCGATCGATTATTTCCTCTTGGCTTGACTAGTAGCCCCTTTGCAATCTCGCACGGTCCACTCGCGGCCACTGTAGCCCCGAGCTGTAAGTCTCGTGGAGCCTCGGTGGCAATCCCTCCCCCTTCTACAGTCCAATTTTCATAAGAATGGCTTTTTTTTATTTAGAAAATACAAACTTGTTTTGCGCTCAACATTTATAACATTTCACTATTTTATTATTATTTTAGGTTTTGATAATATAAATCGAAAGTGACAGCTCCAGATCACATGACTTTACGTATGAATGCATGGAAATATATCTAGTAGCTTTACCAGTTGAAAAAATGCCTTTCCTATGAAAATTGGACAATATCTAACTGCTGCTTCTGATATTGTTGTCGCAACTTCGCGGGACATTGAACCGGATTTGGCGTCTCTCGTCTTGCGATTTAGACAAGTCTTTACCCGTTAAAATTTGATTTGTTGTAAGAAATAATTTGCAAATGTCTGAAAAACACAGTTCCACTGCTCTATTACATTCCAACTTTAAGATAACTAAATGTGCTGCCAATAAATACAAACATACATACATACATACATACATACATACCATGAATCATAATTTAGCCATAAAAAAATAACTTATTCATAATTTATAATAAACCTTTTTAAATACAAAACTAAAGGTTTTACTTAAAAGTAAAATTATAATTTGAATACTTTTTATTTGCTTCGTGAGCTAAAGAGTTGTACGCGTTATACGCATTTAATTACGCTAATGGTATAGGGGCGAGGAAAGTAGAATTGAAAGAAAATTTACCCGCATTTGTGTGTAGGGAAATTGGGAAACCACCCTCTGAAAAAACACTCTCTGTACGGGTTTGAATACTATTATAACTGGGCATGGAGCAATAACTGTTACTATTTGTGAGATTTCATTAGTTGTTTTGCGTGTCTCAAATTTCAAATACACCCTATTAGTAAATATGGTCATAATTTTTTTCTTAATAAGTTATTTTCACGAACAAAGATACTCAATTATTTGGTGAAATCCTTTCTTAACTCAATTTCAGGTATCGCCCCTTTGTCAGCTCGTTTACGGAGTCGAGAGTAAACCTAATATTTTCACAACGTCCTTACATCGAAATTAAAACTAAGCAAGGCTTATAAATTCCAGTAATTATGATATAATTACATTAAAGCTTGTAAAAATACTTGAAAAATATTTTTACATGATGTTCATAATTTAAATCATCTAATATTTATAGCAATTCAAAAAAAAAATCTTTGGCATATTTAAGTATCCTTTAAATAATATATAGATTGGTATATGGATAGAAAGATGGATAGATTTTATTTTATGTAATCAAGTTTAGACTAACGCTATTAACGTATAACCGGTTCTATAAAAACTAAAGATATATATATGATAGAAGTTGTGCTACGGATATTTATCGTTCAATAAAAACCCGTGGACCCCAGCTGTGTTTGAACCCACAAGTCCTGAGTCGAGCACTTTACCCTAGGACCACCAAGATCGACAATAAGACTTATTTTTAAAAATATGTTAAATCAACTTCTAAATTTAGCAATAGATTTAAATTGTAATTAAAATTAATTAATAATTTTATTTTGTAACACCTCAAAGATCTAGCCGCTTAAAATAACAAAAATTAAATTTTTATATTATTCACTTTTGTGTTCCAAGTGCTAATATAGCTAATCTAGAACCCAAGGGTGAAAATCACAGCAACTCGACTGAGCTACATTTATTGAACTATGTGTGTACGTTAAGTCTAGTTCAATAAAATACGATAAAATGAAAGGATTTAAAAAACAATACCGATAGCTTTCACAAAAACACGAGCTTAGAATTTGTTTAAAACATTTTGTCGAACACTCAAAACAAACATTTAAGAAGTAATAAGAATAAAAAATAAATGGTACGGCGCACCGCACAGACTTTCTCTCTCTTTCTATAAACTCGTAAGATTTCTGAACGGAATAATGTACAATCAAAACTCCACATAAGAACACGCATAAAATAATATACAATGATATATAATCAATGAGAAAAGAGGCGCATCTT
>CABFWB010000054.1:532941-552487 GCA_902151455.1 Timema bartmani
GGTCTAGGGGTAAGGTGTCAGACTTCTGTGCTGAGGGTCCGGGGTTCAATCCTCGGTCCCGGCACAGATTTATCTGATTGCCAAACCCTTCCTTCACCTCTGACAAGACGTGTATTAATCACAACTTGTGAATGTGAGGAATGCCAGGCCTCCACCGTGGTTCGGATTCCACGTTAAACTGTAGGTCCTCCATTTCGTCTCACAATCACCCTACCATTACACATTAGCGTAAGTGCGTATAACCCGAACGGGTAGTAAGACGCGGTGCTAATAATAATATAATAAATCAATTCTCATATACATATGTATGTGTGTATGTGAAGAAATCAATTTGATAATTGTATATGTAAAACATTTCTTCACAATTATCTAAGATTGTGCGAGTACTCAAAAATCCAAGGTCATGTCAAGTTTTATTATCTCTCAAACTCAACTCGAAATTTTTTTACAAAACTCAAAAAATATAAGTGCTCGGATTTTTTAAAATCTTTTTCTAGAAAATTAGTAGTTTCTTTTATTTTATTCAATTTTAAGATATAAAGTCTCTCAATATTTCCTTTTGTCAATTTTTTAAAAAAAATTGAACAATTACATTAAATTTATTTTAAAATTCAAATTTGTTTGATGGTAACTTTTTTCACAAAAAATGTATTATACAAATTATGTTTGTACCTATGTATGGTTCATGCATGGATCTATTCAACTTGAAATATTTAATATACAAATAATGCTCTAGTATATACTACCCAAATTCGAAAACAAAGTATAGGTTTTCCATTAAAACTCGACTCGAATTAAAAAATGCCTACTCACACACCTATAGAACCATGATAACATATTCATTACCTAACATTATGGTTTAGTGGATGATAGTTTTACTAATTTACCATAAAATAATCCATTTTCACTACATACATGTATAGAAAATAAAATACACCATATTATTCATTGCCATGTGAAACTGTAAATGTTAGGTGTCTCGTCTTAAAAACAGCTACTAAATAATAACAAAATTAAATTGTGGCATGTATAATGATGAGCTACGTGCTCATCACAAGTTATTGATAGGATAATAAAGTCTCGTATATTATGGTGGACAGGACATGCAGCGCGAATGGGAGATTCTAGAACCTGGTTCAGGGTATTGACTGGTAAACCTAATAGGAAGAGACCATTGTAAAGACTTAAACGCAGACGGGAGGATAACATTGGATAGAACCTGAAATAGATTGGCTTTAATGAGGAGGACTGGTTAGAACAAGCTCGATATATGGATAAGTGGCGTATTTTAGTAAGTGCGACGATGAAGTTTCGAGTTTCAGATGTCATAGAGTAAGTAAGTAAATAATAATAATGAAATAGAACTTTGTTATTCAACAGGTTTTTTTAAGATCAAATCGTAAACATTTTCCAATTTCGAGCACACACGTAGTCGATCATTTTTTAACTTTCTCAATTTTCACATTATTTGCTATTTTACTGTTTGTTCTTACTTTCTTGCTCGTTAAATTTTCACAGTTTTTTTCACAGCTCTATTACTATATTACTTTCATTCTCGCAATAGTCAGTACTGTATTACTTCAAATGGAACATTGCTCGGAACACTCTTTTCGTGCCCAGTTCCCTTCTTTTGGTGGACTTTGCCTTCCCAATTCGGTTTGGTAAATTAACTACCCTTATCGGTGTTTATGCGGACTGCACTTCATGACTATACATAGCCCAACTTTCTTACAAATAGCCTTTTTAAAGGCCTTTTTCCCCTACCAGAAAATATATGGTAGAATTTTGATAAGGAAAAAAAGATCTTCCAGAAGGTTATTCATAGGACAATCGGACTATAGTTGGATTTGCCAGTGATGGTAGGGTCAAAGTTCAAATCCCGGCTGGATGTACTGAGGGTGATTTTTCCCTGAATGGTTTCCTACGCTCCCTCTACGCAAATGTTGATACATTTCCTCTAAATTCTAACTTCCTCGTCCATTCTCAAGTAATGAAATGTAATGCGTACTGCCCGGACGGATAGTAAAACTAACATTACGCTATGGTCGCAGTTGAGATAGTACGGCCTATTTTACTAACTGAGCATCTCCATTATAATCACGTTTCATTTTAATAATTTAGTCATGACAGAGATAAGTTGACTTACTCTGGTGTAGTAGGTATTATTTATGTTGAGACCATCACTGCAACTACCTCGCATTACCACCAGAACTTGTGGCTCCACAGCCTAAGGCGCTAGGTACACAATACAATGGATTGCAGATGAAGTAGAGTGCTAGGGTTCGAATTCTGACATTGTGCCAAGGAGGTAATTCTCGACATGAGATTTATCACTGTAGCCTTTTTAATACCATCTTGGATAATTTGACGGTGAGTGAAAGGTCTGAATTCGAATACTGGCCAGGTGTACTTAAGAGTATTTTTTTAATGGTTTCCCGTTCTTCTTCCACGCAAATGCGAGTACATTTCCTCTCATTTCTACTTTACTTGTCCATAGCCCTTTGAGTAATTAATATATATGCGTGTAGCCCAAACGGATGAACATGGTGAAATAAATGGTTTGATTCTAGTCATGACCGAAAAATGTATCATTGGTGAAGTGTGGGTTTCGCCTTTCACAGTGATGAATTAACGGCCGAGGGATGGATGTTGTGTTTGTTCTAGATTTAAGATGGTTTATAAGCCGTGTGCTGATTTAATCAGTCGGTTCAGAAAGTGTACGCTAAATAGGCTACCTCAAATAAAAAAGATAAAAAAATTTTAAATTTAGACTTTAAAAAACGAAATCAATGTAAACTACTTAAAGCTTCTTTACCGAGAAATCGGCTCTAAAAATTCGGTTGCTCTGTCCGAAGACAGGAAACTGTGTTTTCCTGTTTCTACCCAAACATTGCCTCGTCTGTCTGTAGTTAGTCTAACATTAGACTTCTTGAGGGAGTTCAAAGGGAGGGTTAGTTGCAATAAAAATGGCAGATACGACTCACGACTTTGAAGAGCATGACAAGAAACTTACAAGCTAAACTGAACTCCAGAGCTCTTTGTCTTAAGTAAAGTAAACAATATTAAAGTTAAAATAAAAAATCAATAATATTAGCTTTAACTTAATATATATTTAAGTTATTTGTAAAATTATCAAGTTTAAAAAAATTAAAGAAAAAGAGTAACTAACACATTCCAAGCTGTCTGGTAACGTCACCGGGAAAAATTATAGTAATAACTTTTAAAATGCTGGACGATTGAATCGTCATTGTATTTGGCTTATTAATCATATTGTTAGATTTGTATCATAATTTTATATACTTACTCATGGGATTAGGAACTCGAAGTATCATTACTGCTCTTAAAAAAGTACGCCACCTGTTCCTATCTCGAGCATTCAGTCCACCTCTTTGCTCTTTCGGGTCCATTCTAATATGTGTGTTTTTGTTTTAACACCACGTCTTACTTCCTGTTCGGTTTATACGCCTATATACCAATTACACCCATGTGTTAGGGATTAGAGAGATTGAATGTGGAGGAAGTGTACCCACATTTGCGTGGAGGGAGAGTGGAAAACAATTTAGTAAAAAAACCTCAATACACCCGACTGGGATCGAGTACCAATCTCCCCGTCTTCGGCAATCTAGTCTAATGCGAGAATAGCGCCTTAGATCATGGGGCCACCGATGCGGGTCATTTTAATGTTATCCTCCCTATGCGTCTAGGTTTTTACATTGGTTTCTTTCTATTAGGTTTACCAATCAATTACTAATACCTTGAACGAGGTTCTAGATTCTTCCATTAGCGCCGCATGTCCTGAAGATTCATGCAACCAGATATGTTAAATTTGGATTTATTATTTAAAAGACTATCTTACAACCAATTTAACATAAAATTAAATACATGGTTACGCTTGAACTATAATTGTATACAAATTCGGTTTCTTTATTCTCTAATTGTCAACCATAGTATTGGTATAAGTAAAATGAGTTTTTCATTTATTTATTTTAAAATCTTTTTTATAAACTTTTTGTATATTAAAATTAATTCAATCCTCTCTATTCTACGGTTTTATAGTGAATACTCCAGCCTGCAGCCAACAATGCAACGCTTGGTTCGAGGTGTAGACTATTAACTAGCTAAGACTTGCTTTTCAGGCCCCATAGTCTAAGGCGTCATTCTCGTGTTAGACTAGATTGCCGATGACAGGGAGATCGGGGTTTTAATCCCAGTCAGGTGAACTGAGGGTGGTATTACCAAAATGGTTTCCCACTCTCCCTCCATGCAAACGTGGGTGAACCTCACCTAAATTCAACCTTCCTCAACCCTAACTAATTAGAGTAATTAGTAGGCCTACATATGCGTATATACTGAACAAGAAATAACTAACGAGACGTGATTTTACTGAGGTGTGAAACAGGCACTAAAGCTCACCTTTTTTCTTCCTTTAAATTAGTTTGGTAAAAATTCACTTTATAGCCTATAGGAAAACTATGAAGGTATATAGTTTTTGCTCTCGTGATGTTTTCGTTTGAAATAAATACATATTGAATTTATTTCTAATGCAAAATCCCGCGTGCCTTCAGGTCATGTTGGTAGACCAAAGAATTTTGAAAGGTTATTTCCGGTATATTAAGAATTGGTTGTGATGTGTTTTAAATATTCCTTGATAGATAATAAAAACTATGAAATATGGCCTTATAGAAAATATCTAATATTAAATACATTGTCTTGCTGAAGTTCTTTTTAAAGTAAAATGTTCACCCACATTTATGGAAGGAAACGCGTTTAAGGTGGGGATGTAGGTAAGGCGAGTTTTTGGCCATATTTTACAAGTTTGTATATCAAAACAATTTTTTGTTCAAAATAAATCAAATATTACTCCAGTAGAACCATATAGTTCAATTTTCTTCGCATGGTGGCCTCAACAGTTGTTTAGCATCTGTCAAGTATATCCTCGAATTTAATGACAACTTTTACTCTTCATTTAAAAAGATTTTGTTCCAATGCCATTATATACACGACAAATATTCAACAACTGTTGGGATTGTTTTTATGTCGTATAGTTTTCTAGAACGAGAACATCATCAGACAGGGCCGCCACTATTTTCTTACTACAAATTCCATGTGTTTTATAGGTTTTCCAGAAGGAATTCCCATTTTTAAAGGAAGCTTCTATTGAAGAAAATAGTAATAAAATTTCATTTTTCATCAAAATGACTAGTATGAAGTCATGTACTGTAATTTACAGGATGATTTAAAATTGATGGGGAAATAATTCTTCTGTCGCTCCACCTAACCTATATTTTACTCAGCGTGCTTAGTTCTTCAGTTGATTTTCCCATCCATCCAAAGATCTGCTAATTTAATCTTCCAGTTAAATGTCCCAAATTAAGAAATATCCCAGTATTTTTACTAGATTTTGTGAAATTCCCCTAATGAAAGACAAATTTGTGTTGAAAATCTCTATTTCATTTCTTATATAATATATTATTATTATAAACTGTAGCAGCTTCTTTATAGGGCCTGTAAATATGTATTTAAAACGGTGTTGAATTTCAGTGTAAAATGTCGAACAATCAACGAGTGCATTTTGTCAAGAGTGTTGAATTTTTAACTTATTTTTTTAAACTTTATAAACTATCACACAAAGATAAGTAAATGAAACTTTCCAAACAAAATGTACTTAGCTGTAAAGTCTAATCAGTCCGTTTCAGCGTATAATTCAATTTTATATATTTCTTAATATTAATTTTTATTTATAATCAATTTATAAAATAATTCAATTCAGAAGGGTTTATAATAGGGTTACTTATAAGCTAAAAATAGTATAAAAACCAAACAAGAAAGGAAATACAGAGAATCGCGTACCATAAAAAAATATTTAACCTTAGTGATATTTTGTTCTATCAAATACTGGGATTATATATTCTAACCTCATTTTATAAACAGTATAATATTGCACATATGAATGCTTCAGGTTTTAAAATACGTTTAATTTTTTAAAATCAAATTAAATGTGAAAATGAAGTTCATCTACTCAAGTGAGCCCTAAGTTAATTCGGTTTAAAAAAAGAAGAGATCTCCACCATATAAATAATAAACCATAATAATGGATCATCATTGACCACCCACTTTGAAAGTTAAATCTGGTAAAAAAATTAGAAGGTATGATAATGACTTTCCTACACAAAGAAAATGTATTTTATAACAGTACTTACTGTCAAACAAATATGCTAAGCTTCCTGGCTGATGGATATCGGTTTTGAGTTATCCGTTTTCAAGCGTTTGTTCGTGCGTGCGGTGTTAGGTTAGAAAAACGTGTTACAAGATTTGAAGTGCGGTTGACAAAACATTGTTGCTCACATATTAGTTTTTTGTGTGTTTTCTAAACGATGCAAAGCAAACTGGTTCGGACACATCCTTAGGAGGAAATTGTCTTTTGCACGACGTTATGGAAGGCAAGGTTGAGGGAAAGGGGCGTATAGAAAGAAGGAGAATTTAATTATTAGATGACTTAAAGGGAAGAAGAAAATTCTGGGAGTTGAAGGAGGCAGAGGACAGGGTATTTTGGCGGTCTGAGTTCACTTACAAAAGTAATGGATCTGTTGTAAGACAGAACACATGATTATGATTATTATAATGAGTGTGGGTTTCAGCAGATAAGCTTTATTTTTATTTTTAATTTGATTCCCAATTAATTAGGCGAGGCTTTTTGACTCTTATCATATAGATAAATTATTGTGATAAAGAAAACAAAATTGCACTAGTCATTATGACGAATCTTTACATTTTATATACTCCCGAATCCAATAATTCGAGTTATACAATTCTGTGTATTTCTGTTTGTTTGTTTGTACCTGGAACTACAGCCAAAACGTTTTTATGGATTTTTTTTTCCAAGTTTGATATTAATTATTGTTAAATGTTTGCTACTAAATATCATTTATATTGCCCAAGCTTCGCTAGTCATCAACAATTAATTGTACAAGCATATGCCATCTTTCCCTCTAAAGGCTGCTTTACTTAGGTTCAATTTTGAAATAACCGAAAATAGCTCTAACGACTTTGTTAAAAATTTGTATATGGGATTTTTTACATGGTAAATAAGAATGTAGGCTTTTGTTTATTTTTCTTCAGTAAACTAATTTGAGGGTAGACCCAATTTATTGATAAACAATTTTAGAAAGTTTGAAATTTTTCAAAAATTGACTTTACGATTTAGTTCATAATGAATATCAGTTAATTGTTTTAAATGATAAAAATGAAAACGTTTTATTTTAACGAGTATGCACTATAAATAATTTAAGGGTAATTTTTTACTGATGACTTATTTTTTTAAATTTGGATTTTTTTTTATGAATTGTGTTTAAAATTGCTTATTATGGTTAGAAAATATTATTTTTTGTTTTTCTGAAGAAAACTCATTCAAGGGTAGTTTACTGAAAGCTTATTTTTGTAATTTTTGTTTCAAATTATAATAAAATATATTATAATGTTTTTGATTATGTCCAACATATATTTAAAACTGGTGACATATATGAATACAATAAATTATAATCATGTAGTACTGTTTAATCAAATTTACATTGAAATATTTCATCTCAGCTTTTTAAATACTATTTAACCACTGATGAGAGTAATTTCATATAAAAGCTACTTTCAGCATACATTTCTGCCATTAATATTTGTGTTAGCCAAAGTACTTATTTACATAGACCTGTTTAAATATATTTCTATACAAGGGAATATTATTTTTATTATTAGAAAAAGAAGGCAAATATCTTAGTGACTTTTTCTTATTGTATTTACAACCTGTGAAGATGATTTATTTGGCTCAAGTTCTTATTCCGTCGAAAGGTCAAGGAAAGATCCTATGATCAATCGCCAGGAAGGCTCGTAAAACGTCGTCTGCATAGCATGTACAAACACAGACGTCCCGACGCATAGAACTGTAGTGATGACGTCTGGATGACGTGAGCAGACAAGTGACTGGGTACGACGCCGTCACTTGTCTACGAGTTCACCATCAAATGACAATGATATGAATAAATTGAATGTGGGAAATTAAATTTCAACTTTACCAGAACTTTAAGGGCATCCTAAGTCACGCATGGTACTATTTAATTACTTTACAGATTATTTGCGGCTTATCCTGCCTGACTTGATTCTAGGACGAACTCAAGAGATTCTTGGATGTAGTGTATTACTCCGTTTAATGGAACCTATTCAATTTAATTATAATGTTAACCCTATAACCACCACCGGTGATCAAATCTGGGACCTCAGAAAATTATAATTAACGCGTTTAAAACTAAAATTAGGTGTAGAACTTCAGGATATTAATATAGTTTCAGGCTATTAATATAATATATAAATTATATAAATATGTAAAGCGTCAAGCTCGTCTGTTCTGGTTTGCCGGTAAAGGGAAGGTATGGGTTCGAATTCCTGCTGGGTGTACTCAGGGTTTTATTTATTTCCTAAAATTATTTCCCACTATTCCTCCAAATACATCCTGGTGCATTGTATCTACAATTCTACCTTCCTCACTTCCACCCCAATAGTGTAAGCATAAATGATTTGGTAGTAAGACGCGGTGCACATAAAAAATAATTTCAAAACCAATGTTGCCCTGAAAGTTAAGATAAAATTAGATTATACATCGCATCCTTTATTTGTAAAACATAATAATTGAAATAATTTTATAAAATAAACAGATTTTAAGTTTTAATACAACTGCATCATTAACTAATTAATTAATGTTATTTTCAGGATACGCCCTGATTTTAGAATCGTACTTAATTAAGGGGAAAATAACAACCTAGCACGGATTCGAATCCCGTGTCCAGGTTAAAAAATGCAATTAATGAGGTAAGACAAAACTTTGTTCATGTACAATAAGTAAATCGACATCTAACTTTTCAATTTACAAAACTAAACGAACCCATCAATGGAATGAGCAACTAAACGGTAAAGTGAGCAATTAAACAGGTAGAAATATTTGTCAAGACATGCTTGTATAATAGTATATGTACACACGTAGGGCGATATTTGTCCTAATGCCAGGATCACGATCAACTTAACGTTCACTTAACGTAAAGTGATCAATATTTATGTAACGTAACAGCTCTAACAAAACCCAGAACCACGAGAATAAAATGTGACATTTTGTTCTTTGCGGACGCGGGCAAATAAAATATACCCAAAATGGCGTCTGCATACTATAAACAAACAAATGAGATACTCAATAGTCTTGTTGACGTTGATAACAGGAATACGTGGTACACTTCACGTAAGGTAAGGCGAAAGTTCCCTTATTGCTAACTTAAGTGAACGTCACGTCATCGTTGAGCTAACTTTACGTTACATTACATTACGTGAACGTTCAGTTGATCGTGATCCCGGCATAAGTATAATGTTACTCCTGTCAGATATAAGATTGGTTAATCGTGAGTCACGCTTCTGCTGGGTGTCATTCGAAAAAGTCGCCATAAATAAAATACGCAGTTCAAATAGTTGTGGAACGTTAAATAACTTGATATACTGGATCTACAATCAATGCCTTAAATGGAGAGTATCACGTCTGACCACTATTTGTTATCTAAATCAATTCATGGACCATTAATTTGAAGATCATTAACCTTTATGGTGTAATAAAATAATTCAAGTATCTGCTGAGATTTTTTTTTTTAAAGTGTGCAGGCTTCATGAAATTGGGAGTGAGGATCTAGTCTTTCCAATATGCTTTCATAATTTGATTATAATTATTTTACATTAACGATCTTGTTGAGTACCTTAAATGAGCAGGTCAAAACGTGTTCACCAAATTAGGCTTTGCCAATCAAGCAGGGGGCGAAGAAGCGTCTTATGATACAATGAGACCGTGTTTACCTTAACCATTGATGGGAATATATGATATAAAAAGTTTATAAATATTAACAAATTAAGTATGATAGGAATATGTTGTCTATAGATAGTGAAACTAATCATGTCTCCTGGTTGAAAGGTAGTTCCCTCAACTGTAGTTCAAGCGATCTGTCAGCTTCAGCTTTTTCTATAAACTCTGTATTCGTATAGCTTTTTTCTGTATTCGTATAGCTTTTAGTACGTAGTCTGCAAGAGATCAGCTTCATGGTAGCAAATTTCTCTATACAACGAATCTTTATCCGTAAGACTACTTCGAATTTGGATCAACTTTAACTTTCTAAGGACCATCGTAACGGACGGCTGCGGAAAACCGATCTCAGTAGACAAAAAATGAACAATGGTAGGGGGACCTATACCCTTTGTCCAACTTGTCTGGTAGCAGGATCGCCTCGCATTTTCCCGTTAGGTGACACAATGTAACGTGATTAAGGATATGGAATATGTGTACAAAATTGAAATTGAGGATATAACAAGGAATATAAAGATTAGGAATTACGAACTATGTAGACGAAGATTAAGTAAAGCTTAAGGAAATAACTCCAACAACGAAAGGCAGCGAGGTGGGGTTTTTTTGTAGCATCGTATCTTAATACCAGTTCGGGTTATACGCTTATGTACTAATTGCGCTAATAGTTTTAGGGATTATTAAGGTTATATTTAAATGATGTGTACCCGCATTTGCGTGGAGGGAAAGTAGAAAACTATTTTGGGGAAAAACAACCTCAGTACACCCACTGAGATTCTAATATCGATTTCCCCGTATTCGGAAGTCTAGTCTACTGCGAGAGTATCGCCTTAGACAATACGGCCACCGAAGCGGCTATTTTCCAATATTAAGTACGATTTAATCCAAGGGATGGGGAGGAGTAAAGTACAGTATTTTAGAGGGATTGCACCCCCATGGGCTCGGTCGGTCACTGGAGGTTGTTAGTTACCTTTGTACCCGTATCGGTGGGCATGCGGTCAAAACGTTATCTCGTCTGGTCTGGTTTGCTGGTGATAGGAAAGGTCAGGTATTGAATTCCGACCGGGTATATTGCGGATAAACTTTAAACGGTTTCCCCACTCTCCATAAACGTAAATGCACGTGAATTTACTCTAAATTATAACTTCATCCCTATTCCATTAGTGTAATTAAATGCGGATAACCCGGACGAGTAGTAAGATGCGGTGCAAAAAACTTAAGTTTTGAATGTAAAATTTAAAATAAAAATAGTATAAATTTAGGGATTGTATTGTTAGGTAATTATAACTTTTAGGATTGAATCTCGGTCGGGTGTAATGAGTTTTTAATGGTTTTACACTCTTCCTCTACGCAAATGCGGGTACGCTTCTTCCTTTAAATATAAACTTCCTCGTACCTAAAACCATTAGCGTAGTTAGTACAAAAGAGTACAACACGAACGGGTAGTAAGACGCGGTGCTAAAAATAACACATTAGTTAAAACTATTTTCCATATGAAATACTTTTGGAAATTTTGAACAGCTCTACTTTCACCCCTTATCAAAACATTACTTTGTTTCAATGTGATGATAACAGATTCAAGGATAAGTTAAGTCTCTCTAAGTCCGAAATATGTGACTATCCATCCGCATGTCCGCATCGTTTCGAGCTAAACGGCTGAGCTATAAAAACAAGTCAAACACAAATAATTCACATGAGAAAGATATATCAGCGACGATAAGTTGGATTGAGTTTACAGTTTGCAATGTGAGTTTTACGAGCTTAAAATTTACTAGGCCAATAAATATGACTACACCAGAAAAAAAGATAAATTATTCGATACAGAATCTAAGAAAGTGTGTTTGTATTTGAAAAATACAACTAAAGAAACTCAAACTGTTTTGAAGGCAAATAATTTTAGGAGATCAAAATGTCGATAAAGCTGTAACAAAACCCTGACGTGTCATGTGTTAGATTTCTTGACATTATCCGTAGTAAAATAAACAAAAAAATTAAACGTAAGTCCAACCAATAAGAATATATTTTAAAAAGTAATTTAAATAAATACCGGGAATAGTGGTTCATAAGAAAACATTTAATCTCGGTAATATTTTATCATATCAAATACATGTTTGATATCATTATTTCAACGCCCTTTTATAAAAAGAATAATGCCGTTCTGACATGCGTTGTCGGTTTTTAAAATCTGTTTCGAATTAAATTTTAATATAACAATCATTTTACATGATTTATTTAATTTTTAGTTCACATTAATCAACTCTACCACAAAAATAATTACATTTATAAAGGACCTACAAGTTACCAAGCCATTGGAACATGTTTAGTTTTACTTCAGTATTGTCCTGCTTTCTTAGGAAATAATCTTGTTTTCCTGGAATTGTCCTGCTTTTTTAGGAAATTTTCCTCTTTTCCTTAGTAAAAGTCTTGCTTTTATTGAGAATTGTCCTATTTATCTTAGAAATTGCCCCATTTTCGTTTAGAATAATTCAATTTCCTTTGTAAATAGTCCAATTTTCCTTGGGAATCATCCAATTTTCCTTGGCCATAGTCTAATTTTCCTTGGAAATAGTCCCGTTTTTCTTGGGGACTGTCCCGTTTTTCTAGAAAAATGTCTTGTTTTCCCAGGCAACTATCATATTTCCTTTAAAAAAATTACCTGTTTTCTTTGGAAATTTTGCTGATTTCATTGTAAACTGTCTTGTTTTACTTGGAAATTGTATTGTTATACATAGAAACTGTAGGCCTACTCTTTTCCTTGGTGGATTTATTACTTTCCTTAGTAATTGTCCTACTTGCATTGGTCCTGGTATACTTAGGAACTTTTCTCTTTTACTTGGTAACTGTCCTGATTTTCTTAGTAAACTTCCTACTTTCCTTGGTAATTGTCCTGATTTAATTGGTAATTGTTCTATTGTCTTTGAGAATTGTCCTACTTTCTTTGGGAGTTTTCTTGTTTTTCTTGGTATTTATCTCATTTTCCTTGGGAATTGTCTTGATTTCTCCCTTGATTTATTGACCTATTATTTTAACAAGATGTATCCCAATTTAATCTATTCTAAGCCGATTTAAAAACTATTATAATCATTATTTAATTATATCCAAGCAAAATAACAGCTCCCTCATTGTCTTCCTTTATTACACAGATATATCTAATCACGCCGTTCCATTATGGGGTAGGCAAGAAACTGCGTATAGCTCAAAAAAAAAAACTTCGTACTTAGTCCATCTTCACTAACTTCCTCCACCCTTCCCTATCCTTGCATACTCCCTTCGCTTCAACAATATCCATACACCGAGTATTCCATGCTATTTTATTCTTAAAACTTTTAATGTTTCTCTTTTTCACACATTCGTCTATAATATTTAACGTCTTACATCACCTTCCTCTTCCTTTTGATCCACACACTCTACCTTCATATATTTGCTTAGTCACTCAATCCACACTCATCCTCTCAACATACCCAAACAAACTTAAGAGGCTTCGTTCACATTGACCTATTAAGTTCCCTTTCAAACCGTACTCCTTCAGCGCCCATTCACTAATGATTCTGTCCGTACGAGTTTTTCCACATCTATTTCTTAGATATCTCATTCCAACCGCATTCACCTTGCTCTTGTGTTTCTCATGACAAGCCCACGCTTCAGATCCATACAACAACGTTGGCGTTAACATACTTTTATATACTGCCGTCTTTGCCTCTTTCGATATTACTTTATTCTTTGCAATAGCCTATATACATCCAGCTTCTCTCCGAATTAAAATCGTCGATTTCACCATCTATCCTTCCATTTTTACCAAATATTCTCCCCAGATACACAAAATCATTCACTTGTTCTAACAGTTTTCCATTTATATTAAGCTGATAATCAATTCCTGATCCGTTCTTAATAAAAACTATCATTTTCGTTTTGGAGACATTTATACGAAGCTCCATTCTGCCTGTCGCCATATTCAAACGATTTAATGCATTCTGCAAGTCGCTTTAATTCTCACCCATTAATACGGCATCATCTGCATATAGTAGCACTCTCACATTCACAGTGTCCATTTGCACGCCAACCGCGTCCTCACAAGATAATCATTATAATTTGTCTTTGAACAAATATTTTGTCATTGACGTAACGTTACATGTGTGGGCCTACTTAACGTGAGCTTATCAACCAAAAATACAAATTAACGTAATAAGAAGGTATTATTTTTTTTAGTGAGTTAGTTGATATTTTTTGTCAATGAATGTTCAGATTCGAAGTTAAATTGAATGCGAAGAGTATAAAAACCCTCTTTAGTGGACGTATAATATATTGCGTCACTTTTACACTGTATAGTTAGTGAAGGCGGAAAAAGGGGTTCGAATCCCAGTCGGATGTAATGAGGCTGTTTTTTTTCCTAAATAATTTTCTCCATGCAACTGCTTGTGTATCACCTATACATTTTACCATCCTTATTTATACCCCATTAATGTAAATATGAGGATAGTCTGAAAGGGTAATAATACGCAGTGCGTGCACACACACACACACACACACACACACACACAAAGAGGAGTAAATATATATCTTGCCGAGCGAGGAAGAGTAAAGTTTCAATGTGAACTATTAGATTGTTCTAAAATATAATTAATACTGTATTAATTTAAGCATAAAATTATTGTTTTCCTCCATTTTTTCGAACAGTACTTAATAATTATCAAAATTAAAGTTTTTTGTTCCGAAGAGTACACAATCATATCCATATTATTACATTCGACATTGAAAAAAGTATTTAACAATTCTATAAAATAATGTTAGGGAAGTTTAGTATATTTTCTCGCATTGACGAGAGTAGCCGCTGCACAACGCATGGCTTGCAGTATGAATACACGAAGTAGGCCTACATAGAAATTTGTTTGAACTGTCAGATAAAGTTCTTCCTATGGTGATTCTACTATAACAACAGCATCAAACAGCTAATCATGGAGGAGCGCTCTTCAAGGCTCCAATAGGAAATGAATTCCTTTTAAGAACCATTCAGTCCCAGATTTATATAGCTCACGTTAAGTATCTTGAGAGGAGGAAAAACAATCGAAGTATAAAATCAATTCTACCCAAATACCCTTAATTTTTTTCTACTTTTATCACACTTTACATCGTCAATTGTTTGCTTCTTTACTATTACGATTGCCTTCCAAGGATTGAAGAGCTACCATTGGTGATAAAACTAAATTTCACGAGAATAATGCACGCCAAACATCAACCAAGTCAGAGTCAAAGTGACATATATAAATTAAATAATATCGGTGGGCAAGTGAGCTCAGACGTTAACCTTATCTGGTCTGGTTTGCCGGTGACAGGGAGGTCGGGGATCAAAACCTGACGGAAAATATGACTTCCGTAGTACAGTACTGATATTAAAACCATGGTAAAATAAGATTGTTTTAATATCAAAAAAACTCATCGGTTTTTTGGGGTAGTAATTTGACAAGTGTTTACAGCATGGAAACAGTTTATTAGGATTATGATGGGAAGAAACTTTTAGTAAATACGAACTTTTTTACGGTCATAAATGATAAAATGTTACTTTAATATTGGTATTATTTTATGGGTATTGATAATATTTATCAAAAGTGATAGCTGCTGTTCAAATTACTTGAAGTGTGAATATGTGAAATTAGAGGTAACTTTTATAGGTGTCAGATAAGTTTCTTCTTATATAAATTGGACGATGCCAGACTTTGCTACGGTTGGAAATAGAATATATACAAACAATAATAATTGTAAATAGTAAATATGTCTATTACATTCTATTTATAAACAAAATTATCTTTTTTTCTATTGATCCCGATTACTATGATTCTCTTTAGATGATTTTACACCATCCCTCCATTCAAATGAGGGTATATTTATTTTAAATTCTACCTTTACCCTTATTGTAAATATTTGTATATAACGGATGGATATTAAGACGTGGTGATAACAAAAACTAACCCGCCTCGGTGGCATATTTAGCTAACGCGCTAGTTTCATGTTGAGCTAGACTGCCGAGGATGGGGAGATCAAGGTTAGAATCTCAGTTGGGTGAACTGGGGGTGGTTTTTCCTAGATAGTTTTCCACTCTCACTCTCTCTATATCTCTCTCCAAGAAAATGCGGGTTCACTTCCTCTAAATTCAATCTTCTCAATCCCTAATCCATTAGCTTAACTAGTACTTAAGCTTATGACCCGAACGGTTAGTAAGACGCTGTGCTAAATAAATTTTAAAAAATAGATTTAAAAAATTGATAGTTGATTAGTAACATTTTTTATTCGTACTTTTAACGCCAAGCTTATCAATTACTTAATCATAGAAGTAGGGATGGGAAGAGTCGTTTTAGATAAAATGCACTCACATTAGCGTGAGCAGGATATAAGAAAAGCAGAACTATAAATCACAAGTGCGAAGCAAGCTCTAGTACACCAGGCCGAAATTCAAATCTCAACCGCCCTTCCCTGCCCCGTCACTGGTAGCCATGTATATTGCGAAACCCAACGCCTTATTCATTGCGACCACCAGTGCGGACATTCGTCAATATTAAAAACACAATACATGGCTAGCTTGGCCACACGAGTGATTGCTTTGAAAATTCGAAATATGGCATCCACACAAAAAAGTAAATTATCGACAAACTCATTCCTCCAACGTTTTGTATATAAATATGGAGATGTTGAGTCTCACGTATAAGTTATTCATAGCACTTTAATTGACAATAATCCATTTTTAATTAATGATAATGTGCATGATAAAAATACTTTTAGAAAAAGCCATTGTATATACCAGAACGTTTTATACAGTTCTAAAAACAAAAGATAAAATATAATCGGTTTCATCTCAAACATCCATAGCTCGAGATTTCAAAGAACCAAAACTCGGTATTCTAGCATGCAATGAGTATAATGATTTAGAACAGAGGTGGGTAACATATTTTCTCAATTTAGCCACAGGTGTGGTGAGTGAGAAGTGAAATTCGCCACACCATGTAAATATTGATAAATTAGGTTGGTCAATCCAACATTTAAAGCACCACATAATGTTTGAACAAGTTTATTAAAAACATACACACTTTGACTATTCAATTACAACTGACGCGATGATAATAAACAAATAACTAAAAAATAATTCAAAAACAAAATCACAAAACAAGTACGAAGAGGCCTACTTATAAGAATTTCAGAAAAAAAAAGTTTGTTTTCCTTCTTAATGACGTGATGAATAAAATAAATAAATATAGAACTAAACATTCTGAGTTGTCAACCTTTATCAAGAAAGTCGTTTAGTACACGATGCTAATTTCCTAAGCCAATCCAAGATAAATTTTCTGTTTGGTCCCTCCTTTAACCCCTTCTACACACACTTTTATTGGATATTTTTCATAAGATAAATTTCCAAAAATTTGAATTTTGATTCTAATATCAAAAGAAGATTTTCGATTTTTATATGAAAAAAAAATTCGTCTCATCTACATATAGTATGGGGAAAAAATCATATTTCACTTTAAAATAATAATAATAATAATAATAATAATGATAGTAATAATAATAATGGTTAAGCTAGGATACAAGTAAACGCCAGTTAAGCCAGTATTTTTGCAATTTTTATAACAAAAATTCTTTTTTGGCCAAGTAAAAATAAAATATTACTTCAATATATATATATATAAAATTTTCAATTACCACTATTTTCATGGTAAATATTCAAGAAAAATGTTTAGATTACTATTTATAGAAACTTAGATTATATATATAATCTAAGTTTCTATAAATAGTAATCTAAACATATATATATATAATCTAAGTTTCTATAAATAGTAATCTAAACATTGTTCTTGAATATTTACCATGAAAATAGTGGTAATTGAAAATTATTTTTTTAAATCAAGTTAAAAGCTATGAAAAAATTATGCGATGCCCATGACAAAAATAA
The DNA here is from genome assembly GCA_902151455.1 of Timema bartmani. Taxonomy (NCBI): domain Eukaryota; kingdom Metazoa; phylum Arthropoda; class Insecta; order Phasmatodea; family Timematidae; genus Timema; species Timema bartmani. Next base: position 550,752 of record CABFWB010000054.1, read on the forward strand.
AAAAAACTTTTGAGAACACTATAAAATTAAATTAAACGTATCTACTCAAGCAAAATTTTTATTTAATTGGGCCAAAAAAAAATTTTCTATAGAAACTGTAAAAATACAGACCTTAACTCGCGTTCCCTCCCATCCCACCTTAAATTTCAACTCGCCCTCTTAATTTTATTTTATATTTTTTAGCACCTCTTCTTACTACCCATTCGGGCTATACGCTTATGTACTAGCTACATTAATCGGTTAGGTATTAGGTAGGCTTGATATACAGGAAATGCACCCGCATTTGAGTGGAAAACCATTTAGGGAAAAAGCCTCAGTGCACCCAACCGGGATCAAACCCTGTTCTCCCTCTCTTTGGCAGTCTAGTTCAACACGAGAGTAACGCGTTAGATGGCGCGACCCCCGAAGCGGGTCCTTCTTAATGATCCTCAAAACCCATTAGAATTAAAATAACAAGCAGTTTATTTCAAGGTCGTTGTCGGGAGGGTTTTGGGGGTTCAAACCACTCCCCCAAATTTTATGAACAAAGTATATATAGTTTTATTTATGGTCAAACAATATCAAAATTAAGGTACAAGTTCAAATTAGGGGGCTGTGTTACCATAAAAAAAAACACTTGAGAGAGCTTCTAAAGGTGTTTAGTGTCTATAATTTTTTCTAGACTTCGGCAATTAGCGGGGTTATGTCGCCATAAAAAAAAACACTTCAGATAGCTTCCAGAATTGTTTAAATTTTATTTTTTCTCCCTAGCTTTCGGCAGTTAGTGGGGTTGTATTGCCATAAAAAAAATGCAGAGAGCTTCTAGAGTTGTTTAAAATCTAGAATTTTTTCTAGCCTACGACAATTAGGGGATGTGCCCACCAAACCCCTCTGAAATTATTGGCTGGCTACGGCCTTGATTGCTTGACATTTCCATTAGTAGGCTAAAACTATAGTTGCTGGTANCCATCACAGTCGCTTCTATTCTGTGCCATCTGTTTCAAGTTCAAGGTAGCAAGGTCGACCATCAGGGTAACCAGCCTAACAATCAGTATCCCTCCCACTCCTCCCTCTATCGGTGCTTCAATGAAACGGTTGTCAGCACTGCACCGCGTTCGGGCTGACCAACATTCAAGCATAAAATACGCTGAGATAAATAAACAGCCTGTAATTTAATTCATTTATTCACCCATTCATCCTTATTTATTGTCAGATTCGTTCTAGTGTTTCTTCAAAAGGTTTAGACGTTGGGATATGTTTAATGAGAACAGCGTCCACTTTATGAACCTAATTATTTCAGCACCCTAATTTCAAACTTTACCTTTTCATGCACCGCGTCTTACTACCTGTTTGGACTCTCCGCAGACCTAGCTTAAATTCTAGAAAACAAAACATCATTAAATTTGTCGCTGTAAGGATAAAACCCCTATTTCACTAATTGAGAGATTTTTCGGCAGTGCCAGATCGAACGCGCACCCGACTGAACTAAAATTTTTGAGTATATTATATTTGACAATATATGGTATCACGTTTTATATGTGAACAAAAAAAAACCCTTACGAAAATATAAATTTTCCAATACAGTACTTAAATTTAAAATCACAATAAAAATTGAAATTAAAAAATAAATGGTACGGCGCACCGCACAGACTTTCTCTCTCTTTCTATAAACTCGTAAGATTTCTGAACGGAATAATGTACATTGTATCATCACCACTCCACATAAGAACACGCATAAAATAATATACAATGCTATA
>CABFWB010000054.1:553691-564078 GCA_902151455.1 Timema bartmani
AGACAGACAGACGGAAATTCAAAAACCACTTTTTCGGATTCAGAAAGTCATGAAACGTCAAGATTCATCATAATCTCGAGTTCGAATTTTTTGACGATCACCATACTTTCTCTACCTGTAAGATAGAGAGAAAGTAAAAAGCTTGACCGGTATGTAGCTAATTATTTTACTAGCAGTAGCTTTGACCACATGAAAGGTGTAACTTACTCCAACCCGGTCAGGAATTAAATAAATTCAAACCATTAGGAAAACAATACAGTCGAGTGAGTACTCGGTCAGTAAGATGTTGACAGCTCACCGGCTGTCAAGTAATGTAACACTCAGAATATACAAAAACAATAATTTTACCGATTGCTCTTTATGGGTGTGAAAGGTGATCTTACCTTACATGACGAAAACAGATTTAGGATGTTGGAAAATAAGGTGCCTAGGAATATATTTGGCCCCCAAAAAAAGGGTGAAGATATTGTTCTCATCACAAGAAAATGTTTATGATAATTAAATCTCGCAGATTACGGTGGGCAGGATATGCAGCGCGAATGGAAGAAAATAGAACCGTATTCAAGGTAATGGCTGGAAGACCCAATGGGAAGAGACCATTTGGAAGACCCAGACGCAAATGGGATGATAACATTAGAATGGACCTGAAAGAGCCAGGGTGTAGTGAGGTGGACTGGATAGAACTAGCTTAAGAGGGATAGGAGAAATACTTTTTAAATGCACACTGAACTTTCGCGTTCCTAATGCCATATAGTAAGTTCTATATAAAATACATAATATACTATCTAAATGTTCACATTTTTGTTATTAAGTGGATCCACTTTCAGTTAAGATCCTTGTGTTAACCCAAAACTTCAGTGCAGTGCGATTTAGTACAAAATTTCTAAATATTTTACAGTTTAACAAAATCAAAATATTGAAGTCTTCAATATTGAGTTAGCTATACATAAAACATGCTTATAATGCTGTGTATTTTATACACACCTACACAATATTAAAATACAACCATAAAATACCGAAAGTTTCTGCCTTATTCAACATTTTTCGGTTTTCTGAAAAGTTTTTTTATTGAATTTCTCGTCCTTGCTACAAAATGTAAGAGTTTAAGTACCATTCCATCCATCCACCCACCCACCACGCCACTCACCCTTATTATTTTACTTTTTAATTTAGCCGCATAAAGTTTAAAGTATATTTTACAACGTGAAACGAATATAAACAAAGTTGGGGGGACAAGGCATTAATAATTCACAAGTTTTAATATTAACACTAGAATGCATTTCACTAAAGAGATTGTGCCTCTAGAGCGTGTTTAGAAAGTATCTGAATTTGCTAGGCCTTCCAGGCTAATAAATACATTTTCTAGGTTGATATGCAACCACGAACACAAGATTTCTACAAATGTATTTATAAATTGTGTAGCTGTATTTTCGGCCTCTTTCTTAGAAAAATATTTGAAGGAAAATAATTAAGAGAATATGTCCAATATTCAGAAATTTAAAAGTAACATATATATGCCATAGTTGCTGAAAGATAGCGCTACATCTGTTTGCTTTACTTTAATCTCAATTATTCTTAAAGTAGTACTCTTGTAAATTGATCAAATACAAAATATTATGTTTTAAAAGTATTTTAAACCCTTGGTAAATTATTGACCTGGTTTGCAACATACATTATATATCCTATTATAGCTCTATTAATATTATTCTTATACTTTTTTTAAGCACCACGTCTTACTTGTACGCCTATGTACTATTACTCTAACGTGCTAGGGATGAGTAAGATTGAATTTAGAGGAAATGGAGCCAAATTTGCGAGGAGGGAGGGTGAAGACCTTTTAGGGAAAAACCACATCAGAACACCGACCAGGATTGAACCCCAATCTCCCCGTCATCGGCAGTCTAGTATACTGCGAGAGTAGTTCCTTTGACCATGCGGCTATCGAAGCGAGTGCGGTCAACATTGATAACAAACTAATTTATTAGTATTATTATTTCATAGGTATTTTTATAATCTATTAAAAGTGACATGAATTGACTTGTAAATCCGTAAAAGTGCATCTAGTGACTTTTATATCTGTCAGATAAGGTTATACCTATGATGAAAACTCGACTGTAAATATAGTGATGAATAGCAAGGGAGTTATAAAAACAAAGCACTTAAATTTCACAAATTAAAGATACAAAACATAGTTGACTACAAAAATGAAGACAATTTGTCCAACGAGAGCGGTTCATTGATCTTTGGTAGCCTCCACCCTGTTCCCTCATCCTTTCTTCCCCTCAGAATCATTAAGTAGCTGCTAAGATAAAGTTTCCTGATTAAAATGCCAAGGTATGCCTATCCCGAAGTTGATCGGAAACAAATGCGCACTCGACGTCTCCAAGAGTATACTTATTGAAAGAATGCTCGCCTAAGGTTGGCGCACACCAGTCCGTATCACATCGTTTCGAATCGATACTTATTTTTTGATGTCCGTGTAGCATCGTATCAGCTCATTTCTATAGTATAACATTTATTAAAAAAATTAGAGATAACTCAAATTGGAATATTTTCTGAGTTGGTGTGTAAGCGATACGAGCCAATACTATACGGTGTAGTGTGCGCCTACCTTTAGACGTTGTGATAACACTTAAAATGCTTTTATAAGGAATGTACTATCAAATAATGTGGCACAACGACTGGGAAAGGAATTTTGTGCAAGGAATTAAGGGTGTTTGAACCCGAACTTTCATAAGGCTTGGTTTTAAAGCTACAGATTTTCCTTTAATATGATGTTTTTTTTACCTCCAAAAACTGTATGGATTATATTTTTGGAAATTTTAGGTAGAATTTAAAAATAAAATAAGTTTAACGCAAGATTTTTAAAACTTAATTTAACGGGTAGGGATTAGAAGAGTATTTCGGATAAAACGCACCCGCATTTACGTGTAAAGAGTATTGAAAAACCAGCGTGAGGAAAATAAGCGCTGTCCGCATATATTTTATGATAGTGATTTGAGCATGTATTCATTAAAACGTCATCTCAAGTATCCATATTAAGATTTTAGGATTAGGATGGTTTGTGTATTTTAAATTTTGTTTAGGAAACATGACAAAACATTTTGATCAATTTTGTTAATTTTATCTTACAAACATGTAGAGCAGATTTCTTGCATTTGATAGTTAAAATGTTTCTTAATTTGAATATTAAATTAATAAATTGAAAATTATCATCCCATTTAGATGTTTATGTATAAATGTTACGGGTAATGTGCGAAATATGGATAATGTCGATATTAGCCGGGAGATATCGACATTATCCAAGTGCAGAGAATGGAGTCAGAAATAGAAAGTAATTTATTCCATTTTTGACCCTATCCGGATAATCTCGACATTAGCCAGCAAGACTTGGATTACGTTGAATACTATTTGTAAAATTAAGCACGTGTGAATACGGACTATACTTTGAAACGTCATTTTGATCTCTGAAATTGAATCATAGCAATGCACTAACATTCAAAGTACCGCATTTGGATTCCTTCCACTAACCTAAACTAAACAAACATAGCCTAAAATTGCCTAATATAATCCAGCCTAGTCCAATCTAACCTAACGAACCAGCCAACCTAACATCAACCCTAAAATTTTGACAATAATTAAGTGCAGGTTGATAATATCAATATTAACCGTATAAATTCAAAAAACAATGTTTAATCACCTCTAATTTAACATTAGCCATGTATTTTGGATAATTTCAACACTATCTGGATAATATCGACTTTATCCAAGTTTGAACTTTACCCGTCGCATAGGCCTATATACATCTAAATAAACATACATATATATGTTTATCTAAAAACACTCTTTGGACTTTAAAACAATTGTTACGAAGAAGAGTAATGCACTCTACAAGACTTATGGACAAGCAACTTGGGATGAAAAAGTGTAAAAAGTAATTTACAAGCCACAGAATGATAAATGAAAACTGATCGCGTTGACTAGGCAAAGGGTCGAACACCCTTAAAGCTATTTAACCCTTTCCTTCTTTATGGCTTACTAGCAAAAGTTCAGCAGTTTTTTTTACAGCATGCACTGAAGTATTGATATATTTTTTTAAATGGTGATAAAAATGAGTTTAGTAATTTGCATACACGGCACCCCTGCTATTGGAGCGTCATTTTAAATTTGTACGGTGGGTGCACACTATAGGGTAAAGTTCACCCGCAGGGGTGACCAAGAGGTATATGTTGCTGGCGGAGATATCAAAGCTCTTATTTTTTTCCACCGTGTCTTACTACCAATAAGGACTAAAAGTATTTAACTTTCTTGATGGGGTAGTGATGAATAAGGTAGAATCTAGAGGAGATGTACCCTAATTTTCGTGTTGGGGTATAACCACCACCAATACACTCTAACGGGATTTGAACTCTGACCTCCCTGCCACCGGAAAAAATTAAATTAATGAACCAGACATTTTGTTCCCCGCGTATCTATGTGGGTGATATTCTGGTTTTAAACCTGGTTAGATGGACAAGGTGCGGCTATCCATATATAATTATCACTGTGGTTTTCCTCTCATCTCTCCCGCTAATGCGAGTAAATGTAATTATTATCCATACACCATAGATTAAGTACTTAATATTCCTTGTGTAAGACGTTTTACTAATATCTCAAAATATAGCCACTTGGGATTGAACCTCAACCTTTAGGATCAAAGTCAGGAGCATTAATCATCAAACCTGCCATCAATATCTTATGTTATACCAGACGTAAGTAACTACGTAACTTCGTTAACAATTTAAATACTATTAATATATTCCTTCCTTGGGTGAACACACTCACTAAACACGCAAAAGCCAGGTGGGAAATTCTAAAAGCTTAAATTAATTTCCACTTTCCAATTCTCTTTAACATATTTCTTCATATACCCTTAGAAATAGATTTAGGGTACAACAAAACTGTTTCTAACTTGTTTAAATTAAGAAAAAATATCAAAATCCTAATTTGGTATTATTTTTTAAACATAATCTTCAATGCCAGTTTTGACTATCTTTGAAACAAATTAAATGAGCTAACATAACATAATGATAAGAAATGGAAATTTAAAGGAATACGCCAGCTTTTATTTTAAGAGTGGAAGACAAGATTCTTTTTTTTCTATAACCCCTATAAGTAGACTCGGGTTTAATTAGTTTTATTTACCTTTCTTTTACTTCCTACCAAGTTGATACTATAGCGAACATTTGAAAATAGCAGGGCTGTGGGTGAAGTCATTTTCGGAAGCAATTTTGAGTGGAGTAGTAGTCTTTAAAAATGTACAGACTCCAATTCCGGCTTCAAAATAAAAACTAATAGAGTATTTTACTGCAGTAAATTAATTTTATTACTAATTAGTTACTTTAGCCATTTATGAAAGCGTCGGAAAATAAAAAATAGAAGAGTCGGTGTTAAAAGCTCGGTGTACCGACTCCTCATATCTGGAAAATGGACACTTTTACTTACTGACATTCATATTTTAAGCCCAAATATTTAAAAACGTAAAAACAATACCGCCGAGAACTTATTTTCTAAAGTGCTGTTCTTAGACTTTACGCAACAACATTTCAGAGATTATTCGGTAGCACGTCTGTTTACTTAGCTAAGTGTCCCAGGTTTGACTATCGGCACGGTCTAAAAACTTATCATGACTAAAACTGGGGCTACCCCTTTTACTGTGATGAATTAAGGCTGGGTGCTAATGAGCGCGAATTTAGGGCGCGAATTTTGCAGTTTTTATAGCATAAACATTTTTTGAACAAAATAAATCAAATTTTTCTTCTATAGAAACATAGAGTTTAGTTTTCTGCAAGTGCTAATCTCAACAGTTTTTGAATATCTGGCATGAGCATGGTGGCATTTGGTGACAAACTTTTTAAATTAAGAGAAAAAGTTGTCATTAAATTCCAGGACACATCTGATAGATATTCAAGGACTGTTGAGATTAGCATGTGCATAAAACTAAATTATATGTTTCTATAGAAGAAATATTTGATTTATTTTGGCCAAAAATGTTTATGCTATAAAAACTTCAAAAAGACTTCCCTAAACTCACGCTCACTAGCACCCCATCTTAACGGCTTGCGTAATGTTAAGCAGTTGTTTTCAAAGTTCAATATTTTTGTTCTAGAAGCGTTTAAATATATATATATATCTATGAATAACTACTATTTATTATACATGATACTTTTAAGAATAAACCCCAATATCTTATAATTGGTCACCAATTTGGGTGTATACATACACACATTATATATATATTAAATGATCCTCAGAAACAAAATGTGGATGTACTTGTAATTATTTGCTAACGGAACACGATTTGTGTAGGCTACTAAGTTTATTATAACTCTTTTTAAATTTTTATTTTTTTGTAGTTTAGCCCAGTTTCAGTGGTTTTTATAGTCTAGTGTTAAGAATAGTTGAATTACAAACTAAGCCAGTGTTATTAAACTTTTTTATATATATTTGATCACCAAATATGTCAGAAAAAACTGTTATAATTTATCGCTCCTCATTAGTAGGCTAAAAATAAAGTGGAGTGTTCTTTATTAAGAGGTTAGCCTAAATGACTAAGAAATATGTATTTAATCCATATTTAGTGTCTTACTACCCGTTCAGATTATCCGAATATTTACACTAATGGAATCGGGATGATAAAGATGACATTTAGAGTGTGTCCGTATTTGTGTGAATATATACGTCAAACCAGTGTGACCTAACTGGCGGCCCGCGGGCTAAATGTGGCCCACGCTCAATGAAAATGTGGCCCTTTCAGTATCCTGGAGGAAAATTAAGAGGAAACCCTCGGTGGCAGGTGTGAAATAGCTCATGATTCAAATATAAAAATGTATTTAAAAAGGTAATGATTTAGTTTCATCAAACATTCATTTGAATAGTAAAAAATAAATGTAATTCTAAGTTGTTTTGTGAAAGTGGATGTGCTTTCATATTTCATAATAAATTTTTGAGAGAATAATAAATCTATTTTTGCCAGTAAAATTTGAAAGATTCTACCAACTAAAAATACAATTTATTGTGAGTATTGAAAATAAGTGTTTATTAATGTCATTTCTAGAGCTATTTTAAGTTGATGGGATTAATAAATAATTATGTATTCGGCCCCCGCTATAAAATGAGTTAGCCCTTGGGGTGAAAAACGTTGGACCACTATGCGTTAAACAGTTTAGGGGAAAAAAACACTTCAGGCCACCTCCCATCCAAACAAGACTATATGCCTTTTAAATTCATACATCTAGGCTTACACATAGAAAAACATTAAAATGAGATTGGCATATTTACTATATTGCTAAAAATGAGTATTTAATTAATTGAAGTAGAGCTGTCTACGATCCATAGGCCTAAGTGTTTAACTACCAAAACAAATATAAAACTATATGATTTGTCACCGTATAGAAAATACATTATTTATAGTTTTAATAATATTTACGAGTGGATGCACACAGCTAGTGGACATGTCCAAGTATTTTATCAAATTGCTAACTATTTATCCAACACACTTTTCACATCTCAGTTAACGTGGCACGTTATAAAAATGGGCAGGATTATATTGCCCCCCTGCTAAAGATTAAATGGACTCTTACGGTGGACGTAAATCTCACCTCTTTTAACTTTATTTATGCCAGTAACTGAGCCTGTGGGTAGTTTCATTGTGTTTAGATATAAAAGCAAAAGTTAAAAAAAAAAGGGTGTTCTTAGCCACATTGTGGAATAGGAACAAACATATTTACAAATACTTCCTTTAGTAAGAACTTGCTTTTTTCACTTATACGTTTAATACGATTTTATTTTGTTCTTTTTTTATTTCGTTCGACGAAAGGGCTATTAATGGCTTAATCTAAAATCAAGGGATAAGAAGGATAGTTCAAATTAAATGTACTCACATTAGTAGGGTGAGAAAAAACCATAATTAAAAACCATACAGGGAGAACCACATTTAGATACACCTGACCGAGATTCAAACCTTAACCTCCTAGTCAACGATAATACACCCTTGCTATCTCGACTTCTTAGACAGTGTGACCAGCGGTGTGGATGATATTACTTTTTTTTTAATATGGGGGCAAGGGTGATGGATGATATATTTAACTAGAACTATATCAATTTAATGTGCAAACCTTTTGGATGCCAGTTTATTATTCATATAATGCAATGGTGCAGCTGAAAGGAAAAGATTAGAATCAGTTGAAATGTTGGTGACACAAGATAATGTTAGAAATATCATGGATGGAGATGGTATCAAATACTGAAGTGCTAAGAAAAGTGAATGAAATAAGGAAATTTTGGAAAGTTATACAGCAAAGAAGAGTTGCTACTCATACAGGATAGTTTTATGAAGATATTATAGAAGGAGATATGGAATTAGGGAATACAAGAGGGAGACCAAGACTAGAGTATAGGAATCAGATAGCGAACTCTGTTGGCTGAATAAGGCACAAAGAGGTAAAAGATTAGGCCCAGGATAGGCAAAATTGGAGAGCTGCAGCAAACCTATCACAAGAATGATGACCTAATGACCCTCCTTCCACGTAAATTCGGGTACACTTCCTCTAAATTCAACCTTCCTAATCCCTAATACTTTAGTGTAATTATTACATAAGCGTATAACCCAAAGAGGTAATATAAAGTGGTGCTAAACAAAGACACGGCGATAAAAAAAAGTCAATACATTTCTGAAGGATGTGGCAGTAAAAACGTTGAATGTATATATAGTAGTATATACTTTCAACGGTAAAAGTTGAATGGCACAAAATGTTTTTTATTTAGAGTAAACTTAAATGAATCTAAGCCCAATAAAGGCTTAGGATTAACAAATAAATATGTACACATCCGCTTCGGTGGTCTGTAAGACGTCACTCTCGCAAGATACTGGGCTATCGGTATCAAGAGATTGGGGTTCGAATCTAGTCGGATGTATGTATTTATGGTGTTTTTCCCTAATGAGTATTTATTCCACTCCAATGCGGGTACACTTCCTCTAAATTCAACCTCACTCATATCTAGCACAATAGCGTAATTAGTGCATATAAGTATAACCTTAACGGGTAGTAAGACGCGGTACAAAATAAACCTATGTACCCTTCATTTATCCTGTACCTTACAGTATTCCACTATGGTGTAGTTTTTTAGTTATAAGATAGGGATAAATTGTGTGATCTGTTTAAAGTAGGACTGTTTGCTACCTTTTAGGGTAAATGGAGTTTACCTACCTGCATCGGTAACCGCTTGGTCAGAGGCGTTACTCTCACACTAGACTGGATATGATGACGGGGTGGTTGAGGTTCAAATTCCGGTCGGGTACATTGTGAAGTTTCTTTTACCCTCTCCCCTCCATGCAAGTGTGGGTATATCTCCTCTAATCTATACCTTTCTTGGCCCCACCTGAATAGTCTAAACATGCAGATATATCAAACGGGTAGTAATACGCGATAAGCACACACGCAAAGTGTGCACTGCATCTTGTTGGTTGTTTGGTTGTAAGGGACCCAGCCCCTGTCAGATAAAATAAATTAATTCTTGTTTATTACAATTTACAGCCCATTACTTTTATTTAAGTCGTTGTGCATCAATACCATAATTTATTTGTCCATGGAAAAAGAAATTTACTACTATAAGCACCGCGTCTTACTACCCGTTCGGGTTTTATGCACTTACGCTAATGTGTTATGGTAGGGTGATTGTGAGATGAAATGGAAGACCTACAGTTTAACGTGGAATCCGAACCACGGTGGAGGCCTGACATTCCACACATTCACAAGTTGTGATTAATACACGTCTTGTCAGAGGTGAAGGAAGGGTTTAGCAATCAGATAAATCTGTTCCAAGACCCGGGATTGAGCCCCGGATCCCCATCACAGAAGTCCGACACCTTATCCCTAGACCGCCAGGTCACCTTAAAAGAAAGTTTAAAAAAAGAGTAGCCTCACTCGTTTTAGTGACATGTGAACACTTGTACCGCCAACAGTTAGGAAGATGTCGCAATGTGAACCTAACAAGGAGTCACTTTAGATAATTCTGGAAAGATGAGGTGTCTTAATTGTGTGACGAAAACCACGATCAAATAGTACTTCACAAGCGTCTTTGGGCAAACGGCCTTAAGGTGTGTTATAGGGGACGTGAGAAAAGGTCGGTGGTTCCGCAGTTTTTATATCAAAACTTTTTTTGGTCAAAATAAATCAAATATGTATCCATGTATCCTGTATAAATATAGAGTTTAATTTTCTTCACATGGTTATATCAGCAGTTGTTGATTATCTGTCAAGAGCGTCCTGTAATTTAATGACAACTTTCTCTCTTCGTTTAAAAATTTTATCATCTAATGTCGCTATACTCATGACAGATATTCAAC
>CABFWB010000054.1:573655-609359 GCA_902151455.1 Timema bartmani
CGCATGCTGATATCAACGGTTCTTGAATATCTGTCATGAGAATAGCGACATTAGATGAGAAACTTTTTAAATGAAGAGAAAAAAGTTGTCATCCAATTCCAGGATACCCTTGACAAATATTCCACAACTGTTGAGGTCACCTTGTGAAGAAAATTAGACTCTTTGTTTCTACTGGATAATTATTTGATTGCTTTTGACCAAAACATTTTAATATAAAAACTGCAAAAAAAAAACTTTCCTTAACTCGCTTTCCCTACACCCCTACCTTAGCAGTGTGCTTACCTGCATAGGTGTGCACACGGACTAAACGTCAGGACCATCTAGTCTGTTTTCCCGGTGACGGAAAGGTCGGTGTTTTCTCTCCCTCCACGCAAACGCGGATAGTACATTTCTTCTCTATCCTACTTTCCTCATTCCAACTTCATTAGTGTAATTAAATAATAGCCGGAACGGGTAGCAAGAAAAAATGTAGTTATTAGCTCTTTTTTTTACCATCACGTCTTACTACTTGTTAAAGTTGTACGCATATGTGTTAATAAAGCTAATGTGTTAAGAATAAGGAAAGTTGAATTTGGAAATAGTGTACCTGCGTTTTCGTGGTGAGACCGTGGAAGGCAAGTTAGGACCACCCTCAGTACACCCGGCCGGGATTCAAACACCGATGTCCCTGTCACCGGCAGTCTAGTCTATTGTGAGAGTGACGACTTAGACCATGCGTCCACCGAAGCAGGCCTAGCAGATTCATTTGAGAGTTAAGATTAGGGGTTTGGAAAGTAGTTTAGAGGGAACCAACCCGCTTCAGCGTGTAGAGGGATGGGACACCCACAGTGGTAATTCATATATGGTAAAACAAGCCCCAGTGAAACCAGCCTAGATTCGAACCTCGACTTCCACGTCATTGACCGTTCAGTGTGTTGCAAGCTTTACGTCTTAATCCGTATGACCACTGATGAAGGCCAGAGTGTTAAGATATATTTATAGAGTAGATATGAAACTCAAAGGAAGAAAAATTGTGTGCAGCAAGTTTTGTCGAAATTCTTTGAAATAGATTATCTGCCAACATTATAGACCGTTCTTCACATGTTACAAAAATGCTTACCTGTAGACATACGAGGGGTTTGAGACGAGATAGCGCCAAGCCTCATTTTCATCAAAACTGAGCTAAGGGGACCGTCTCGGCAAGCGAGAAATTGCTGTGCAGACGTTCATATTTAATGTATGTTTGTAAGTACGGATTATCTGTAAATGTATTCGTTGATAAAGATTATTTTGAATATAACAATATAAGTTTTCTAAGAAACTTTGAGAACATCTAATGGAAGGAAAAATGTAAACAAAGAATAAAGCATAAATCTGTACATTTGATCCATTTTTTTGATTAAAAAAATTTCCTTACCGATAAGAATTAATGTTCCCGTCATCTTGTGTAAAATGCTTACGCATCACACATATATTGACAAAAGAAATACTGTTGTTTTAGGTTTATAACTAACTCAATTCAATGTATGTGTCTGATTTTTGTTAAAATATTTTAATCCTATATAATAAGAGGATTTAAAAAGTTAATATCATTTAGCCACAAATTTTCGAATCTATCTTTCCCAAGTAAAAAAACAAACACCCCCTAGATAACAGTACAAAATACTGTACTAATAAATTTAGCGTTATTATTATCTATATTGATAAAATGAATGGTGTGTGTGTCTGTCTATCTATCATAAGCATTGCGCAATTTATATCCCACGCAGAGGGCTGAAATTTAAAAATTAATAGCCGCTGTGCACGAACATTTACACCTTTAAACTGGAATTTTAAAATTTTGATTAGATTTTGTATTTAGTTAAAAACTAGATCGGGGGAAATAATATTAAAACATTGTTTTACTGTCTGTTTTAAGCAAAGTAAAGCGTAACCATCCATTGTTTGGTTACCCCGGGTAACGCCAAGTACTACTGCTAGTAAAGAGAGAAGCTCAGCCAAAGCTGAACTTATTTCTACAAGTGCAAAACTTCGTACGTGGCTCGCGCCGATTTCTTGTGATTGGTTTAAAACTAGTCACGTGGCCACATTTCGGCTCTGTGCTTGTTTTTCGACGTACGTGTGAATCCACAGTAGCACAATAAACTGACACAAAAACCGCACCGGTGGACACGCGGATAACAGCACCAATCTCATCATAATTATATGGAACATCGGGAACAGTTGAGGTTCGAATCCCGGATGGATGTAATAAACTTTATTTTTCCTATACAATTTACCACTATATATTCACGCAAATGCGAGTACTGTCCCTTCAAATTCTACCTTCTTCATTTTCTACCTTATTAGCGTAAATATCTAACTAGAGATGGGTAGTAAGACAAGGAAATTTTTTCCCACCCCATCTAACTACTCGTACTGGATACAAACCCAAAACATTCTAATTATGCTGATGGAATAGGGATGAGTAAAGTATACTTTGATGAAATGTACCCATAATTGTTAGAGGACGAGTGGGTGCCATTTAGGAGAATACACCCAGCCGGGATTCTAGCCATGAACTCTTTGTAACTGGCAGGTCAGAAAAGAAGCGCCTGAAATTTAGTCCGCGTACCCACCGATATGGGTGTGGAACAATAATAACATTTAAAGAAATTAACAAACATATCAAACTCCACCTGGTATCAAACCAAGTACCCCTAAATCTGACGTGGTTTATTAACGTTCTCACCTCAGCCAAATTTAAACGAGTCGATGTTTCATTATGTCAAATGATAGTTAGCATTATTGAATTGACTTATACGCGATTTCATCTGTTGCAGCTAAGTGAACTCATTGCTGGGATGATAGATTTTAAGCGCGAAGAAAAAAAAAAAAAGTTAGTGAGAGATTATACGACGCGAAAAAATATAATGAAACGTTTAATGTGGTCGTGTGGAAATTGACGATCAATGCATTACCCACGAGGAAGAAAAAAAAAGTTTCTCCATTTTACCAAAGAAACGTTCCGTAAATGAAAGGTGATAGATTATTATTTTCCCATCATAATAGGCGTAAAAAAGCTTTGGGAGACCTTTTGGTTCAGAGGCAATATAATACAAGATAATCTAGTGCAGCGATCTTCCAACTTTTCGTTATGTGGTACCAATTTGATTTTTTTGGTCCTGCGGGTCGAATATAAAAAGTACAAAATTATATTTAGTAGCGCGTATTACTTACTACCTGTTCAGGTTATACGCACATGTACTAATTACGCTAATGAGTTAGGGATGAGTAAAGTTGAATTTAGAGGAAGTGTAGGCGCATTTGTGTGGAGAGAGAGAAAGTGGAAAACCATTTAGGAAAAACCAACCTTAGTACACCCGACCAGGTTTCAAACTCCGATATCCCTTTTATCGGATAGTCTAGCCTAATACGAGAGTGACGCCTTAGACCATGCATCCACCGAAGCGGTTATTATCGAATTAAATAGGGATAATATTATGTATTTTTGTGTATAAATTTGGATTTTGAGATTACCACTATTCCTTTAAAAAAATACTATGAACTGTAATACCATGTGTGTTATACCACCCAACATTTTCTTAACGACACAAATTATACCTTAATTTTTCTTTCGAATGAACATTTGAAGCACTTTTTAGTAAATGCAAACATATTTTTTAAGGCTGATAACATTTCACTATTATTATTAATATTATTATATAGGTATTAATACTATATATCAAAAGTAACAGCTGCAAATCACATTACCTGACGTATGAATACGTAAGAGTAGATTAGTAACTTTTTCTATAGGTCAGATATGTCCAATCGTAAGAAAATTAGGATATATTAGGATTCTGGTAGAAGTAAATTTTATAAAATGCTAACTTTTTTTTAAGTAAACATTAAATTAATGACATTTTACTTTTATTATAAGTCTTATTTAATATGTATTAATATTATCTATCAAAAGGGCTGTTGAAAATCACATGGACTGACGTATAAACAGATGAAAACTGTTTTAGTAGCGTTTATAATAATTTGAAAAAGGGTTCCTTTTTATCTGAATTGGAATGTAGCAATGACTCTTGCATAACTATCACTAGTACTGTTCTACATAAGATTGTTTGCAGCCACTTCGAATGATCCAAAAGCTTAATTTAAAATTTTAAAAAGATAATGATGATGATGCGTTTATTTTCTTGTATCCATAACCAGACATAATCAAGGCGGGGTCCCACGGGGTCGTGTGTACGATTCACGACCACATCAATCGTGTGCATGATCTTGTGAGAGCTAATACTCAAGAAGCCACCAGTCGTGGTGGATGCTGGTCGTATATTAACCGTCTGAGAGGTTAACTAACTGACGACTCCTTCAGTCATGAACAGTCATCTGAGCATCGACAAGATCCAGGGTGCGTTCGTTATGACGGGCCCACGACTATGACTGTTCAATAAATTCAGGCCAATGCACGGTCGTATAAGTGACCCCATGAGAATTCACCTTAATGGGAAGAGACCATTCTAGACGCAGATGGGAGGATAGTATTAGAATGGAACAGAAAGAGATAGGCCTAGGGTGTGATTAGGTCAATTAGATAGAACTAGCTCAAGATTGGGATAGGTGGCGTAGGCCTACTCTGGGAAATGCGGTAGTGGACTTTAGAGTTCCTAACGCCATAGAGTAATTAAGTAAAATACAACATGGCAAACATCGGCTCCATATTTAAATACTTGTAGATTCCTCAAATATTCGATGGATTGAACTATTTTTACTTGATACCGTTGTATTGTAAACATGTTTAATCTAATGAAGCAAAGGTCGCACGCCAGACAAGATAGCGCCACGATCCGTAGTTTAGATACCCCTAATATAGTTCACAAGTTTTAGCAAACATATTTGAATATCTGGCATTTATAAACATCTCCATCATGCACACGGGTAATAATTGAATCTGAACACATACCTATATAGCCTACATTTCCAACTTGAGGACATAAGACGTCAGTCACGTCTTGTCTGATTTCACGGTGATGGGGGAGGTCAAGGGTCGAATCCCGGACGAGTGTGATAAGGTGATTTTTCCCCAATCGTGAGTATTATTCCCACTGAATTCTACCTTTCTCAACTCTACGCCACTAGTGAAAATATGCGGATCCCCGGACAGGTAGTAAGACACCGTGCGTGTAGAAATAATATATTAAATATCTATATTAAAGAAATGAATAGCTTGTTTATCCATCTGTAATGAGCATTGTGCACCTCGAAGCTGGAATTTAAAAAAATGTATTAAGCTTTATAAAAATGTATTAAAAACTGGGTTAGAAGAAATAAAATGAAGAGATTTTTTTATGTTTGAAGCAAATTAAAAGCGTTGCTTGGGGCAGCCACGCAATTCATTACTTGGTTTCCCCGGACAACGCCGGTTACTTCTGCTAGTAATATAATACCTACATAAGTATTTATCACTATAGGGTTTAAACGCCTGGGACTACGCTCAAAAGGGAATTCTGGATCTCTCATACCTCCCCTACATTTAAACTACGTGAATACTAAACCTTTGACCCTTCCGAGAATTTAACTACGATCTCTCAGAAGGGGTTGAACATGGTCTAAAACATAACACCACGATCATACCCACAGTCAAGACCAACATACAAACTAAGCTTTTAGATGTTTTTTTTCTTATTAATAGTTTCAAACGCTGGTGTTTTCGTCGTGTTAGAAACCCCGACCTTCCAAGTCAAAGTTGGGAGCCGCTAACTTACTCACGCGTTGTTTGTGAAAAGTTGTTTTATTTTTAATTCGTGATTTGCGTCTTACTACCCGTCCAAGCTATCCTCATATTTACACGTATGGGGTAGGTATTAGGAAGGTAGAATGTAGAGGAAATGTACCTGCACTTGCTTGTGGAGAACCTTCACAGCAAAACCATCTCAGAATGTCCGGTTGGTTTTAGGACCCCAACCCTAAAGTCACCGACAAATTAGACAAGACTGACGTCTTTGTCCACGTGCCCACCGGTGCAAGTTTGTTAATAGTTAAGGACGTTGCCTACCTGTGACGTTACGACAGATCAAGATAGGATTTCCCCTGTTGATGAATTTACGTTTTATTGCGATGGTTTTAAAGATATAGGTCTAACGTTGAAAGGAAAATTATTAGTGCTTAAATAATTCTAAAAATATTCCCAGTGTCACAAAATTATTATTTTTATCTTGAGGTAGTTTTTTTGTAAACGTATTTTTTTTAGTAAATAATCTACTATTTAGGCTATTTTGGCTTGGGATGTAGATTAAAAATATCCGTGAAAGCAAATGTATATCTAGAATATGAAACAAGAAAAAGCAAGTCAATGCTTTCAAGGCACAAATAGTATAGTGAGTGTGTAAACTCGTCAGAGGAAGACTTGAAGTGATATCAGCAGATAAACCCACTTTACAAAAAGCTTCGAAACCTCTAAGTAGGCAGCGTCGTTAATAGTAGATTATATGGTAGTTACGATGGCGTCCCCTACCTGCCGGCGCTTCCTGGTGCCCTCCGAATCTCTTGTTGACCTCCTGCAGTAGCACTCCCGAGGCTCCGTGCAGACCGTGGGACAGCACCTGCACCAGCAGACTGCACCACACCACCACCCACCCCCACCCACCTTCAGGGTAGTAGTGCTGCTTGAGCGTGAGCAACTGCCGCAAGTCTGCCACGAGGCGCCCCGCCGGACACCCCGCCCCCGGTCCGCGGCCGACTCCGCCGCCCCCGCCACCCTCCTCGCTACAGCTTCCCACGCCGGAGTCGTGCCCCTGCAACAACACAAACATCCTCAAGATCTACCTCCTCTTCTTATACTCGCTATCATTTCTAGATTCTCACACAGTATAAGTAGAGATTACATTTTCCGGTAAATGTTTCCTTATCTCAGTCGGTAGAGTGTCTGCCTACTGAGTTAAGCGTTCCGGGTTCGATTACCGCCATGTCCAAAAAAAAAATTAGTGAATTTGTGGTTAACCTTTTCACAGTGATGAATAAACGGCCGTGGGGCTAGATGTTGTGTCTGTTATAGATTTAAGTTAGTTTATAAGTCATGTGTTGATATAATTAGAAAGTGCACGTTGATACCTAAAAATAAAGTAAATGCAGGTGAATGTGTTGGGTAAGGAGAGACATCACCTAGGGATTATTACATATTTACTTTCGAAGTCATAAAGGGAGGGGGATGTTAGTAAGTATTTCTAAGCTTTCCTTAAAATTATTTTAATAATCTTATTGATGATATGCTGACAATAAACTCCAAACAAATAATGACAATTATTGTAAACGAAATTTTTTTTTATCAGTGAATAATCCTAGGGAAAGGTGATTTAAAGGTTTCGTTTATAGTTTAGTCCCTAATTTAGTGAAACATTTAACCGCCAAGAGCTGCAGTCGATACGTGAATGTGAAACGAGAGCAGGAATCGCTGCTATTGCTTTATTGTAACTCATTTTGAGAATATTTCTGGTGTTAACGTCATTGGGACCCACTTCGGTGGCCGCATGGTCTAAGGCGTCACGCTTGCAGTAGACTATACTGCCAATAACGGGGAGATAGAGGTTCGAATTTCTGTCGTGTGTATTGTGGGTGGTTTTTCAAAATTGTTTTCAACTCTCCCTTCACGCAAATGTGGGTACACTTCCTCTAAATATAGCCTTCCTAATCCCTAACCCATTAATGTAATTAGCACATAGGCGTATAACGCGAACGGGTAGTAAGACGCGATACTAAAAAAGTATTTGGGATATAATTAAACTGAAGTGTGAATTTTAAAACTTGAGATATCTCAATTTGCTGATTGTACTTGATTTTTTATGGAAAAAAAATAAATTTTCCATTAAAATTTTTTGTCACACATCTCTAGGTATAAGTCGTCAGTCCCGCAATAGACAGGTCTGCCTGTGTTAGGTGGGTTGAAGTTCGAACCTCAGCCGTGCGTCCTAGGGAAGGTTCTCCACATGTGATTTATCACTGTTTACCCATTCTACTCTCCGATTTTTGTAAATTCCGTATCGTTTGCATTTTTGATGTAAATTCCGTCTCATCATTATAAGCTATGTACATTTCATCCCGTCTTTATAAGAGTTGTATGTAAATTGCGTTTCTACCTTATCCCCCTTTGGTAAAGAATAAAGAATATAATAAATAACAGTAGGCTTAAATAAAATGTTATAATGAAAAACAATTTCGTTACCTTTAAAACATTTATTCAAGCATGACCACAATTTACAACTCTAATTCAGAGGACAAACCTACAAAAAATAATAATTTCAATAAGGTATCCATAAAAGATTCTTTGTTTATACAATTCTTTGATGACGGATTCTTCGTCATGATTTGTTTATATGAACTTCACTTCCTTGAAAACAAAATTTTAAGCAAACATAAATATTTCTTTCAAAATTTAAAATGTCTACACAATATCACAATTGATTATCCTCTTTGAACATAAATACTACCACCTAGAAAGTTACTCAAGTAAAAATTTACCATTTTTGTTAAGGATAAAGAAAAGATAGTTGGAAAATAAATTTCATCAATTTCGGAATATTTTTACCTAGGAAGTATTTAATAAACCTATTATTACTAGCACTACGGAGCCACGTTTAAATAAAGTTAAAATGTTTTTATAAATCAATTTAATATGGGCTGGAATTTACACCACCTTTGATAATGATAGGGCGGAATTTACACAGGATCTTGGGGTCATAAGATCTTCGGGACGAAATTTACGTAAATACCTCCTTTAAACGCTAGTGTGGGTGCACTCCATCTAGAATAACCTTACGAATCCTTACTCCTTAAACTAGACCGTTACTAACTATTGTTTTAAACCGAATAATTAATTTGGTGGTGTCAATGAAATGTAAAAGTTGCATATCAAATGACTTTACGAATGGCTGAATAAAAAAATTTTTAGTAACTTTTATAAATGTCAACCAAATTCTTCCCTATCTAAATTAGACAAATAGCAGTTTGTAAATGTAACCAATTTTTGGAGATGTTTAGTTAGTGGTTTTAATTATTTTTTTTAACCATATTCTTGGGATTGCAATTCAATTCAGCTGACCCGTGAGGCCGTGCATACTGTATGGTGATTTCCCACATTCTCTCCAGACGAGTTCTGATAAATTTCCCTTTAATTCACCCTCTTCATTCTTTTCCTTTAGCTTATCAAATATTGGTAGCTAATAAGTCAGCATACTGACTCTTTAATAGCCTACTAAATAAAATGATTGTGTAAAAATATATTATCTTTATTTTTGTTTGTATGATAAAGTCATAAAATTATGTTTCCTCGCAATATTTAACCATGTTAAATTGATGCTGTGGCGTGTGTAAGGTAAGCCTAGGGTTTTTTTTATGTATCTATATGCTCTCCAAACGGAGAAGGTAACAGTTAATTCACTTGGAACATACACGGGAGGAATGCGGTAGCCTACATATTCGTTTCACTTGTGTTTTTTCCTCGAAGTGGCTAATTCGTCCGAATATTTGCTGAGCTTTGTTTATTTCAAGTGTTGGAATTTTATTTAAATCATTGCCAGACATTCTAGTTTAAACTTTATTCAATTAATTTAAATTTTTCTAAAAAATTAATCAATTGATTTTGTGAGTAAGTTGATCTGACATTAAATAAAAGTATAACTAGGCATAGCCTATATAAACTTTTTTTTTTATTATATAAGATAAGATAACTTTAGAAAGTTTTCTACAAACCATATGTGTTTCGTCAAACTGGGCTGCTTTGTTTACATTATGCTTATATTTTATTTGATAAATAAATATTAATACCATGAGTGGGAGAAGCGAACGAAATGGCAAGTTTATTTTCTATGGTTTGGCGATGACGCTGACTGGGCTGTTTGAGTTCGAATCTCAGCCGAGTGTGCTGAGGGTGTTTTTTCCTTATTGGTTTCCCATGATTCCTCTACGCATATGAGAGTGTATTTTCTCTTAATCATACCTTACACATCCTTACCCTAATAGCGTTGTTAATGTATTTGAGTAAAATCAAAACAGTTAGCGATATGCGTTGAAAACAATAGTTATATGCTGCCTTAAAGAGAATATTTACTGCTCGAGTAGTATTAAATAATATTCCTTTTTAGAATAGATTAGTTCAGGTGGATATATTAATTACATATTTTAAAATCACGGCTGATCATGAAAACTAACCTCGGAACCTTTGACTAGGTGTTTCAATGCTGTTACAAAGACTAAGGTGTGTTTAGGCATAACAATTAGTATTGAAGAGTAATTTTACTACAGTAGAAATATTTAGTTACTAGATTATTCAAATTGAGACTGTTATATCATATATGTAAAACAGTTTGTTTAGAACTAATAAGTAATTTAATCAATTAATAAATTCATTAAAATATGGACTCGAGAATTCACTTAAATCCAAGTTTAGGAAAATTGACTTGTATGGATAGTGTTTTACATTTGAACAAAAATTTATTCAGTTAAAAAAATAATAGTTTAGTCCCTTTTAAATTGAATTTAAACTCTAGAAAATTGACCAAACATTTTTTATTGTTAAACATTTTTCAAAATATATCAGGTTCTACTAAATGTAATTCATTTTCTCTGGTGAAACTCGAGTGAAAGGCTGAGTACATTTTTTATTTTCCAAATTCCCGGCGCATGTCTGTGCTAAGCGACGGCGACTGTATTTGCGTGGTTCTTAAGATTGTCACTCTTAATATTCCAATTTGAGGGGTTTAGTCCATTAACGACGAGAAATTGATATAGGGTTGAACCATTTGAGAGAAAAACTGGTTCAGCCGATATTATACTAATATAAATACAATGTAAGACCACCATCACCCACCTTTGTAGTTCTCCGGTCCCCCGAGAGCTGCGGCAGGCTCTGGGAACGGTATAGAAGAGGGGGGGCGGGCCCCGGGGCGGAAGACACCGCCGCCGAGATGACCGCCGCTTGAGACGAGTCGTCGTCATCCTCAGCAGACTCTAGTCCGCCACGCATAGTCGGGCCCCGGGCCCCCGCTACATCATGGTGGGGGCAGAGCACCTGTAGGTCCCGTGAGGCGGCCAGGCGGCGCCGGGAGGGCAATGGAAAGGGGGCGGCTCCCTCACAAAGACAATCCCGAGACCCCTAACAGGCGACTCACGCAAATACCCTTAACACTAGGTACAATAATGATAGTACTGAGCTTTGTTGACGTTCCTGTCAATTCAATTCCGAGAGCGCGTAGGAAAGAATCACAAGTGTTGCAACGGAACCGGCAAATGAGACAAATTCATAAAAACCTATTTCAACTACAGGAAATATGAATACTGACTCCGTTAATTAAAACAAAGTTACTAACATTAACGAAAACATAATAATCAAGTTTGTTAACACACCAAAAAGATAAATACGCGAAACTGTAATTCCAAAACAATTATTTGCTCGTTTACAATAAAGTCACACACTTTAAACTCGACGAAGATCGTGAATCTTTATAAGTTAGCAAAATATGTTTAAGCTTTACTCAGTTATATTTAGTTTGAAACATAAATAACTAAAATATTATCTAGTTTTAGTACACCTCAAATTTACTGTCCTATCAAAATTGTATTTCTCCATTGTTTAAATATTTATCTGTTTTTGTCTTTTTAAGTATACAATCACATGCTCTGTATGATTAATTTATGTTTACACAAAAACACATTTTTGTTAAGTAATTTAGTAAATCACAACAATAGAGTAATTACTTTTAATGAATGCGAACATCGACATTTAAACAAATGTAAGCCATTCACTTTTTTTTTAAGCGTACAAACAATTAAATGTTTTAACTTTTGGCGCACTTTCCAAGAACTTTGTCACTCAAAAGTTGGTTGACCGTAAATCACACAAGTATTGTCAATCCTTTTATTGAAATAAATGTATTTGAAGAAAAAATAATATAAATAGGTATATTCAGTTTATATATTCAAGTTTAGCTATAAAACGTATTCTCACTTATAGTCAACAATGTGCCACAAGTTTAACAAAAGAATATGAATGTTTATTCTTTAAACTTTAAAACTCTCCTGTCAGATGTTTTTGTATTTGCTGAGCTTAGTTGTGTTTCATTTTCTTCTCTTTCACATCCACAGTAAAACACGCGGTACAATTAATGAATTACAAGAGATCGACAATTGAAACATTAGAAAAACCACTGGTAACACTTTTTGTTTCGAACGAAGAAATGAACGTCCAGTTTGTACGGCAACCTAATAACACGTTGCCTCAGTGGGACAGTAGGAAGACACTGTAATAGGAAGGTTTGTTCCGTTAGTAAAAAGAGAGAGCAATAAAAATCCACGTGTAGTGTGAGTGGGGCTGGCTGAACTTTGCCTGAGGCATCTTTTCCACTAGAGACCATGCATGCGTCAGGTATTTCCTCTCGGTCAAGCGGTAGACTTCAGCAACAATAGCACACATACACAACGCACACGGATCTCGCCACGAATCGAACTGAGGACTGGCGTTTCGGTCAGCCAGGTGTTTATGTTAGGGCGTGATGGACCGCGTCATCTGTTGCCGCCCCACACTCTGAACTTATCTTGTTACGGTTCAAACTTGAATCACTTTGGTTCCAGGCCGGCCCGCGCGCGCTAAACACAACGTGGCGCACCTGAGCATCGCGCATGCTCCAGTAGACGGGACTACCAACGTGACGGAGTTAAACGACGCTAGTTGGAGCGCTTTAACACGCAGCAACAGGCCAGAGCTACCCCATTAAACAACAAATTGGAAGTACATATCAGGAGATACGTACCTTACTCACTTTCATAAATATATATATATTTTTTGTGAATTATAAACCATAGATAGGCAAAAATAGCCATAACAACTAGATTATTAATGCCATAAATAAATCAAAAGCCTCTCTAACAATAAGTTAATTGTAAAGTATTTGTATCATATTCAAGGCATTTGCTTAGATCTCTAAATTACAGATTTCTTTCTCCGTGTGATTTTATATATTTGAGGTATTTAACGTGCACATTATTTATGAACAGACCGACTTTATCAGTACACGACTTATATAAACTATCTTAGATCTCTAACAGACCAACACCCAGCCCCGGGCCGTTAACTCATCACTTTGAAAGGATCAACACACATTTCACCAATGATAAATTGTTCGTTCATGCCGGGATTTGAAACCGAGACCCTTAACTAGTTGGACAGACACGCTGCCGACTTAGCTAAGGTGTCGGACTTAAATGTAATTGTTTCGCAAAAATGTATTTTACTTTTTTTTGAACCACAACAAATAAAAATAATTATTTAAAAGATTTTTTTTTAATTTCAGTTAAAGAAAAATAGCTAATGTGTTTGTAAGTGCAAAATTGTTGGTTCACTATATTCTTTAACACTTTTTCTTTGACTGTGATGAAAGTATGAAATTTTAAAATAAATAATATTTAAAACTAAAAATTATTAAAAGTTTTAAAATATAACAAGAAAAATATTTTATCATTTGCCTTCAAAATAAATCTAAATAATGTTATTAATTGTCATAATAACTTAACTGCATCAATGAAAATTTAAGTCAACTTTTTATTAGTCAACACCAATTTGAAAACATGTTATTATGTGTAGAATATTAAGGTATATTTGGCTGACTAATCTTTGAGGCCCTGGTTATATCCATAGTACAATTATTTTTATAGAAAGAGCTATCAGACATCAAGAAAAGTGACTAGCTCTACTTTCACTTATACGTACGCCAGCTCATATCATCTACAGCGTTCACCTTAAAATAATACTATTAGTAGGCCTATGGTAAAATCTTGTTATTGTTGATAAAAAAAGTATATTTTCTGAAAGATCCTTTCTACAAAATCCTACTTTTTTTTAGCACTGTGTCTTACTACCTCTTCAAGTTATACGTCTATGTACTAATTACACAAATGGTTAGGGATTAAGAAGGCTTAATTTAGAGGAAATGCACCCGCATTTGCGTGGATGGAGAGGGGCAACCCACCCTCAGTGCATCCGACCGGGATCGAACCCCGCTCTCCCCGTCTTCGGTAGTCTAGTCCAACACGATATTAGCGCGTTGGACTACGCAGCCACCAAAGTGGGTCATAATAATTGTTGCTAAACGACGAAAGACGGCATTCGTGAAAAAACATCCTTATAGAAAACTAATGTATTGGTTCCTTGGTAGGACCATACTTTACTGTCAATATGGTGGCTGCTATCGACTCATTCTAATAATATAATTATAGGACAAATCTCAGTCAATCAATTTGTAATTCCATATTACGGGAAAAAAATCCTATAGCACAATTTTATATTTTAGTTCTAGCCAGGAATAGAACCAAGGAGCTTTCGATTAGATTGCTGACAAGTGACAAATCAAGGTGTTGGGCAAATGCCAACATTGACAATCTCATTTATCTATTCAATACAACAACCATAACTAGACAATTATTCATGTAAGCATCTATACTAAAATAATCCATGCTTGGAAACATTTTTTTATTACATACAGCACACAACAGAAGTTATATTTCAGTAATATATTTTTGTCACTTTGCAGTCTGTCAGGTCATCATTGTTGCCCCTAATAAATTATAACCACATTCCGCCACACAAGATCGTTGGCACAACTGCCAATGGAAATTCTAAAGGCCGAAATGGGCTTATTAATTAATATATTTTCAATGATACAAGAAAAATACCCTTGTAAATATTAAGCTTTAGAAAATGTTATATTTCTTCAGGGATTTTAGATTCGTAAAGGATCAATTCATCCCAAAAGAAGATTTATTTTTTATCAGCGCGTCTTACTACCTGTTCGGGCTATACGTATGAGCTAAATAATAGTCACTCTAGTGGACTAGGCATTAGGGAAGAAACATTTTAGAGGTAATCTATCCTCATTTGTGTGGAAGTAGAGTGGGAAACCATTTGGGAAAAAACCACCTTCAGAACACCCGACCAGGATTCGAACCCCAATCTCCCCCATCATCAGCAAGCCAGTCTAACACGAGAGTGACATCTTAGACCAGGGGTTTCCAACTTAAAAGTGTCTTAGGGCCACAATAGAATTGACGAATCTAGTGGTGGGCTGCTACATAATCGGCTAAGGGGTAGAAGTAAATAGTATTCACGAGGACACACAAATTATTATTGAAATAGAGCGCAATTAAGTTTATTACTGAGAGCTTTCATGGATTTTTTTTCCCCACGCAAGTCTAAACATTGTTTCTCGGCTATAAATATCAATTTTACTACGGTGGATTACTTTTCCAAAAAAACTTCGTGGGTAGCAAAAAAATAAAAATACATCGTGGGTCACATACAGTCTCCGGGCCGCCGGTTGTAAACCCTTGACTTAGACCATTCGACCAAGGAAGACATTCTAAGGAATGGTTTATTTTAAGCACATAAGATTGATTGGGAAGATTACATAGGCCAATAACCAATTGGCTCTGCCGCGGGTGAAAACATATCTAGCCGAGCGCTGGCCTACCAAGTTTGACGGTATCCAGATGTTAAGTGTTTGGAAACAGGTCAGGATATCCTTAAACATTCTATGTGTAACAAATCTAGTAAAATGCGTAGGAATGTGTTTGTTTTCTCAAAATATTTGGTCCATCCGCTGCCATGAAAACATTCTCCACGAGTCCGTATTCCAATTAACTAGAATTATATACCCGCATTGGTGGGCACACAGACTAAATTAATGTCAGGATCATATTGTTTTGTTTGTTGATGATAGGGTGGTCGGGGTTAGAATCCCAGGTGAATACAGTGAACTTTTTTGTTTCCTAGATGGTTTTACCCTTTCCTTTCACGTAAATAAAAGGAAAGTTATTTTAAATTTCACCTTCCTCACACCTACTCTATTAACTTAATTAAAAACCCGCTTTGGTGGTCGCATGGTCTAACGCGCTACTCTCCCAGTAGAACTAGACTGCCGATGACAGGGAGATAGAAGTTTGAATCTCGGTCGGGTGTACTAAGGGTGATTTTTGCAAAATGGTTTTCCACTTTCTCTCCAGGCAAATTCGGGTACACTTCCTATAAATATAACTTTGTTCATTCCTAAAATTATCAGCGTAACTAGTATATAAGCATATAGCCTGAACGGGTAGTAAGACGTGGTGCTAAAACAAAAACTTGTTCAAAATGCAGACGGGTGATGAGACGTAAAGAACAAATAAAAAAAACATTCATACTACACTCACACATAATATATATTTGAGAATCAAATATAATTTAGGGCACAATAATTGCCTTGACATATTATTTGACAGTAAGTTTATGTTTTCAAGTTGTTTACATTTCAAACGCTTCCAGATTTTTCTGTGAATAAAAAAGTAGTGGCTTTGGTCTAGAAAATTGAGATTAACTTATGAAAAGTTCTTTGTGTTGACCACATGGCACCCTCTATACGCAAATGTTGGCACTATCTTCGGCAACAGATGGTGGATGATCGGTCGGTATAGCTCGTTTGCGGGCTGACATCATGGAGTTGAGTTTTTTTTACATTTCAAGTGTCACTTGACCATATAAAATATTTGGAAAAATAAAATGTCGATGTTTGAGACTTATACAATTTCTTATGAAACACTATATTTTATTATTCTTGTTTACATGTCATCCTTTTATACTGGTTCTCAACAGATGAACCTGTTCCCACTTTCAGCATCTAGGTCAATCCCTGATTCATCCAACTTGATCACTTTTTGGCAAGTAATATTGCCATGGAGTGGCATTAAAAAAAATTATTTGTTTTTGTTTTCTCATATTTATATATTTTCATAACTGAGCACCGTGCTTCAAATTATCATGAGCAGTGTTTACCAAACTTTTAGTCACTCACGTATCCCCTTAGAGACCGTGGCCTAACCAACGTACCCCTTCCATCTCTTCGTGAAAATAAAGGGTACTGTGCACCCCATAGATTGTCTCGTACCTTTGCCTAAAAATGGAAATATTTACTAAAAACTCGTAATATAATGTGAAGCGAAATAATAAATATTGTTGTAGAAACATTCCACCAAAGAGCACAAGTGAAACAATATACACTGTTACAGAAACATATTGAGAAAAAAGTAGCAGCTCTGTTCACTAAATAGAATAACAATTAACGCCCAGACCTAAATTTAGTATATATATTTGCCAATATCTCAGAAATTACTGGTTTTATAAAAATATATTTCAAATAAAAGTTTTTTATTTGAATACTACTTCAAATTTGCAATGTTAAGTTATTTTGTATCACAAATAGTTGAGGAAATATATGATAAAAATTTGAAATTTACGCTCATTTAAAGTACCCTTAAATTCATTCTTATGAGAAAATGAGAGTTGCCATTTTGTCTATAAATATTAAACAATGCCTAGATATGAAGCGTAATCAAAACCGTTAGAGTAGAATTTTAGAAAATTGATTTTTTCTCTTTTCACGATTAAGTAAACTACCCTTAATTTTAGGGGGATATTTAATTCAAAAATCCCTTTGAGGAGCCTCATGAAAACCCTAGATAGCAAGTTTTATCCCAATTAGTAAAATGGATGCAGTTCTAGTCCCAGTAGCAGACAGACGGTATTGAAAAAAAAAAAACTTTTTCGGGTTCAGGGGGTTATGAAACGTCGGCAAAATCTCGAGTTCAATTTCTTTTGACGATCACAAGATTTTTTTATCTGAGGGGTTTGAGAAAGTAAAAAGGGCAAAAATACCTGCTATCTTGTAAAGTATTCACGTTCAATCCATATTTTAACCAAGCCTTAGTAGTAAGCTAAACAAAACCATGACAGTGAAGGGGAAGGAGGGGAGAGGAACCTTAAAAATGTCCATGACATAATGTGAGCTAATTATTTAACATGAGTTAATTTTTTTAACATCCACTTCTGTGGCCGCATGATCAAAGTCACTACTCTCTCAATAGAATAGACTGCCGAAGATTGGGAGATTGGGGCTCGATCCCGGTCGGGTGCACTGAGGGTGGTTTTTCCTAAACGGTTTTCCACTTTACCTTCACGCAAAGGTGGGTGCACTTCCTCTGAATTAAACTTACCTAATCCTTAACATATGTAATTAGTACATAGGCGTATAACCCGAACTGGTAGTGAGATGCGAGAAAGAATGTTTATCAGATCTACAAGGTGAAAGTTAAGACTGGGAAGATGCTGGATTACTTTATTTTAATCCTCTCAGTGCTGGATATCTTAAAGGAGTAATGGGACAAGGAAAAATATAAGACTTAAATTATTCTACATCACTTAATTTCTTCATTAATTGTGTTTAGCAGATGTTAACCTTAAAATGTTATTCTTTTATTTTACAACAGAGTTGAACTTAAAACATTGCATTGTACCATAATATTTTGTATATCTTAAAGTTTTTGTATAAAAATTTTAACATGTAAACATATATTTTAGACTTGTCATCAACTTGTGTATGGTCTAGTTGATGATGCATTATTAAATGTATATAAATGTTCATATCTGACAATATGTTTTTTCACCAGAAGTAAATTCTAACTATACATTTTGACTTGTAAGTTCACTTATTCATCTACCAATCTAGCAATTGTTTAATTTATAAATTTAATCTTTATATATAAATATATATATATATATTTCTATAGCAATATATCTAAGTCTTAACTTTCAATTATAACCACTCCTTACTTTCAACTATTTTTAGAATGATTTCTAAAATGTTATATCTACAAGCATCAAAAAATATTTTATAGTTAATAAAACTCAAGAGTACTACGTTGCGTATCCCCTAAAATCCTTCGCGCACCTCTGGGGCTACGCTTTCCACAGCTTAGGAAACTCTTTTCTTGAGTATCAATGCAAACGACTTGGATCGCTCTTTTATTGACCCAATAGAGGTGAAATATGTGTTGCTAGATTCTACTAACAAGCTGCGGTTTATAAATATTTTGATTCTTTTATCTCTGTAGAGAGAGCCCTCCTGTTCTGGTTTCTATCAATAAAGCACTTGCAGAAAAGCTTCTTGTCACAAATAACTACTCTGTTTAGAAAAAAAAACTGAGTTTCCGATATATTTCATTATTTTAAAACACAAAGTTTATACTACCGTAAGTTTCAAGTACTTCACCTGTTTACATTTGAAGCGCGAAGGTAAATAACAAATTAAGTCACTTTGTTCTAAAACTGGTTTGTTTTAATGTTTAGTTTATGAACAGGAAGTATGCTTTCACATTGTATTATATTAAATAGCTGTGAATATATTATTTCTTTGCTGGTTTTTGTTCAGTGTTACATTAATATTGACTATGCATAACTATTTTTTAAATACGTCATCACGTCTTACTACCCGTTCGGACTATACGATATGTACTAATTAGGCCTATTCTACACTAGCGGTTAAAACGCTAGTAACCGCGCCTTTGAATGAAACCCTTGTTATCAAGTTAGAAAATAAGTTTTCGTCTAGACCAGCGTTTCGACCGCTACCTCTGGTGGCGTTAAAACCTCCTAGCGGTAGAAACACGAATCAAGCTACACCAGGCGTTAACAGGCAGTTGTGCCTCAATGTTACAACAAGTCTTTCAGCAGGAATAATAAATATACTTTTCCTCAAGATGGTATCACGTTTTTCAATATTTTCATTCACTAAACTAAGTAGATCATCAAATGAAACCACATACATTCTATAGTACAAAAATAACTTCTCTGGGACCATTCTGTGTTTCATAAACATAATATGAAACTGTCCTGTTGAGAAATGGTTCGATAATGTGGGGTGAGTCCACCAACGTCTCTTTTGACGAGTTTTTTTTTTAGTTTCCTCCGACAAAATAAGTCCCTCAATACAATATCCATTTTTAAACCATTCTGCACAAGTGGAAGCAACAACCGCGGCATTTAAACGGCTAGTGTAGAATCAGTAGCGTTTTGATAGCGTTTTGATAGCTATTTAACAGTCACGTTTGACAGGTGTAGATTCAAGATTTTGGGGGGCGTAAGCTAGCGGCAAAACCACTGCGTTTTAACCGCTAGTGTAGAATGGGCCTTACTGAAATGGTTTTAGAGATTATGAAGGCTAAATTTAGAGGACGTGTACCCGCATTTGCATGGAGGCAGAATGTAAAATCATTTTGGAAAAAACCCTTTCACTACACCCGACCGAGACTAGAACCTCAATCTCCCCGTCATCGACAGTCTAGTCTACTGCGAGAGTAGCGCTTTAGACCACGCGGCCACCGAAGCGGGTATGAGAAAGGTTCAATTAAAAGGAAGTGTAAATGTTCTTGCGTGTAGAGGGAGTGGGAAACCATTTATTTTAAATCATTCTTAATACACCTGACATGGATTCGAGCCCCGATAGTACCATCATCGTCAGTTCAGTCTATTGCGAGAGTAACGCCATTTGACCATCGAAGCGGTTATTAATATATTTATGTGTCAATACCTTATTTTTTTAAATGTTCAGACATATATTATATTTTAATATTTTTTTCATCGCTTCGTAGTGTCAGTTTGGGTTATACGCATGCTTTCAATACACTGATTAAATAGGAGTAAGTAAACTAGAATTTTAAAGACAATGCACTCGTATTTGAGTACAGGGAGAGGGAAAATCAATTTAGAAAAGTCCAGCCTCATTACACCCCGCCATAATTCGGACCCCTATATCACCATCACCAGCAATCCGTTGTACCAAGAGAGTCACGCGTTAGACCATGCGATCACCGATTCTGGTTTAAATGTATTACATTCTAATTGACGGATTTCAACCAAACTGAGTATACGTATAGGACACTTACATAACACCTTTGTTTTATATTAGTAGACTTTCTCAAGGTCTTCCGACACCTATCTCGGTCGAAAGTGCGACATTCTAATGAAATATGGACATTGGATTCGTTTCTCGACACGAACGAGAAATGTCTCACTGGTGATGAATCAAGGGTCTGACGACTGGTTGTGGTGTTGGTTCTAAGTTAGTTCGTAAGTCGTGTGTTGGTATAATCAGTCGGTAGTGAAAGTAAACGTTAAATAGCTTTAATATATTTTTAAAAAACATAACTATACGTGTCAAAGAGGTATTGTGGTTTACTTCCCGGGAATTTGACGACTAAGGGCCAGTTTCATAGTCAGATTTAGTACGCCTCAAGTGCGGCGCTATACTAAATACAAGACGTCACCTACCTGAAATTGAATGGAATGGGCCAGTTTCATATGTGAAACTAGCCCATTACATTTTGGTCTAGGTAGGTGTCGTCCTGTATTTAGTATCGACTCGCACTTTAGGCGTACTAAATCTGACTATGAAACTGCCCCTTAATGTAAATAGGACCGGTGGCGTGTCGTGAGGTTTCGCTAGGGTGAACCGAGTTAGTTTAAACTGAACTGATGGGTCAAATAGGGACGGAGGTGTTTAACATAACTGTGCTTACGCTGGCAGCACTCCACTGCACAAGGCGTGTCATCCATTAATCGGTCAAATGAGCCGCCCCCTTATAAACAAACGTCCCAACCAGCTTTCACTAACAAATTTAAAAATAAATGGACAGCTAACAACCAAACTCGAGTTAAACTTCAAAGTTATTCTTGAGATTGAACCAAGGAACACTCTGTGAGTAAGTTTTTCTCTCCAGTGTTGAAGTGCCACGTCTGTCTGTGTGATGGTCCTCCCTCCACGTTTTTTTTTTTTAAGATCAAAGGGAGGATTGTGACGCTGACATTCCCTCGGAGTTGACGGAAGCTGTTCGTGCGTAGAATAATAACAAAACTCTGGGATATTTAGGTCTACCTCCTGAGCTCCATACAGTAAGTCATCGACTTACGTGGTTAACTCGTTATGAAGTTTTCCATGTAAGTTGAAAAACTGTTTAAATCGAATGGTGACCAAATACGATGTATTTTTGACTTATTGTATGTTAATTTCAAAAGATAACTAAAGCGAAACAGGTTATGTTATAAGCAAACCATTTGATGAGGACACTATCAGCTGTGCGCCAGTTCGCTAGGAACGCCTCTTTTATGTTTAAAGTGGCGCTTGATAGATGACGTGGCTGGTCTTAAGGGGTCATCCATAAACCACGTAACGCTTTTTCCTTACCTTTTTTTTATTCAATCCTCCTTCCCACTATTTTCTCCAAGTATACATTCAGCCTGACCCCTCCCACCTTCCAAGCTGTGCTACGTAGCTTTTCACATCAAGAGTGAATGTAATTATCTCATATGGAAACTTTTGTTACACTAAGACCAAGGACACACACAACACTGGTAGCGTAGCTGAAAGCGGAGAGCAGAGCAGTCACGAATATTTACTATGGACACACACAACACTGGTAGCGCAGCTGAAAGCGCAGAGCAGAGCAGTCAGGAATACTTACTATGGACACACAGACAGAATATCAGAGCGCGTAAAAATATGTTCAGTCTCCGAACAACCACGGGAATGTCGAGCAGTGGTTTGATATTAGCTGAAAATACAGCTTTAAAATTTCGTGTTACTAACTCATTGCATAGAGAAGACTGGATCCACGAACTAAACAAACAACGAGAAGTTTATGGAGAATCACATCCTTTATATGAATGGCTTCGAAAATATCCAACTACATTTTTTGAATGTACGAGGATATCGATGAATACTTTTGAAGTTCTATAATCTTTATTCTTCTGGTAAAGAGGAATTCTACCAGTGTTGTGTGTGTCCGTGGCCTAAAAGAGGGATTCAGATTTAATACTACTCAGAATTGGAAGTTATCTACACTGAATATTATCTCTGAGGCAACTGCATTACTACTATAGCGAAATAGAATTGTCATTCTCTTATTTTAATGTGGCAAATCTCCCCCAAATATAAGACAAGTTTTGCAACGCAGGATAATCGAGGTTGCCATTAGCTCCTTCTTACCCCTGCACACCACCCTCAGACATAACTGAGAGCGAGGAGATTTGGCAACTGTTGACAGAGAGAGAGCGAAGATAATGGTGTTCTCCATAAGAACTGTAGTTCCCTCAGCAATTATTATATTAGGTGTATAAGAATGTTTATAAAAGGTGAGAACATGAACAATGGTATTAGCCTACTTTTTAAACATTATAATTAAAATATAAAATCTGTGTTACGTAACACTGTGATATACCCACCCTCCCCTCATGTAACATCATGTAGACATTAGAGCTCACACCTTACCCCCTATCAACAGCGTTACGTGGTTTATGGATTACCCCTAAGGGGGCGGCCAGACTGAGCGAGCGAGCGACTAAAATATAAAATATAACATATTGGTTGTAATGAGAGGTGGCCAGACTGAAGCGCACGACCGACTGAGCGCGCACGCTTGAAAGATAGATCTGGTTCTATTTTTCAAGCGCGCGCTCGACCCGGTACAGTCTAGTTTACAGGCGTTAGGCAATATTATTGTATGTTGGTTCATTGAGTGCTAGGAAAAATTCTCATTTTGTCATTTTTATTAATATCGATAGGTTTAACACACTTGCTACTAACGGCCTAATTTAATTGGTAAGATCATAAACCATACCTATATGTATATATATGTAAAACTGATATGTTACAATACTTCAATATTATCAAAGTAGGCCTTTATAAATAAGAATCACCACTAGCGTGGAGAGAGGATGAGAAAACCACAACAATAAATCACTTGTTAAAAGCCCCCTCAGTGCACTCAGCCAAGATTCGGAGCATCCTCGTCAACAACTCGAGAGCTATCTGCTAATCACACGCTCGCCAGTCTGGCCACCCAGTCGCTTGCGCGCTTGTCAGTTTGGCCCCGAACCCTAAGTCGAAGTACTGCACACACTATCTACGAATCCACGTAGCTCGAAACCGTGTAAGTCTACATAGTTTTGGTGTGAACGTGGTCCAATGTATTTGCTGCAGACCAAGAGGTCCAGGCTCGATTTCCGGTTGGTACCGGTGTATTTTTCTCCAAAGGGTAATAATTCCCACGGTTACCAGGATTTGATCAATTAGACTTAAGTTAGGTTAAAATCTTCATAGGCTCCACCCCGTCATATTCACTATTATCATCCTTTCATCTCATCGGGAAATGGAAAGAGCCTCAACGAAAAGGATATACGATTAGTACATTTGGGCGTCCAATGGTAAACGGTACATTAGTACTGGCTAATCTTTACACAAACTGTGCTACGGCTTGACATAGCCTAAATACGCTATTATTATTATTATTATTACTATCATCAGCTGTGTACCCCTACTTGTAATAATGAGGTAGAGACAGCTAAGGTAAAATTCTGCGTATAAGCTGAACAGGCGGTGCTAAAAAAAATTAGAATCATTGGAAATAGTGAGGGGAGTGGAAAAGTATTTTGGTGCAGCCACCTCAGCACACACGACTGGTATTCGAACCCCGACCTCTCCATCACAAGCAAACCAGACCACATGTGAGGTTAATGCCTTTATCCAACGTTCCCAGCGATGCAGATACCTCAATGTTGTTTTGTCTCACATTTTTATACTCTCAATGTTGCTTCCCCTCTTTACGGATGCTGATTTAACTCACGCACCGGACCATATTTTACTGTCTGATATGCTGGTTACGGGGGAGGTCGGGGTTTGAATTCTAACAGTGTGTACTAAAGTACCCCCCCAACTGGTTCATCAAAATCTATTCCTTTTATTTCTTCCGACCCAGTTTTTAATAAATTTTAAAAATCTAATAAAAAATTTATAATTCCAGCTTCTAGGTGCTCAGAAGCTACTTATTTTAAAATGTCAACCCTCTGTGTGCGGTAGATACCGCGCAACGCTCATGACAGACAGAAAAACTTATTTTATTAAAATAGATTGTTTTCAAGGAATTGAATAGTCAAACATATCCAACAATTTCTATCATGTTTTCTAATAATTGGCTAGTTACAAGTCATTATGTAAGATTTATATGTTTTTATAATGATTTATTAAACTATAATGTGTTTATTTTTTTTAACAAATATTGGCTATTTGACCTATGTTCTAATATTTTTCAAATGTAATTTTTAAGTAGGCCTACTCGTGTTTTTTGACTACTCGTTTAGCAATATATAAAATTCAGTAAGCCTTAATTAAATTTTGTTTTTACTATCACTAACTAATTTATCAAAACATAATAAAATAAAAATAGCTGATTTTAGAGGTTTTATTTTCTACTGTATAGCCAAATCTAATTATATTTCAATGGATGTTTCAGTTAATCATTGTACTGCGTCGCGAAACCAATCCAAAGAGAACAAGGACGAAACACATGGCTCCCATTTTACGAATTATTTCAAATAATTTCACAAAATTAGATGCAGCTGTCTGCTATTATCTCGCTTTGTAGATGTATCCACACTGAATGAGTCTGTTGGTTTTAGACCCATTTACGACGTCTGATGGAAAGAAGGTATGAATTTGAGAAAGACATCGTAAAGGTATTTATGTTTGTGGAAAAGGCATATTATAGTGTGGATAGAAATAAAGTTTGAAAATCGATGGAGGAAGCCGAAGTGGAAAGAGGAGTTGTAATGAGAGTGAAAAAGCATGTTTGTGGATAATAGGAGTTGTGTTAAGATGGCGATTGGGAGAATGGAGAAGTTCCAAATAAAAAAATAGAGTGAAGCAGTGAAGTGCCATAACTATTTGTAATGGTAATGGAAATGTTAATGGCAGAGAAACTCGTGGAGGAAAGAATGAAACCATAGTGTTTGCTGATGACTTGATGGTATGAGGGAAGAAGGAAGAGGAAGTGCAGGAACATCTACCTGAATGGAATGAGGAAGTGAAACGTGTAAAGTGATGGTAATGGCAGGATAGAAGATAAGGCCTGGTAAAGCTATAAATTTGAATGTAGTAGAGCTGAGAAAAGTACAGAACGTAAAATATCTTGGAGCGTGATCGAGGCGAGAGGTAGAACTAGATAGGATATACTGAGAAGAGGACAGCAGGGAGAGTTGCTCTATAGGTGCGTAAGAGTCCTGCTATAGAGAATAGAAGTGCCCTTGTAGTGTAAGAAAGTGTTTTACAGGGCGTACTTTGGACCCATTGTCACATATGCAGAAGAAACATGGACATTGAACGTAAGAAAGACTAAGAAATTGTAGGCCATGGGAATGAAATTTGTGAGGAACATCCTAGCTGCCATGAGGAGAAACAAGATTAGAAATGAAGTTATCTGGGAAAGAGTGGGAGTAGAGGAAGCACATGAATTAGTTGAGGAAGCAAGACTGAGATCCTATGGGCATCTAATGAGAATGGAAAAAAAGAGGATGCTAAAGAAAATTATGGAAATGAAGTATGTAGGGAAAAGACCGAAAAGTAGGCCAAGAAAGAGATGGGAGGAGCAAATAACAGAAAGTGCGAAAGTGAGAGGAAAACAATGGACGCAATTAAAGGAGTAAGAAGGGTTGAAGGGTAGAGGAAGATGAAGGCATTTTACTAAACTGACAGGCTGGAAACAGTTGATGGTGATAAATGGTGATGATGATCATGGTTGTTTAGGTGCATGCACAATGATTGAGTCTGTTGGTTTAGGCGCATGCTCAATGATTGAGTCTGTTGGTTTAGGCGCATGCTCAATGATAGAGTCGTTGATTTGAATCTAATGGTTCTCCGAAGCTGATGTTGTCACACAGAAAAAAGAAAGGTTAAGTTATTTCAAGCCACGCCCACAGACAAGTAAGAGACAGACTCTCAACCTTACGGGGGTTTTGCTGCGCTCCTTTTGCCAGCTTGAGTCCTTCAACACTGGGCTTCGCTAGTGTCAACTGCTGGGTGATGATAGGACTAGCCGCAGCGATCCTAGTGTTGAAGGACTCAAGCTGCCAAAAGGAGCGCAACCATTTAAACTTGGGTGTCTGGGTATATTATTTGTCTGTGGTCACGCCAAATGGATGTCAATGAGGTTGAAATTTTGTTATTAATTTAAAGCTCATTAAGTGATCACCCTTTTGGTTTTGGTTTTGTTTTCAGGCGAGTGAGTAAATCCATATTAAAACGAGAAGCACGGAGAACGAAATGAAATGCCAGCATATTACCTTAAATTAACGCTTCTCATCATACTTCTCTAAATTTGATAAAAATCCAAGTCATTGGCGTTAAAGATTTTTAATCTTTTTATTCTTTACTATACTGCAAAATAAAATACGAACTACAAAGTGGAACTTACTGGTCTAGTTTCTCATTATGTTGCAGAAAACATTATTTTTCAGTGGAACTAAGGATCCAATTTTCATATCTTTTTTCACATGTTTTGAAATAAGGTCATGGGATTTTCAATTGTCACTTTTTATATACAATATTATCATCTACCAGAAGTACCCAGCGTTCACTGGGTAACGCTTTTTCTTTTTGCTTCAAAAAAGACAGAAAAAATTATTTGATTTTATTTCTTCCAGTGTTTGATAAATTTAAAAAAATCTAATCAAAAATTTAAAATTCCGGCTTTTAAGTGCACATATTTGTCTACAGGGGCTACTAATTTTAAAATTTCATAACTCTGCTTGCGGTAGATATCGTGTAATGCACATGACAGAGATACATTTTCTTCATTTTATTAATGTAGATACCTATAAAATAACATTAATAATAGAGTAAAATGTAATCAACACTGACCGCAGAAAAAGTTTTTGTATTTTCTAAAAGTTCCTTCCTAAAATAATTCAGCTATAGTAGGATTGTTTAGGTTGCCCCCACCCTTTAGCGTGTGGAGAAAACAAGGGGTTGAAGAGGTTGACATTACTCACCAGATATGTATTAAAACACCCTTACAAGAGACAGGCATCACGGGGGTTCTGAGGGGCTAAATATTACTTGCGCGAAAGACGTCATCTTCACCCCAATTCTCATCTATACTATTGTTTAATCACAAGAATTCGCCTGGAGAGAGTATAGTAGCTTGTGTGGAATTAATGAGGCTATGTATGTAGACTAGTGGTCATAGTTCCTGGCTAAAGATCCAGAGGTCCCGGGTTAGATCCTCGGCGCTTCTATAATTCTTCTGTGCAGCAGTAGGTCTGGAACAGGGTCAAACTCAGCCTCGTGAGGACAAATGACGAACTACTTGAATAAATAACTAGCAGTTCCGGTCCAGAAAACTGAGTTTAACGGTGGGAAGGTTCGTTGTGCTGACCACATGGCACCTTCTATTAGCAAATAATGGCAATATCATCGATAATGGTGGCGGCCGCTTAGTCAGTATAGCTCGCTTGTGGGCTCACGCCATGGAGGTTCTTTAAATGTTTTATTTTATTACAAGAAAGATTAAAGTAAAAACATGTTTATAAACATATTGTATTTCAAACACTTGCTTCGCATTAGGCAGTAAAATACAAAGGATAAGATTTGATAATACTTGTGAAATAAGGTGTGTTAATAAATTTAACAGAAGAAATTGACAAATAATTCAATAACTGGCCAAATATATAAATGCATAGAATATGTTTGAAACACGTAAATTGACCAACAGAGTGAAGCTAAAAGTATGAATGAGTTAAGTGCAAACCAAATGGTTTGAAAATCAAATTTTGTAGACACAACAATTATATAAATAATTGTTAGAACATATATATAAATAATATATTTTAAAACGTAGGATATATAAAAAATTATTTAAAAGAACTCAATAACCACGAGGTTTCTTCTAATTTCTAAAAAAAAATGTGATGTATATTAACTTAATGAATATATTTAATTAAATTTCTAAAAAAACTAATCTGATGTACTGCACATAAAATTAATGAAGATATTTAATTTAATTAAAAGTTTGAGCAATAAATTTAACAAATGAGTTGTGAAACTATTATATCCACAAATTTGTAAAATTTATTATTAAAATCTAGACAAACCCGGGCACAAAGGATTAGTTGAAGGGAAAATCAAAACCAAAGCCCTGAGATATCTCGGGATGTGCCTATTTCTTTTCCAAGTCCGATAGAGATCCATGGATTAGTTCGAAAGCTGTTAGAGGTATGGATACATAATCAAACAAACCTGATGATCTTATTGTTCAATATTTCTTGTGATACACGACAAAAGACTCAAAATAAGTAAAATGAGTACATTTATATGCGTTATGGCTTAGTACGTATGTTTACAACTCTACGGCTCAGTCGTTAACTCATCTACTTGCTGATACAAAGATCCCGGGTTCGATACCTAGCGAGATTAAATATTTTCTTTTATTATTGCTTAAATGGTGATTTCCCCTTCCACAGTGAAGAATTAGGTGACTA
The DNA here is from genome assembly GCA_902151455.1 of Timema bartmani. Taxonomy (NCBI): domain Eukaryota; kingdom Metazoa; phylum Arthropoda; class Insecta; order Phasmatodea; family Timematidae; genus Timema; species Timema bartmani. Next base: position 602,841 of record CABFWB010000054.1, read on the forward strand.
GGTGCTGTCTATTTTCTAGACTTACGTTGGTTTGTAAGTCACATGCTAATATAATAATTTGGTTAATAAAATGCACGTTATGTACTAATAATAAAAATATAATATACTATTAAGCGTGTAGAAAGAGTGAAAAACCATTTAAGAAAAGAATGTGAGTGTACCAGGCTGGGATTTGAATCCCGACCTCCACATCGGCAGCAAACTAGACGAGATTGACATTTATTCCACGTGCCCACCGATTCGGATAAAAATGAAAACCGTTCCTTAACCGACCGTTAACATCAATTTTATTCTGTAAAATTTTCTTATTCGTTAAATGACGAGGTGATTCATATTCAAAAATAAAACGTGGAATCATGCTGATGATCTTAAAATGTCATAAAATATTAAAATGATATTTCATTTTTTTATAAAGTAGTGGGACGTATCATAAAAAAAACTATGTCCCTATACGCATCATCAACATAATTTTAGAATCCATTTGAAAAGTCATTAATCATCCCTTTTTTTTTCATTAAAATAGCAGGAAATGTTCAAAAACCAAAAATATTCCTCAATTTAATTAGAGAAAATGTTGGTTGTTGATGTATAGGGTAAGATAAAGTAAACATTACTCAGTGCGTATAAATTCTAAGAGCTGCCCGACAAATTTATTTTAGAAATATTTTGAATAATGATTTGGTGACCTGGTGGTCTAAGGGTAAGGTGTCAGACTTCTGTGCTGGGGTCCGGGGTTCGATCCTCAGTCCCGGCACAGATTTATCTGAATGCCAAACCCAATACATACATACATACATACATACATACATACATACATACATACATACATACATACATACATACATACATATATAAATATATCTAATAACACCGTTATTTTAAAGGGTAGGCCTATAGATAAAAAATCAAGCATCCTACTAAGTTTCTCCACACTTATCTATCCCTGCATACTCCCTTCGCTTCAACAACATCCATACAGCTAGTCATGAATGCTATTTTATTCTTATAACTCTTAATGGTTCTCTCTATCACACACTCGTTTCCAACATTTAACCACATCCTAAATGGCCTAACCCTTCCTTTTGATCCAGACACTCTACCTTCATATATTTGCTGCATCACTAGATCCACATTCATACTCTCAACATGCTCAAACCAACGTAAGACATTCTTTCACATTGGCACATTGGAAGAAGCGTCTTACGTTTTATCATTCACTTAATATAATTGTAACGTAAGGTAAGCGTTCAAGAAAAACACATTCAATTATTTTGATATTTTTTAAAATAAATAGTTTAATAAAACGGATCTTGAGAATTTAAGGTTGATTAGGACTAAAATTATAATAAAGCAGGTGACCTGGTGGTCTACGGGTAAGGTGTTGGACTTCTGTGCTGGGGTCCAGGGTTCGATCCTCAGTCCCGGCAGAGATTTATCTGAATGCCAACCCCTTCCTTCACCTCTGACAAGTCTTGTGAATGTGAGGAATGCCAGGCCTCCACCGTAGTTCGGATTCCACGTTAAACTGTAGGTCCTCCATTTCATATCACTATCACCCTACCATTACACATTAGCGTAAGTGCGTAATAACCCGAACGGGTAGTAAGACGCGGTGCTAATAATAATAATATAATAAAGCATAAGCTTAAATGAGATACAAAATAGATTATAAAAATACACCAAAACTCTCACTATGCCTTGGAGGGCGTCTGCACACACTTAAATCATAAATAATTACTTTAGCCGTGTTGATGTTGTTGGAATCATGATTATTTTGCAGGCCAGAATAAGTGTTAAATTTAAAGTAACGTAACACCGAAGTTCCCCTCTCAACAACTCTTACGTTAAGTGAATCATCATGGTATTTATTTAAAAACACGAGGATAATCTTTAAGTTACAATATATTAACGTACAGTTTTTTTTTGTAATTCTGGCATAAAACATAATGATATAATGGTATGGCATGCTTCACGCATAATAATCTTAAATGCAATTCAGGTATTAAAATGAGTTTTATCTTAAAGCACGAAATTTCCGACAAACTAGCAACATCATCTACATTTACCCTTAAATGTTGAAAAACACAAACTTCATAAAGATGAGTGAGTCGTATTGTATAAGCTCAGCCAAAAAGTTCGTAATCCTTGAATGTATTATTTCTGTAATGATTTCAGAATGTTAACGAATAATGACTGGCTAGCAACCAATGTGCTATTTTTCTACCATGGCGTGTGTCTTGTATTTAATTAAAACAGAACACGCTGTCCAAAAATATGTTTCAAAACAAATCTTATTAGCAGGATAAGCTTAATACTTTTCAGTAAGAGACAGAATTTTCTGATCCTAGGAACAGGCAATATGTGTTTATTGAGCCTTTTCAACCATTAATTGGATTGGTTGACGATTTTCTCGCAGGAGAGAGAATTGTCCAGAATCGATTCCCATTTCTTATTCCTGGAAAGCGGGCTGAGCCTATTGCGTGGCGTGCGTGTTCGATGCTTAGCGTGTGTTTTGTAGGCCGTGCGTACTTATCAACGTCGTTGATGGTACATAAAGATTGCAGTGCTAGGCTTCCAACACCGAGAAACTTGGTATTTCAGAAGTTTACGGAATGGTGCCAGATAAGTACCTCTTTTCCACGACTCGCTTCTTACCACCATACAAATTTAGTCGTATACTTACGCTAATGAGAGAATGAACAAGGAACGTACAATTTAGAGGAAGTTTATTCACATTTACATGCATGGATAGTGGTAAACGATTTAGGATAAACCCCTTGAATACATCAGTCTGGAAGTCAATTTCTGGCATGGCTAAATATATTTATAAATGGTAAAACCGGAGTTTTAACTTCAGAGCATTGATTTAAGGGTAGCAAATGTTGTATTAGTTCTGGATTTAAGCTAGTTTGTAGATCGTGTGCAGATATAAAAATGCAAGAACGTATATATTGAATATAAATACAACTAATATAAAGCCGCTTCGGTGTCTGCATGATATAAAGGCGTTCCTCTTGCAACTGGCTGGACTGCCAAAGAAAGGATGATTGAGGTTTGAATCGCTGTCAAATGTTGTGAAGTTGCTTTTCCCTGAATTGTTTTACACCATCTCTACACACAAATGTGGTTTCTCTTCCTCTAAATTCAACATTACTCAGCATTAGCATACTGAAGTAATTAGTACAGTACATATGCGTACAAACAAAATGGGTGGTAAGTAAGACGCTGTGATAAAATATATTAGTGAACAAATTAAGAATCACCTTCTAATATATAAATAAAAGGATATAAATATATAAAACGTATGTAATAGATATGTAAAAATAGATAGATATGTTTATATTAATGTTGTGTCGTGGACTGCTGCCGAGGTAAGTATAGTTTGTTAAAATTGTGCTTGTGACCAAACATACATGGGCTTTACACCCCACACCTCACTTAGGAATATATTTCTATTGATACCTGGTCAAAAGGAATGTTCTACTGAGTGATGATGACATATCACAAGTGCAGTTTCAACTAACATTACTTACCCTGGCAACCCTCACGTCATACTACTGGCATATATGCATAAACATGTAATTTAGAACAATCCATGCAATGACTAAAAGATATTAAAATATATTTGTACTTTTAACAGCTATTAAAAATTGTGTAAAAGATAGGTAGGAGATAGTGTGACTAGCATAGGGAAATGTTTTTTAGCACTGCTCAGGGTGTACGCCTATGTAATAATTTTGCTAATGTGTCAAGGATGAGAGAGGTTGATTTGAGATGAAGTGAACTCGAATTTGCAGGGAGGGATAATGGAAAACAATTTAGGAGAACACCTACATGGTTTCAAACACCAATCTCCCCGCTATCATCGGTCTAGTCTATTGTGAAATTGACGCTGCAGACCATGTGATGATTGAAGTGGGATTAATGGCTTAAAGAAAATGTATACAACCTAAACATGGAGGGAAATTAGGAAAACTGCAGTAAAAACCGACTGTGAAAAGCAGGAACTCGAACCTCGACCTTCCCAGTGAGAGCACTTAATTGCATTGGGTGTCTAATGCATTAAACCATTCAGGAACCAAGGAGAGTCCAGGAAAGGCCTACTTTTTTCTTACATCCACTACTTTTTTCAATCTGTGACCTGATTGACCCATATATTTCCCACTACCAACTTGCCTGTCGTAGCTTCATGTGCCTTATTATATAACTTAAGACTAGGACAGCCACAACATTCAGTCACCAGCCATTAATTTTTCACTCTGAAAGGGTAAAACCACATTTCACCAACAATAAACTTTTCGGCCATGCCGGGAATGGAACCTGGAATACTTATCTCAGTAGACAGACACGCTACCGACTTACCCAAGGTGTCGGTTTGGGAAGAGCCTACTATATAGGCTAATCCATTACTGGAATTATAAAGAATTACTATAGCCGTGTTGATGTTGCTGATGATGTCACAAGAATAGCTGACCTGCCTCGCTTTGTGCTAATCTATTCCCAGAGTAATTACTTATATTTCAATAATAATAAACCATTATAAAGCATTAAAATGTTGTCTTTCTACTCAATTTGATTTCAGAGATGTATTTGTATTTTTAATGTTCAATGATGATAGTATTATTATTATTAGCAGCACGTCTTACTACCCGTTCGGTTTATACGCACTTACGCTAATGTGTAACAGTAGGGTGATTGTAAGATGAAATGGAGGACCTACAGTTTAACGTGGAATCCGAACCACGGTGGAGGCCTGGCATTCCTCACATTCACAAGTTATGAGTAATACACATCTTGTCAGAGGTGAAGGAAGGGTTTGACAATCAGATAAATCTGTGTTGGGACCGAGGATTGAACACCGGACCCTCAGTACATAAGTCTGACACCTTACCCCTAGACCACCAGGTCACCCATGATGGTAGTAAATAAAGGTATATAACTTTCAAAGATATTGTTATAATTATGTCAATATATGTTCTTAATTTGTATAAATCGTTTAAGGTATTACAGAAGTGTACCAAAAATTTGATACCATATAATCATGGATTACACAATCTATTTTTCCTGAGAATTTTCTAGGAAATGCATTATTTACCGAGTCTATTTACATTGGACAGTAATATTATCGTGAATAGTTGCTAGTATTTCATAAATTATGTTTGTTTATTTTATTGTATAGTGAATGTTTACCAAGTGTTCTTCAGCTAACAGTATTACTCTTATCCAGCATGATACCGTGATTGTGACAAAATATTAGTACATAAGGATAATGTGACTTTGAGAAAATATCAATCCAGCAAAATACTGTGACTGTGACAAAATATCAATCCAGTAAAATACCAAGACTGTGACAAACTATTAGTCTAGCAAAATACTGATTATGTGAAATAATATCAGTCTAGTAAAACACTATACAACTAATAATCCAGTTACTTTTTTATATCCACTACTGTTTCCAGCCTAAGCCCTAGGTCAGTTTTTTATTCAAGCCATATATTCTCCACTACCAGCTTGCTAGGCCTGTCATAGTTTCATAAGCTTTGTAATCTATCTTAAGACTAGGACAGGCACAGCATCCAGTCCACGGACGTTAATTCATCACCTTTAAAGGCTAAACACACATTCCACCAATGAAAAATATTTCAGCCTTGCTGGGAATTGAACCAGGGACCCTTAACTCAGTAGACAGGCAAGCTACCAACTGAGTTAAGGTGTCGGATTAACATATTGCTACTGTGAAATAATATTAGTCTGGCAAGGCACTGTGACTGTGAAATATAATCAGTCTGGAAAAATACCGTGGCTGTGATTATATATATATATATATGTATATATTGAAAATTACTGTGACTTTGAAACCATATAAACCAAACAAAGGACTGCGACTGTGAAAACATATCAATCCAACTGTGCAATAATATTAGCCAGGCATGACATTGTGAATATGACAAAATATAAATCCATAAAGACACTGTGGCTGTGACAACATATCAATCAAAAACGAGACTGTGATAATTAATTGTGACAACAAATCAATTCAACAAGATACTGGAAATGTGACGAAATTTCAATTCAAAACGAGACAACGATTGTGACAACATATCAATCCAACAAGATGCTGGTTACGACGGGCAGTACATTTAGTGTGAATGGAAGAATCTAGAACAGTGTTTTTGAGATATTGACTGCTAAACAAAATGTGAAGAGATCTTTGGGAAGACCCAGATGCAGAAGAGAGGATAACATTTGAATTTACCTGAAAGAGATAGGGTGTAGTGAAAGTTAATTGCTTCACTTACGCAAGTTCTAAAATTACCCATTCATGCTGCATGTCCTGTGAACCGTAATCTATGACATTTGATTACTCTAAAAATATATTGTTATAAGTACAGGGTAAGTAACTCATCATTATGTAACCACCTACACTCCCCACTAGCCTCATTCCTTTTTACTTTCTCTCTATCTTACAGGTAGAGAAAGTATTGTGATCGTCAAAAAAATCGAACTCGAGATTTTGAT
>CABFWB010000055.1:0-28740 GCA_902151455.1 Timema bartmani
ATTAAAAGATTTTATAATATATATTTAAAATTTTATCTTATTTCCAACCATTGTTGTAATTCTACCTATGTGTAACATCTGAGCGATCCTGAATAGTTTGGAAAATAGCTACTACTATCCGGTCCGGGTTCGACACTCAGAGGTGAATGCTTGGTTGTACAACATATTATTGGTTTAGGAGAAGGGTCAAGGTCACTTCCAAATACCAGTCCCTCTTCATTTATGTGTACTGGCAAAACACCCAGAGGCTACTCAAGATATCATATATATATACAGAAAGATGTGACACATAAGATTTACCACGTGATAGGCCAATTTCTCTGTAACAGAATTGAAAATATAATATTTCCCCTTTGCTTTCAATCCTCTATATAATAGTAGTCATTGAACTTAAAACAAAGAAAATTCTTAAAAACAAACAAGTATGGTGATCACAAGGCATTTCAAACACAAACACGGAAGCTAATTTTCGTCTTCTGTTCAAACTGGAGTTTAATTGTCTAGAGCTTCTCCTCATTTCACTGAATAAAAAGTTTGGGTTAAGTCAATTTATTCGTTGTATATTGCTCACTATTTACTGGTATTATGTATGAATGTCATAGTTGAAATTATGTGTTTAAATCTCTTGTGCAATATGTAATATGCACTATTTGCTATTAGTTATGAACTAATCATAAATATGGACCTAGTATTACAAGCTTACTTTTCTTTTAGATTAGTATACACAAACACACGGAGCCTATAGAAAAATGAAGTAATATTACTATGAATTTAAGTTACAATATTATAGCTATAATAAAACATTTAAATTATTTTCTATTAAAAGCTAATTTTTCTTTCTCATTTTTTTTCCATATTCTTCTTGATTGTACCTACCTGCATTTTTAATTTATATGCTCATAGTAAAGTTATTCACGTTGTGCTAACAACAAATCTAAAATTTAATTGTGACTGACTGTAAGACGCTCAATGCATCTCAACAGTAACAAAACCTTTTCTGATAAAATTACATTTATAACATAAGTTCTGGCTATAAGTATTTCGGGATGTTGATGCTGATAAAAGGAGTGGAAGGAAGTTTGACTAATTTCAAGTTAAGATTAATATCCGGAAATACAGAAAAAAAAGAAGATAGCAAACAACCAAGGCCAAGTAAAGTTCATTTGACAGACAAGTAAATTCTATTTTCTATGGGTTTGTATTATTGTAAATACTATTATAATACATCATAAAATATAAATATTACATTCTACTTTGTGACCTTAAATACAAACTTCTTCTTTTTTGGAAGCGATTTTATTAGTTTTATTTATGTTGGTTTTTAAAAATAAAGCCCCCCCCCTTTCATCATTCTTTGTTGAGTTAAATAATTTTCCTGACATTTTTTGTTGACTAGTTTTGTTGACGTACATAATAAACCTTCATGTGTATTTTTGTATATGATTCATGACTATTTCTTGCAACCTCATTAATTGGTTAAAAATAAATACCTTCAAGACGTAATTTAAATTCACTTGCAATCTCAAGCAGGTATTTCTATGGACTAACAAAAAGGCAAGTTACTGTATATAAACATTAAGGTTTCTTATTTTGTTTATTTAATTTCCTTTGCTTAGAAAATTAATATTGTTAGAATGTAATTACTAGCCCTAACTTTTGTATTATTTCACCAACTAAGGTATTTTGTATGGTGTAAAAAAGATTTATTGATATAACCTAGTTAATTTTGATTTCTCAATATTTATTGTTTTAGGCACTAGCTAATTTAATTATAGGGCACCAAGGTTGATTTCCTCTAGCACAATGACTTCAGTTTGGAAAAGACTCCAGCGGGTAAACAAACATGCAGCGAAATTTCAGTTCACCGTTTCTTATCACCAAGTTACATTAGAAACTACCTCAAAATGGTAAGTTTGATATTTTCTTGAAATTCTCATTTGATACAGAAATTGTCCTAGGTACGGTACTGGTACTAAATACCTAGGTCATACTGATCTACTTTTAATCGGTAGACCTAGGCAACCTAGGCCTACATAATAATTACTTTATCATGTCATTTGAAGTAGGTTAGTCTATTCCTTAATATTTGGCTATTAATTTAAATATTTTATAGACCAAGTTAAAAAGATCTCTTTTATCAAAGCTTACTCATATTATATTAAAAGTTTTCTTATTTTAATCCCAGGTACTTAAATTTTTTTAATACAGGAAACCTAACAAGCTAAGTATAGTATGGACCAGACGTAGTCGTAGAGTTGTCTCTGAACCTCTTCCTTGGGAACCCACTATGAAGGATCCTCTGAGAGGCATTGTAATTTGGGCTGTCCCTGAGAACAAAGAAGTATGCGTTACATTGTTCAAAGATCCTAGGACTCAAGAAATGGAAGATAAGGAATGGACATTTGTCATTGAAGATGTGAGTATTCTTTGGTAGCCTAAAAATTGCTCAATCTATAGAATTTAGTGGAAAAGTTTCCATAGCTTAAAAATATATAACCTCAAATAATTATTCCTAAACTTAGACACGTAGGCTACACCACAATATTTCTAGTTTCTTATTGGGCTAGTAGTATGCATTTTCAAAATGCTATTTTATTAAATCCATTTTATATATGCAAGGGATGATACACATTACCAAAGGCATGACATTTGCTTTTCCTAGCCAAAATATCAATATTCTATGATTAATTAAAAAAAAAGAGTGAATTGATTAATATGTCTTTTTTTTTAACTTAATACAAATTAACTCAGAAATGAGATATTGGTTGGCCATGGTTTTGAGAACATGTAGCACACCTAAAAGTATATCCCAAAGAGTTATCGTTTTCTCAAACGATCAGTAATTGTTTACAACGACCACATTTCACTATTTTTTTATTTTTTTAAAAGTAAATCCAACTCTTTCAAATGAAACACATTATCATTTTAGCTTGTTTGAAAAAATCTTGAACGTCTACAATACTGTCCGTATAATGTAACCTCACAAAAAAAAATCTCCAGAATTAAACCGTTTGATGATAACTGTCATGACCGTTAGATGATGTCACAAATATAAAACCCCAAAATAAGGTTTTTTATAATTTTAATTATTAAAACAACCTAACCTAAGATTAGGACAAGCACAACACCCAGTCCCCAGCTGTTAATTCATCAGTCATCACTGTAAAAGGGCCATGCCGGGAATCAAACCCAGGACACTTAACTTAGCAAACAAACACACTACCGACTGAGCTAAGGTGTCGGATTATATATATTTCCTTAGTGGTTTCCCACTTTTTTTCCACGCAAATGTGGTTGGATTACCTCTAAAACGCTTCCTTCTTTATCCTTTACCCATTGGAGTAATTACCCTATATGGGTTTAACCTGAACAGGTGGCAAGGTGCAGTGATAAAAAAAACCTTCAAAGGTCAAAAAATGCGGCTCTTCTAATATTTAAATTGACTCGCAATACATTTGTAACTCATATTATTCCATATCCATTCAAATTATTAATGCCATACTTATGTTGCCACTCATACTCAACTGATTTACTTTTTGTATTAAACTAGGCCTACTGTTTTTTTTTAAATCTTAACAAACACATTAATTCTCTTAAGGTATCTACAAATGGTAAGAGGAGGCAGTTGGCTGCTGCTAATATTAATATGAAGAAACACGCCAGCGTTGAATCGGCTCAGTCTCATTTAGTGCTCACTTTCAAACCTACAACAAAGAAAATTATCAGTGCAAGCATGGAATGCACTATGTCTTGTGTTTTTCTCCGGGAAGGAAAAGCAACGTAAGTGTCCTGAGGTTCAAGTTTGTATACATATGGAGTCATAAATAGGCCTAGTATAAGCTATAATATCATAAACTCTGTTATCATTGCATCCTGTAGTTTGGTGGTGCAATCAGTGAGCTGCTGATTTCCCTATTTTTTCCAACCTAGCTCTTATTTTGCATTATTTCTATAGTTTAATGTGTGACATAGTTGAGAAGTATTTAACATTTTAGAAAACATTCTAAAAGATCCAAGTTTTAAGTGAGAGAAGTATTTGTTTATTTTTCATTCTATATATTTTTTATGTGTGTATGAGTGTGTGAAAGTAAGGGGTGGATTATATATATAATAAGGGTTTCAAAAAATTCTCAACATTGGTCATTGTCAGAACCAGAAATATATTTTCCTGAAATACCACTATTTTAGTAACTGTATTCAGTTTGAGTGTTTCAGTTTCAGTTTCAGTTTCAGTTTCAGTTCATGTATTGAAACTATTTTTGTAATTTTTCCAATTTGAATTGAAGAGGCACTCTTAATCTTTTGAATGTTAAAATTTATCCTGAGTTGTAGTTAGGACATATCCAACATAGCTTCAGTAATCTCTGTATGTTTGTTTTATATGTTTTAAGATTTAGTTAAAACTATTATGCTATTTTGCCGCCCATATCTTCTTCTCTGTTTTTGGGTGCACTTCCGGTCTAATTGGTTGATCTGTTAATTCACCATCTTCTTCATCATTTGTTTCCAGACTGCAACTGTTTCATTCTAATAAAATTCCTCCATATTCTTCTTTTCTCCAACCATTCTTCCTCTTTTATTAGCTTCCATTCTTCTCCTCTTACTGTTATCTGCTCCTCCCATCTCTTTGGGTCCCTTGTGGTCTTTTTCCTACATACTTAATCTTCATCATTTTCCATGGGATTTTCTCCTTTTCCATTCTCATTATATGTCCATACCATCTCAGTTTTGCTTTCTTTACTATCTCATGTACTCCCTGTACCTCAACTCTTGTTCAGAAAACTTCATTTCTAATACTTGTTCTCCTTGTGACGGCTAGTATGCTTCTTAAAAACTTCATTTTCCTCAATCACACTTCTAAGATGCACACTCTGTACATTTCTCAGCTAACTTGTTCCAACTTTATAGCTTTTCCAGCCCTTATCCTTTCCTTGTCATTACCATCACTTCACTCTTCACCATACTAAGTTTCATCCCACACTCTTTAACTCTCTTATTCCTTTCCTGTGTCTGTTCCTTTTACTTCCTTTTCCCTTTATGCCATAATATAATCATCAAACATCATTGCTTTAATGCTCCCATCTCCAAGATTCTTTACCATTTTATTCATGACCATTACAAAAATTAGTGCTGAGAAGGCACTCCCTAGCTTCATTACATTTTTTGGAACCACTTTGGCCACCCTTTCTTCGTCGTAAACACAATTTAGGTTATCCTCTTACATAGGTACCCTTTACCCTCAATACCACTCTTTTCACTCCAACTTCCTTCACTGTTTTCCAGACTTATTTCTATCCATACTTTCCAATGCCTTTTCCACATCCGTAATTAGTTACCAAGTCCTTTACAAATTCATATGAGTTTTTTTTCATCAGCTATTGTTTAGTAAAGTTAAAGTCTATCTAGATTGATAATTAGCTATTGTAAATTATTATTCTGTTTTCATTTCATTTTATAGGGATGAAGACATGCAAAGTATGGCAAGTTTAATGAGTGTAAATAACAACAGCGATATTGGCCAGCTTGATGATTTTGATGATGATGATGAAGGCGATGGTAAGATCCTATTTCCTTTGGTACTGTATAGGCCTATTATTGATATATTATTTATAGTTTTGCAAGTTTACATATATACTATAATTTCAGATCTATAAGATACAAGTTATTATATATATTCATATGCTTCTCTGTCTTTCAGAGAGTCATAGCCTCAAACTACAAGAAGTACTCGATTTGACGACACAAATAGACTTGTTGACGAACAGCCTCAGTGGATCAGAGATCGCAAGTACTCCTATCAGTGGCAAGTTTATTTCTCTTCTTCTTTTAAATAACTTTTGTAATGTGCATTGAATGACTCTGTATGCTTTTGCAAGTTAAACATGTTTTTGTTCTTTGGACTGTAGTGGCTAGCCTTTCTTCCTACCTGAAGGATGAAGCAACTCCTATCGCCAACGAGGGTAGAAACATTTTGGATGGTGAGCCTTTAAACGAGGTTGTTGACTCATCCCAACAACCACATGCAAGCCCCACCAGCGACGCTAGCACACCAGGACGTGAACATAAGATCTTAAGTCCTCTAAATAGACCAGGGTAAGTAGCATTTCACACATTCTTAGGTCTGAGAATAATTTTTTATTTTGGTAAAATACTTATTAAAAAAAGCAAATAGGTTAAGTATCGTGAAAATTTGGAAAAATAAATGGATGGGACAGTTGTACATTATTTCTAATATATACTATTATAAAGGATGTATTTTAATATATGTAATATATTCTTATTGATCAACCATTAAGAAAAATCTACATAAATATGGGTCTAGAAATGCTTAGTTTCTGGGGTAGGAGGGATTTTATTGTTCAATCAATAAGAAATCCGCGAACAGAAGTTTAACAAAAACAAACAAAAACATAATACAGGATATTTTGTTAAAAAATTGTTCAAAATCTTGTATTCCTGTCTTGATGCATCCTATGAGCCTGTTTGTTGTACTCTGTTGAATACACCTGGGGTGTTATGTATTTGCTCACATTCATTTACAATACACTCTCTTAAAACATTAACATCAGACACAGGAGTTGTGTGAGCAATGGACTTTGTCCCCAGAGAGGAAAATCCATTGGATTCAAATCTGGTGATTAACCAGGCCATTCAATGGATCCCCTACGATGAATCCATCTTTGAGGGAAACCTTTAATATCTTCAAAGCTAAGCTTTTTTAGACCCGCGTTTATATGAACTTTTTTAAATGTTTGGTGGATGGAAATAGGCCCTCAGAATATTTGACACCAATTAGAATACATCCTGTAGTTTGTGACAAAATTTAAAAAAAGGGTTATTATTAAACTACCCTCAAATATGTTTAGAAAAACAAACATACAGTCTTGTTTATTACCTAAACCTCTCCCCAGATAGCCATTTTGAACCATATTGTTACATTTTTTAGGGAAAATTTCATATTTTCAAAAATGAATCATCTATATTATCCCCCAACCTCCTCCCCTCATATAAAAAAAGGATATATTATTTGTATCTACAAATACTCTTTATATATCCATTCTAAACCAAAATCGTCAAAGCCATTTTTGAAAAATTTTGAATTAAAAAAAAAATCACTCATCATTACTTTTAATTTGAGGCCTAGAATAATTATAAAAAACACCTGAGATATGACCATATAAAATCTAAATATTAAGTTTTAACAACATCCATTAAACAATTTGGCTTTAGCCCAAGAGACAGATAGACGGACAGACGGATATGTGGCTAGACATAATAATTGTACAATACTGTTTTTGGGGTTCAGGAGCACATGAAACTTCAAGGCTCATCATAATTTCACTGTCAAAAATTTTCAGCTATAGCACTTTCTCTATATGAGAAACAGAGAAAGTAAAAATTGTGCGAAAGCTCTTTTGTGATTCAATTTTTCAACATAAATTCGGAGAGATTGGTTACACTTAGAGTATGTTGTGTTAATCACCATTGCTATTACATATAATGTACACATTTTCAAAGATCTAATTAAAGTTTTTAAAAATAATCCTTTAATAGCCTGTTTGATACACTAAATTTTAGCTAACTTAAATGAACCACTGTTAATTATTTTCTAGTTTTCCTGAAGGTGATCACTCAAAGAATATTAGATTAACTCTGCAACCTCTTAATCTAACTCAGGTAAGAATCAATACCAAAAGATGCTACCTTTTAAAAAACATAACTTAAAACAAAAGTTGTTAACTTTACAAAAAACATAACTTTTGAGTCAGATAGCTCTGAGATTATTGATCAATCAATTTATCTCAAATATTGCTAATTTAAAAAAAAGAGCTGACTAATATTTAAAGTTGAATCTGAAATTTTTGAAGCTTCATACACCCTAAGTTTTTATTGTTCTTATGGGTATATCTTATGTACTCAGTATGAGGAGGAGACTTCACCGGCCCCAAAGCTGAAGGAGATTACCCCGGGTCAGGACTTATTGGAGTGGTGCAAGGAGGTCACCCGCGACTTCCAGGGAGTCAAGGTTACCAACCTCACTACTTCTTGGCGGAATGGTATGGCCTTCTGTGCCATCATACACCATTTCCGGCCAGACCTTGTGTAGGTGTATCTTTGCTCATATCATTATCATTAACGTTATCTATTCTGTGGCCGGGTCACTATACTAAAATGCCTCACTCTATTTCCTTCCGACATTCTCCGTTCTTTAATGGCTTCCATTCCTATCCTCTTACTCACCTCCACTACATAATATAAAATAATATTGAAAATTTAAAGTCATGTTTAACTGTGAAAGTGTTCAGAAATAGAAGTTTGAAGAGATAAAGAGATATGTTTATTCCTTTTCTTTCAAAGCTTAAGCTAACTAGCTTTTCAGGTTGGCTTCCTTCACCACCACACTGCTTTTATAAGTCACTGGAAAATTACTTGTTTTCATATCAAATTTGTAAGGAGCTAACTCCTCCTCATTGATTTGATATTTTCCCACTCATTAGGGTGGGAGTGTAGGGAACGCGAGTTAAAGGCGGTATTTTTGCAGTTTTTAAATATATATAAAAAAAGAATAATTCTCCAGTAGAAACATATAGTTTAATTTCATTTACAAGTTCTGTTTAGAAATCTGTGAAGCAAGTTTTTTGAGTTTGAATCAAAGCAAATATTATTCATGAATTTCGAATAATTATTGAATAAAATCATATCCTAGTTAAATTTGCTAAAATTATTATCTTAAAAAAGTTGTATATTTAAAAGACCTCCACTAGATTAGTTTTGGACCCTAATTATATAATTTCTTCAACATAATGACGTACTAAAGATTATAGTGGTTATAAACTATTTCAATATATAGTCTTCACTACTCAAAGTTGATACATTTGTTGTGCATTATCCAACGGTGCATTTGTAGGCTACACTAATGTTTTATAAAGGCTGTTTTTGGGAAAAAATATGGATTATTTTTGTTAATATGGTAATAGTTAAAAAGTCTTTACTTAACAGGAATTGTTATTAAAACTATACTTTCACAATATATATTATATATGGAAAACCTCTTTTTACTTTATGAGGTAATTGTATTATACTTAGAAGAAGGTACGAAAAATGTGGGTAGAAACATATAAAAGGAACGAACACAATATAGCTTTTACAATGAAAAGGATAACACAATTCATACTTTACATTACTGCCATCGGACAAAGCGGCAATGGCTGCCCCTTGAAGAAAATCCTGTCTATTCACTTTCCTATACCTTCTTCCAAATATAATACAATTACCTCACAAAGCGAAAAAAAAGAGGTTTTCCTTATAGAGATATATATTCACATCCACTGGTCATTTCCTTTGTTTATCCTCTATGTTATTCCTTTTACATGTTCCTATCTAAGTGTCCTGTTATTCTTTACACATTTAATTTTTCTTCCTTTTGTGTTTTTTTGGTTTCCTCCTTTAGGAAGTTGGGTTGCGCGTTTCATACTCCTCCCTGATGAGTTCCGAGAGAATGAAACCTAGGTTGGGGGATTGAGTAGTAACAATTGATTTCCCTTGAGAGGCAGCCATTACCTCTTTGTTCATTGACAGCAATGTAAAGTGTGTACTGCTTTCTTTTCATTGTAAAAGACATATTGTGTTTTTTCCCTTTTATATGTTATATATCCATCTTTCCTGTACTTTTTCCAAACACAACAAATGTGCTTCATACAGCTAAAAGAGGTTTTCTTTAAAAATATAAATTAGCTATAGTAAGAATTCTCATTTAGCAAATTGGTAAGTTATTTGATGTCCAGTTAAGTTTTTCCTCTAATTATGTTTTATAACAACTAATAAAGAACAGGTGGATCTAAACCGCCAATACAACATATGAAGAAAATTTTGAATATTTTTTTTGAATCATGTTTCGGGTATTTTTTCGAGTACTTTAATATCCCTCATGATCCAAGAAGTTAAAGGACACATTCTTACCCTTTATAAAGTTAAGCTCAAAACAAGCTTCTATCCTTAGCATCTTTGCTTTCCCTTTACATATTTATCTAGGGTCACTTCTTAAAAAGTCTGTATTTATCCTAAATTAAACTTGAAATTATAATTGCAGGGAATTTGAGTCCTTGTCGCCACATGACGTAAAAGGGAACTGTAAAAAGGCGTTTGATGCTGGAGAAGCATTAGGAATCTCTCGCGTGATAGAACCAGCTGACATGGATGTATTGGCTGTTCCTGATAAACTGGCCGTCATGACTTACCTTTACCAACTACGAGCACATTTCACAGGCATGTATTAAGAGTACATATTTATAAATGAACTGTGTTCAGCGACACAAGCCTCAGCCCTTAATTCATCACTGTGAAAGGGTAAACCCACTTTTCACCAATGATAAACTTTTAGGTTATGCTGGGAATCAAACCCAGGACCCTTAGCTCAGTAGACAGACATACTTCCGACTGAGCTAAGGTGTTGGATTAGGTTTCATACTATTGGATATATAAAATGAGCAATATGGAGCCAAAGCACCCCCATCCCCTAGTTTCTCATTTTTAAAACAAAACTAATATTTTTCACTTATGTGCCTTTATTCTCACTTTTGTGGTAATGTTTTGACTAACAAGTGGGAACTCACCCTTTAGTTGTGAGGAATGTGCTTTGTTTGATTAGATTTTACTATATGTATGAATGTTAAGAATATGATAAACATTTTTGTTTGTTTTTTTATGGAATTTATATGTTTTTATCCACATCGGTGGTCACATGGTCTAACACTTTACTCTTGCCAGTGATGAAATCGGGCTTGGTTGGGTGTACTGATGGTGTTTTTTCCTAAATGGTTTTACATTCTCCCTTCATGCCAATATAGATAAATTTATATAATATTCTACCCTCTCTCTATTAGGGCTCCTCATTGTTAAATCACCTATCAATTTGGTGTAATTAGTCTAATTACCGTAATGTAAGGTGATAGTAGAAAGGACGTAATAAGAAGAGGACAGCAGGGAAAGTTGTTCTGTAAGTGTGTAAGAGACTTGCTATGGGGAAGAGATGTGCCCTTGAAGTCTAAGAGAGTGAGGGTGTACTTTGTACCCATATTCACATATGAAGCAGAAACATAGCCAATGAATGTAAGAGAGATTAGGAAGGTGGAGGACATGGGCATGAAGTTTTTGAGGAGCATGTTAGCTGTCATGAGGAGAAACAAGAGTAGGAATAAGTTATCCGGGAAAGAGTTAGGGTACAGGGAGTACATGAGATAGTAGAGGTAGCAAGACTGAGAAGGTACAGGCATGTAATGAGGGTGGAAAAAGAGAGGTTACCTAAGAAAATGTTGGAAATGTATGTAGAAAAAAAACTGCAAGAGAGTCCAACAAAGATATGGGGGGGAGCAGATAGCAGAAAGTATTCAAATGAGAGGAGAAAAACTGAAGAAATTAAAGGAGGAAGAGTGTTGGAATGATAGAGGAAGATGAAGGCATTTTACTAAACGGACCCGGCCACAGTCTGGAAACTTTTGGTGATGATGATGATGGTGTGTGTACAACCTAAATGGGTACTAAGAACTGGTAATAAACAAATATTTTTGGGCTTTGCAAAGCTAATGTTTTCTTTATTACATGTTAAATAAATCTTTACTGTGCTTGGAATTTTTTTTTTAACTTTACTAAAGATTTATTGAAACTTTACATCACTATTTGATTCTTTTTTTTAACTAAATAAATACATTACGCTCATCTCCTTCAGTTGTACAGCTTATGAGTCATATATTTGAATTTTTTTTCAGCTCATCACTTTTCTAACTGACGACATCCTTTGGAATCAATAAAATATATCAAACTTCAGCTCAGTTAAACTCAAATAAATGTTCATTTGCTATCAATTATAAGCTAATCCATATTTTAGTACAATATTTTAACTAAGCCTACCCCTTTTTTCTATAAATATGTTTAAAATAACCTCAATCTGCTACGAACATTCAACTCATTACCTTCTGTAATCACATAAAGAATGGGAATAATTAAAACAACCTCCCTCCTTCTTACAAAACAACATGTATCATTTCTGTCTAAAAATAGTACTGATTTATTTTAATTCAGCACAATGTTGGGCAGCAATTTAATCATTGGTTAAATGTGATCAATTAGCACCCGGGGACTGGATGTTGTGCCTGTCATAGTAAAAAGTTGGCATATGAAGATATAAAAGGCCTAGCCAGCCAGTAGTGGAAAATATATAACTTGAATAAAAAACTGACCCAGGCCTTAGGCTGGAAACAGTAATGGATGTAAAAACAATGTTTGGCAGCGATTTTTAGTTTTCAGCTAAACATAAATTTTAAGGTGGTAAAGTAGAGTCCAACAAGCTCTTTAATTTTACAAAAACTCACAACTCATTGGTGAAAACTTATAAGGATTTATATGTAACACCTTCTCGCATGGGTAATAGCTGTGGTTGTTTCCAGGTCATGAGTTGGAGGTGCAGCAGATAGGCAAGACCATGGACGAATCATCTTACATGATTGGCCGGTTCAACACGGACACAGATACAGAAGTGACGGTCCAGTTGTTTGACCAAGAGATCATGAGCATCCGTAAGAGAGAGGCGGCAGACAGAAGACAGCAGCAGAAGGGCTCCAATGGAAACAGAAGGTAGTTATAGTCTTGAAACTATTTTTACCAGAGAATTTACCATGTTCTGGGTACCCATGAAATTTAAGGCAATGGCTTATCAGTTTCTGAAGACTCATTGTTTTAGGGTTGAGACTATAAAGCTTATTCAATTAATAATGATCTAAGTCGGGGAGAGAATTGTTGTAATTCCAATGAGATCTATAGTCTTAGCCTTAAGGGTAGGCTGGGGGCATAACATTTAATTTTTTAATTCAAGCAGGCTAAAGTTCACTATGTTTAGGAGCTCTCAGACTCACATTAGTGAGTACATAGGCAAAGGTGTTGGTCTCGCTTAGTCTGGTTCGCCGGTGACTGGTGGATCAAGGCTCACATTTTGGTTTTTTCTGAATGGTTTTCCACTCTCCTCCCGCGCAAATATGGGTATATTTTATCTAAATCGTACCATTTTAATCCCTATTCCATGAGAGTTAAAATGTCACAATTCCTTTTTTTTTCTCAATTCAGATTCTCAATTCTGATTCATAAATTTTATCCTCGATTTTTCGATTATTCATTATTTACAATTTAATTCTTTGCCCATGCATTCAACCTAACATTAAAATGTATTTGCAAATAAATCAAAAAAATGTAAATATAGTAAAAAAAACAACTCAAAAGGGACATGTTTGTTTTTTCACAAGTTAAGTAGAACACAAAGGTTGAGTGCAAGTAATTGGCCAGAAAAAACAAACAAACTAAAAGTGGTCACTGAAAACTAACCCAATTTTGAATATTGCTATTTGGCTTAGAGATACCAAAACTTTAATTTCCTGCAAATTAACAACAAATAATCAAGATAGTGAAAATTGTAATGTTAAGATTTATTCTCGATTCTTTTAATACAGTAGAAATCTAGAGTTTCGAGGAATCACATTAACAACCTAGGTAAGTATGCAAATGGCCCAGATGGGTAGAAAGATGTTATGCACAAAATTAGCTCTAAGATGTTTATAACCTTTCTTTGTACAGTGACTACATTGTAAATGTGTTCCTCTTGCAGGTCTAGCTCAATAGAATCTGATGGTACAGAGTCTGAGAGCAACAAAAGCGTGATCAGCCAACGAACGGCCCGGCAAAATTCCCGTTTGAGGCTCAAGCTGCCACTGGTCTCTTCGTCTGATTCAGGGGGTGACAATAATAGCGATAGGTCCCCAACATCCGTGAAGGATGTCAAGGACATGATCCTGGCCAGCTCCAAGAGTATCCTGGGGAAAGTGCTCTCGCCCACCAAGGAGAAGTTTGCCTTACGGGACAAGGTCTGTTAACAAAATTATTAATGTTCAAAACAAAAATTGGCAGGGGTGTTTTGGGTTCACTTTTTCAATTTAAGCAAAGTCAAATTGAATGTACCAACTTAAACGGCAATGCACCAGCAGAGTTCTCTAGCAACGCTCTACAAATTTAACACAATACAACTCGGGCAATATTTAGCCAGCCTCTAACTCTGCTACAAAGAATGATAGTAATATAAAAATTTAACATCCTTTTGAGACACACTATCTTAGATATATTTCCAAAGTTGAAGTTTCTAGCTTGAGTGGTTAATGAGAGACTTGACTTAAAAATAGGCCTATAGTACTACTGTAAAATTGTACTTATATAATATATCTCCATAAGGAAAACCTCTTTTTGCTTTATGAGGTAATTGTATTATATTTGGAAGAAGGTATAGGCAATGGCAGCAATGTAAAGTGTGAACTGTGTTCTTCTTTACATTGTAAACGCCATATTGTGTTAGTTTCTTTTATATGTTTCTATCCACATTTCCTATACCTTCTTCCAAATATAATACTATATATTGTACTGTATGTGCAGAACAATAAAATTGACACTAACTTACTGACCTCAATATTTTAGTTAGTCTGATTCACACCTTCTTTCGGTAGGCATAGGCCTATTATAGGAGCACAATGGGGATTGGTGTACCACTGTGACGATATTTTGCTCAGCAAACGTAAGTTTGAAGAAGATGTTGCTTCCGAACAATTAGCTCACATACAGTCCTGAAGTGTCTATAGAATGACAGTAGCTCAGGGTCTGAAGTCGAATTTATGATACTATTAAGTATGTCTAGAGCTTCACGAGCACTTGACAGCTTCGACTTAAACAAGGGCTGTAATTCCTCCTCGTTGTCTGTATTCTGGTCCATGGTGGTAGGAGACAGAACATCGCGAGCAATCTTTTCTACTGTCTGGACCTGGTAGCCAGGGTCTACATCTTCTCCATCAAACCACTCACTAATGTTTTCTTCGGTGGGCCCAGTTTCACCACCCTCTAACAATGTCTGATGGTAATCACTGGCCTCACAACTCTCTAAATTATGCTATACATCTATGTCGAAAAGATATTTATTCCATCAGTTAACAAGCGTGGACATCTTTACTTCATTCCAAGCAGAGGCCCAGTTTAAAATTGCTGAATTGATGCTGTAGTTGTGGATGTTCTGCAATTTTCTCTGCCCTCGCACGTCCTCTTCTTTGTCCTGAGGTTCCTCCAGTACCATCATCACTTCACCAAGAAACTTCTTTCTATACAATCTCTTGCATGTCAAAATAACACCCTGATCCATTGGTTGGATAAGTGAGGTGGTATTGGGAGGCAATGCCGGGCACTTAATGTTTTCATCACTGTTACACATCTTCTTAGTTGGATGGGATGGAGCATTTTCTACAAGTAAAACTACCTTGGTATAACCAGGGGTAATCTTCAGAATCTCAATTTGGAATTCGTGCACTTCAGGAACAAACTGTTTTTAAAACCAGTCTTGTGTGATTACTTGTGTGAACCATGCATTTTTTGAGTTAGTATAATACACAGGTAGGTCATCCAGCATAGACTTAAGCACACGAGGCTGCCGTGATTTGCCGACTATAACTGATTTAAGGCGATGGCTTCCATCTGCATTTGCACACAATAAGGCTGAAAGTCTCTCTTTACTAAGCTTTTGTCCAGGTACAGTGCCCTCATTCTTGTAAGCCTGCGTGTTTTCAGGTAGTGAACGCCAAAACAGCCTGGTCTTGTAATTGTATTGTATGGTATTGTATAGTTGCGCACAAGTTAACCCTTCTTCCTTAATTAATTAGAGTGTCAAGTCGTGTTCTAAATGGTTCAACACTAGCTTTATTGGCACTTAGCACATCACCAAACATTCTCTTGTTAACATACCATGCCGGTTGCAGAAACGATATAGCCAGCCATCACTTGCTTTAAATTCAATGTTCATGTGCTTAGCAAGTCTCTCAGCTGCTGCCTGAAGCTCCACACCACGAACTACGGCCCCGCTAGAATGTTGTTGCACATATCATTTATGTATAGCCTTTTCCAGGTTTGTGTCACTAGGTAACTTCACTAGTTTTTTACTGGAAACAGTTTTTTCGACATCACACTGCAAAGCAAACATCTTCAACTTATCCTTGTTCTTTCTTATGCTCGAAACTATTTCCTCACACACATTTACCACAGAAACACCAGACTCTAATTGTTCAATAAGTTTTAGTTTCTCTACAACACTTAAAGAAACACACTTTCTCTTGTTCGATGCCATTGTTAAACACGGGTTCACTTGACTATGGCTTTCTCTCAACTTGTGTGGCGTGAATGGAAGCTTATGGTATTAAAGCATGGGGGTGAGATGAGAGGAGTAGTAGCGCTGCATTACACTACTTCTGTAACATCTTTAGCCTGGCAGTATGCGGCTGGAGATATCGAGGTCCGAGCTATCGAGCGTTGATTGTAATTAGTACTTGAAGATAGACATAATATGGTTTTATTTGTGATAAATTAGCACCATGGTGGTCTCCCTATTTCTCCACCCATCTCTAAACACTCTAAAGATCACACGTTAAAATGACTATTTGCACCTCTTAGAATACGTCTTAATAGCTCGCAAGCTAACCGGCAAGTGTCTCTCTGCTAACGCTTCCCTTCCACATATTATCAAAAACAGACGGTTAAATCTGATGTGCTGATTGGCTAGCTGTTTGCGCCAAACCTCCCCTCCCGACCTTTTCCCGAGGTTTCGGGATCCCGTCCACCCCTACTCCTCCCTGATGAGTTTCAATATAATGAAACCAAGATCGGGTGACTAGGCATTAACAATAGATTTTATTCAACAATCAGCCACTATCTCCTAGTCCAGTGGCAGCAATATAAAGTGTTAGTTGTGTTCTTTTCATTGGTAATGATATATTGTATTTGTTTCCTTTTATATGTTTTCCATACAACTTTTCTATATCTTCTCCCAAATATAATAGAAATTCAATATGTAATGCAATTACTTAACTCAAACAAAACTTGGTTTAATTTAAACTTGACTCGAAATGGAAAATGCTTTCTCCCAAACTCATAATTTTAATTTCTCTAATATAACTTACAGCTACTATGGTTACAGTTAATCATTCCTTCTCTAATCGCTTTCAGAGTAAATCCCCTGTCAACACAACCACTCCCAGACCCATGCTGATGACCCGAAGACAGCTCAACGATCCTTTCGGCTCAGATGACGAGGACGAAGAGTGAGTAACTTTTTTTTTTAAATAGTCCATTTTACAGACATGGGAACAGGAGTAAAATGTGTTGAAAGTCCTAGTCATGATTCATAAATTTTTGAAAAATATTGAAAAATAATATTTAAGGGAAGGAGGTGGAGTGGAGGCCATAGCTATGAGGTCAAGAGGGCAAGAGGGAAAGGGTGTAGCTAATAATATTTGTAGTGTGCAAATTCCAATATTTTTTATGTGGCCGGGTCATTTTAGTAATATGCCTCCATCTTCCTCTATCCTTTCAACATTCTTCTAGCTTTAATTGCTTAAATTCTTCCCCTCTCAGTCACACACTTTCTGTTATCTGCTCCTCCCATCTCTTGGCCTCTCTTGCAATTCTTTCCTATGTACTTAATTCCCATTGTTTTCTTTGGCATACTCTCCTTCTCCATCCTCATTACATGCCCATACTATCTCAGTTTTGCTTCCTTTACTATCTCATAGGGGTGTGCGAAGCTTCGAAAATTTCGAAGTCGAAGCGAATATTAATTAGCTTCGACTTCGACTTCGGCAAACAAACGACTTCGAGAATATTCTCAAATATTCGCTTCGACTTCGCTTCGAACTGAAAAAACTGGCTTCGCACACCCCTACTATCTCATGTACTCCCTGTACCCCGACTCTTTCCCATATAACTTCATTTATAATCTTGTTTCGCCTTGTGACAGTTAACATGTTCCCACAAACTTCATTCCCATGTCCTCCATTTTCCTAGTATCATTTACATTCATTGTCCAAGTTTCTGCAGCATTTGTGACAATAGGTACAAAGTATACCCTGCACAACACTTCCTTACACCTCAAGGGCTTTTATCTTCTCCGCAGGTCTCTTACACACCTATAGAAACAACTCTCCCTGCTGTCTTCTGCCAATTAGATCCTATCTACTTCCACCTTTCGCCTCGATCACGCTTCCAAGATATTTTACATTCTGTATTTATATCAGCTCAACTCCATCCAACTTTATAACTTTACTAGACCTTATCCTCTTCCTTATCATTACCTCAATCACGCTTCCAAGATATTTTACATTCTGTATTTATCTCAGCTCAACTCCATCCAACTTTATAACTTTACTAGACCTTATCCTCTTCCTTATCATTACCATCTATTCTAAATTTCATTCCACACTCTTTCACTTCCTCATTCCATTCCTGTAGCTGTTCCTGTACTTCCTCTTGCTTCTTCCCCATACCATTAAGTCATCAACAAACATCATAGCTTGACTATCATTCCTACCTCCTCGATTTTTCCTTATTCATGACCATTTATATTACCATTACATATAATAGTGGTGAGAGGGCACTCCCCTACTTCGCTCAATTTTTTATTTGAAACCGCTCCCTCCCCCCATTCTTTATTTTAACACAACTCCTGTTATCCTCATACATGCTTTTCACTCTCATTAACAACTCATCTTTCCACTTCGACCTCCTCCATCACTTTCCAAATTTTATTTTTATCCACGCTATCATAATGCCTTATCCACATCCATAAATACCATTACCAAGTGTTTCCCAAATTCATACCTTCTTTACGTCACTTGTCATATGGCATTGATAAAGTCTCTTGTAGAACTTTGTTCCCTAAATCCGTGCTGTTCCTCTCTTCACCTTCCTTTCGTTTTATTTCTTATTCTCTTTCCCAGTATTTTCTCATATATTTTTGTACAGTGGCAAATTAGCATTATCCCACTATACTTTATACACCTCTTCCTGTCTCCTTTATTTAAAATAGGTATGATAACTCCCTTTTCCCTGTCTTCCAGAACCTTGTTCTCCTTCTAAATCATTCTCAGCAACCTGTATAACCATTGTATACCTGCTTCACCTGCAGCTCTTATATTATTATTATTTAGCACCGCGTCTTACTACCTGTTCGGGTTATACGCTTAAGTGCTAATTACACTAATGGATTAGGAATTGGGAAGGTTGAATAGAGGAAGTGAACCCGCATTTGCGTGGAGGGAGAGTGGAAAACCATTTAGGAAAAACCACCCCCAGTTCACCCGACCAAGATTCGAACCTCGATCTCTCCGTCCTTGGGAGTCGGGCTCAACACGACTAGCGCGTTAGCCAACTATGCCACCGAGGCGGGTGCAGCTCTTATAATTTCCTCAGTCAGTTCATCCACACCTGGTGCTTTTCCTTGTTTCATTCCTTTTATTGCACCCTCCAGCTCTTTTCTTTTGGGACCATTTCCCTCCTCTTCAACTGTTTATTCCTGCTCCTCTTTTTCTCTATTCTCCCTTTCCTTTTCCAGGTTGAACATCTTCTCAAAATATCTCATCCATAGTTCCTTTTATTTCTCTCCTGTTTTCAATGTTCTTCCTTCTTTAACCATCATTCTAACTTTTTGTCCTTTCTTTCTCTTCCTGTTTCTTAACTGGCTTAACACCTCCTTACTTCCCTCCACCTCCTTTTGATGATATGATAAAGAAATTAATCATAACAACATATAATTATTTAATGACGACAAATTTTGATCAAATGAAAATTGATTTGTGATGTAAAACAGCTCTGAACGATAAAAAAAAGAAAAAAATAACATTAATGTGCTTTATTGCATCTTCCTCAGGACTTCATGGGGAAGATGCAAATAAAGCATCGAAATATTGAAGGGTGTGTAGTTATAATTCACGATTAATTGGCTACTTCTTGGTATCGAGTGTTATTGACCATGTTGCTCTGACCAAGGTAAAGAGCGAAAACAACTTTGAGTATTTTTTTGTAAACAAAAATGGCGGTTGCGGTAGAGTTATACATAACAGCAGTTAGGTTAATTTTGTAATGCAGATCAACAGAAAATGCCCCATTTAGTTATATTATTAGTGGGGATTTTTTTGACTAGGCCTAATATTTACACAACATACAAAGCTAAACTTATCTTTCCTAAATAACCTACAGAAAACATGAAATGTTTATTTAAGAATAAATAGGCCTAAATCAATAATAACTTATTTCTTTCATCTATAACTAAATGGTTTTTAAGTACCTTTCACTAATAAATAATTATTATAGACAACAATATTGTTAGTTTAAAAAAAACCACAAAATAATATGGAGAACAAGGAGTTTAACGTAGCTGTATTAAATGCTACAATATGCTAATTTATTTTTTGTTTTTACTTATCAGTAATAAATGTTACTTACTGTCATATTTCTAGCTGTATTTGCTGTCCGTTTTAATTCACATCTGTTAAAATCCATTGACTATGAAGTTATACTCGTTTGGATCTAACATAAGAAGTCACGCTGTTTTGAAATTGGCACACAATTCTCAGTTAATTAGTTGATACCAGGCTCTTTAGTTTGGTCGAAGAAAGTGATACCAAACCAAGTTTTGGTTTTGTCTTGGTCATAAACACTTGAAACCAACCAGCTGTGATACTAGGAGCACGAAAATGCTCTTGTCTTAGACATCGATATCAGGTCACTCATGAAACACGCCTTCTGGTTTAGTTGAATCTATTTTTGTTTTAAAATTTCAGACCACCACCAATAATTGATGACAAGAAGAGTGGACATATTCAACTCACAAGGTCTCAATCATCTCAAGATGGTGTAAGTTGAATGATTTTCCCTGGTTTCTTGTTGTATTTGATTGTGATAATGACAGAGCACTTGGTTATAAATAAACATTACATTATGATAGGTAAAGCTTTGAAATTCACTCTTAAAAAAATTCATTTCAGTTTGAAAATTTTCAAATAAAGATACATTTGTGCTAAAATGGTTTTATAGCATTTGAAAAAAAATTCACGAAGACCTATAAAAGAAAAGTCACATGAAGATTTTTTTTCTTTTATCCAATGTATGCTCATTAACTCACAAATTCTTTCTCTCTATCAAATATGCCTAGTAATTTTTTAGTTGAGTGGGCTTGGTGGTCAAGGATGGTGAAACCGGCTCCTCACAAGTGGAACAGTATTTTTGAATTTGGTAGTATACAAATTTTAAATTGATGGTAGGTTTAAAGGTGGTAAACACTTAAAAATTGCAGATTTACTTTTGTACTAAGTAACCATAGTCATTTTATTATGTGTGTGTGATTTAGGAGTCTATTCATTCTTTGGAGACCAGACTCAGCAGGGAGGGATCAGAAGTACGGGACATCAACATTTCACATTCTCCAACACAAAATGATAACTTTAACAGAAAACATGTAAGTCTGTGCTTTTTTTTTACTCTTAAATTTTGTTTCGTGTTCTCCCTCTAGTTGTGCGCTTTATTTCACTAAAACTTTCAATATTTATTTATTTTGATTTCCCTTTAGTATCTAACCTGCCACAATTAGTTATTATTTGAAACTAGTTTTGGCCATGTATCATAAAGTTAAGGACTAAGGATGTCAAACTTGAATCCCTTCATTGAAAGTATCGAAATAGTTGAAATAATCAAGAATTAATCTTAGCTTCACAAATTTTGATACCTCGATTCTTAGTTTTCAAATCCCAAAAAATGGTCATTAGACAAAACAACAAAATGGCAAAACTTAGAATGGGTCAATTTTTCATTCTTACCATTATATGTTCCTTTGTTCTTACACATTAATATCGAAAAGCTGTAAATGTACTCAACATGTAATTTTATGCAAAGCAAACATTGCTGTTTTGCTTAAGCATTTACTTTTTCTAGCTTTTTTTCAATCACATCACAATAAGGTACCATTAGCCCATATAAATAACTAACAAATTTTTAATGAGAGATTAGATTCATTGGAAAGGATTAAATTGTAAATACTGAGAAATTTGAATTGAGACTAAAAATAAAAATATTTTAATATGAAATCACATCTGAGAAAAATAGGAATTGAGATATTTCTGCAAAAAAGGTATACTAGATAAACCTGGTGTAGGAAGGGATTCAAATTTTTTTATTTGTTTCTAAGCATTAATCGAAATTTTGAAATTAATATTTACTTTTGATTATGTGACTATCTACTGGAAAGGCCATGTTTTGGTCCGTTTAACTGTAGGAAGTGCTTGACAAGTTTTCTATGTGCCATTGCATGGTAACTGGACACTACAGGATCCAGGCCACACTGACTGACCTCAAGCTATAGTTTAGCTACTCATCTCTACTCCCCTGTGCTAAAGAAAAAGTTAATTTTGTCTCCAAGAACTGATTTGTTTAGGATATTATTTTATAGATCTCCAGTTTTTCTGTTAAGGCGGGGATGTAGAGGACTGGAGAAAAGGCAAGTGTTTTTGCAGTTTTTATAGCAAAACTGTTTTAAGTCAAAAGAAATCAAATTTTGATTCAATACAAACATTTAATTTTCTTCAACAGAAATAGCTGCCCAGATCAAGGTTGTAACCATAATTTTTTTCAAATCTGACTTTTTCATGGAACAAGGTTGTTAATTGTGTGCGGAATATGACAGAGATATTGGAAATGCTATAGATGGAGTTTTATTAGTATTAGATTGGCTACAAGTTTGCTCTGCGCAGAACAAGTTTGTCTCAGAAAATAAGATGGCGAACACATCACGTATATCTCGTACAAAATGTGCTTTACTTTACATTCATTACTGTTTCCAGTCTATGATCTGAGTCAGTTTTTTATTCAACTCATATATTTTTCTACTACTGGCTGGCTAGGCCTGTCATAGCTTCGTATACCTTATAATCTAACTTAAGACAAGGACAGGCACAACATACAGTCCCCGGGCATTAATTTATCAATGTCAAAAGGTAAACCTATATTTCACCAATGATAACTTTTTCTGCTATGGTGGGAATCAAACCCAGGACCCTTAGCTCAACAAGCAGATATACTACCGACTGAGCTAAGGTATTGGATTTCTTACAAAATGTGCTCAACACCATGTAAAAAAGAACAAAAAAAAGTAAACAAAACATGATTGGCATGATGTAAAACATTAAAAACTTAGAGTTGCTGGAAAACAATATATACCCAAGAGGGACAAACTATTAGCTGCAAAAAACC
Source organism: Timema bartmani (assembly GCA_902151455.1). Classification (NCBI taxonomy): domain Eukaryota; kingdom Metazoa; phylum Arthropoda; class Insecta; order Phasmatodea; family Timematidae; genus Timema; species Timema bartmani. The sequence goes on from CABFWB010000055.1 coordinate 23,143, forward strand.
ACCAGATGAAGGGATGCATAAAACAAGGTTGTAACCCAACTTTACATATGGCGATAGTAATATCACAGCTCCTTAACTTACATTTGTTACATATTTATAAAATTTGTAACGAGTGAATACAGCAAACTTATAATTATCCTTTAATCTAAATTACCACTAATTAGTGTAAACTATTTAGCAACAGATTTAATGTTCATATAATGGCGAGGTTACATAACATAATATAACTTAACGTAACATAAAATCACATAACATGTATGACAACATTATTTTTAAATCACTGTCAGTAAATACCTATGGATTTAACTGACAATGTAAGAATATACAATCGTAATAATTTTAAAACATGATTTAATTTAGTATTACCCACTTTGGTGGCTGCATAGTCTAAGGCACTACTCTTGAAATAAACTAAACTACCAAAGATGGGAAGATTGGGGTTCGATTCCAGTTGGATGCACTGGGGGTAGTTTTCCTTTAATAGTTTGTTGCTCTTCCTACATGTAAATGTGGATGCACTTGCTCTAAATTAAACCTACCTAATTTCTAACACATTGGTGTAATTAGTACATAGGTGTATAACTCAAACGGGTTGAAAGACACAGTGCTAAAAACAATATTTAGTATTGTTAATGCGTAATTTCAGGTCTACCTGCAGATGCTATTATGAATGTGAACAAATCACATTAGAAGTGAAACACCGATTTTTTAAAGACTTCTACTCTTTGAATTATGTTAAGCATACAGCACTCTTTGGACTTAAGGATATTAAAAGAAGAGAGGTTGAATAAGCAGTTTCTCATAGACATTAGACTTTAAAGTTTTTCTTGTTTTATTTCAGTACCATCAGATATATCTTACCAGGTTTGTCAAAAAATGTAATGTCATGTTTATAAAGTGACTTCGTAGAATACAGAAGTTGCAAGAGAAACTAAAACATGGAAAGTTGCTATGTGACAAGAGGGGGAAACATAAAATTCTGCCTTATGCCATTCCTGTGTAGTTTAACCCGCCTGTGTAGGGGTTGCAAGGCAAAGAATAATAAAAGCAGATCACCAGGGATCTTTATTTGACCTACACTCAAATATACTAAGCCCAAGTATCCAAAACCTAGCTATCTTAACTTTCATTAAAATAGTGTATTCGAATATTGACGTCGAGGGAGTTAGGATTTTGCTTAATGTAAATGGATAACGAATCACATGAAATTAACATCGGCCTGAAGGCTGTTTATTATCAGAGTATAGGATAAGACTCAAAAGGTAAACATTATAATATTTAGAAATTGTAGACAATGCGCAATAGTAGATAATTCAATTATATTTATCAGTAAGCAATATATGTACTTAAGTATACAAAGCAATATTAAATGAAAGTGTTCAAAGCGCATTTAACTAGATTAGAGAATATTTATCGTTGGGAAACATTCCTCGTTAAATGGGGTAAGTGCGTATACACTCTTTTAAGGTGGCGGGAGTTGGTGTCGATGATATTTTGTAGCCACAGTACATAGTGTATCACTGAATTATATCCCTCTTCTCCATTATCAACATTTACCAATAAAATAAGGTTGGGGTATTGGGTGATAACGATCTTTTCTTTTTTCCCCCAATAGGCAGCCATTACTTCTTTGTCCAATGGCAGCACTGTAGTGTGAACTGTGTTCTTCTTTTCACTGTAAAAGCCATAGTGTGTTTGTTCCTTTTATAGGTTTCTATCCACCTTTCCTATACCTCCTTCCATATATAATACAATAAAAGCAGAAAAACTGAAAGGCCTAAAGGATATGTGCAGTTAGATTTAACTGAAATTCAGGCGGTTTTATGAAGAAATGAAGGCTTGGTAACTGTAGCATAAGTCAGCATAATGTCTGAAGCAAGAAAATAATTTAGTTTATTACATACCATTATTTTATATGCAGTACAGATTAAGTAGGGGCAGATGTATTAAAATTTAACATTAACTATGTTTAATAAAAACATCTTATTGAGTGTTATGATTAAATACTATCTAATCATCATTGTTGGCTATGACCTTGTACTTCTTGATATGGTTACAACCTTGTTCTGTGTTCAGGTAATGGTTTCTTCATTATTTCTTATTCCATTTACTTCTAACCTTCTTAAGTTTTGGTACATAATGTTTATAATAAATTCAAAACAAATTTTTGATGATCATTTTGGCCTTAAAAGATTATATGGTTTTTCACATTTTGAAAAATTTTGCATTTGTGGGTTATAACCTTGTTCTGGGCAGCTATTCGTTTCTATGAATACCTGACAAGGGTGTCCTGGAATTTGACAACTTTTTCTCTTCATTTTTAAAGTTTGTCATCTAATGCCGCTATGCTTATGACAGATAATCAACAACTGTTGATATCACCATCTGCAGAAAATTAAACTTTGATGTTTGTACTGAAGCTATATTTTATTTATTTTGTAAAAAAAAATAAAAAAAAATTGTGCTATAAAAACTACAAAAACACTGGCCTTTTCTCGGATTCCCTGCATCCTCATTTTAAGTGTGCAAATACTATTCTATTATATTGTAGAGGTCTGTGAGCTCAAGTTTTTCATTCCAAATCGTGATGGAGTAAATTTCTCATCAAGCTCTTGAACGTTGAGTCGAATCAAGCCAATCTTGTATTTCATAAATAAATTTTAAAATAAAAAAAAATGTTCAAATTTAGAATATAATACTTAAATAAAACATTATTTTTGAAATTAAAATAGCTTTTATATTTAAAAAGAAAGCATACTCCAACTGCACATTTCACAAACCACATCCAGACAAGTATAAAGAAAAGCAAATAATCTCTCATCCCTCATCAGGATATAAATAGCCTCAAATTTTCCTAGCCTATAAAGCTGTCAAGATCATACTTAAGGTTCTATTAAAGACTATGAATTTAAATTAAAATCTGAGTATTCCTACCCCTATTATAGGTATTGCTGTCTTGATTATTGAATTCAATCATTTGATGGATTTTGTCACTGGTTTATATTTATATTTTTCAAAGAGAATATTAAAAAACAACTTATTTAGGATAGATAAAGTCGACTGACCTCATGTTTATGGGTTAAAACACAGCCAATGTCAACATATTTTTCTTGAGTGATAAAAAGCTGTTGCACAACTTCCTTTGCAGGGGAAGTAAAGCTTGTGGTCCATGTTGATTGTAACATGTAAAAGAACTCTGGAAGGTATGTGAAAATACCTTTGGCAAAATTGATAGGCACATTCTCTCTCGCTCATAGAAATTATTGTGTGCTGATACAATTAGTCAGTTCATAAAGTGCACTTTAAAACCTTGAATAAATAAATAAATAATAAGATAAATAAAATAAAACACTAAATGGCTGTATTTAATGAACATTGAAAGGAGGACAAAGCTTAAAGTATACACGCTTATAAGAAAAATATAAAAATATTTATTGATTTAAGATAAAATAAATTGTATTGTTGTTAACATTCCACTTTGATATAATTTATGCCATTCAGGCGACAAATTAAATTAACATTCTCTGTGTGTAAATTTTATTTCTTAACTAGTACAATTTAAAGCACTGTATTTGGAAAATCATTTCAGTGTGCAAATTAAGAGCTTAGTGTTGTATTTGCAAGGAACTAACTTATTGTTAAGCTAGTGTCTTGTGTGTGTGATGTTATAACAAGCATGTTCTCCCAGCACATACTAAGTCGTCATGACGAGCTGCGGGAAAGAGCCAGACAACTGTTGGAGCAGGCAAGAAGAGAAGCGGCCAATAGAGGCTCTGCGGTGCCATCTTCTGCTCAGTCACCTGTAAAGGTACACACATTTTAAGTGTAAAACAGCTTGCTCTTCCTTGAGGCTGATTATTTTTAATCTCTAATATCCTTAAGGATTCAAGAGTTCAAGGATCCCATTCTTAGATTAATCAAATACCTTTAATTTATCCTGACATTGCTCTTACCATCTAACTATCCTCAATAGTTTCATACCTGCTTTGGTGGCTGCAGGGTCTAACGTGTTACTTTTATGTTAAACTAGATTGGTTTTCCACTTTCCCACCATGCAAATGCAGGTATACTTCCTCTAAAAATAACCTTCCTAGTACCTAAAACCATTGCTGTAAATATTAGCACATAAGCTTATAACCCAAATGGGTAGTCAAGGGCGGTGCTAAAAAAAAGTTTCATCATCAAAATCCTACATAAATAAAAACATTAATTATTCCAGCAATGCGAGGAAGAGAGACAGCAACAGTTAAGGGAGCGGGCGAGAAAACTGATAGCCGAAGCAAGGATGGGTGTGGTCTCATCAACTCCTACACCTTCAGAGCAGGTGAAATTTCCAGGTAAACAGGTAATCCTGACATAAAATTTATTCTGTGGTTCACCTATATTCGAAATGTACACATACAACTTTCTATTTCGAGAGGATAATTTATTAAAAATATTAAAACATAAGTTTGTATTCTGATGACATTTCTTACACACACACGCACACATGCGCACATGCGCGATACTGATTTGGTCCCCTCTCATATATTTAAAAAGTCACGGATGAAGTGAATTTTTCTTTAAAGTATTGTATGTAAAATATCCTTTCAATACTACTTCATCCATGGAGAATCATGCGCTTTTCAGAAATAATGTCAAAGGATTGCACCATTAAAACTTATTTTTTCTTTTAAAATTTAACTTAGTAGTATTTACCAAACAAACAAGTGACGCTAGCTCCCTATACCCAACAGGAAGCTAGCCTTCATGACACCTGTTGCCTTTATCAAACACAAAGAAGAAAGAAGAAAGTACAGATAACACAAACACCAGATTACTCCATTTTGATTTTTTCTAAACAATACCCAAATATTATTCTATTTGTGTTAAAATGTGCGTGTGACTACTTCTACTAAAGAAGACAGAAGAAAGGTATAAGATGACACCTTTGTGCATCGGATTCTTCCCACATTTTTCATCTTTCCCTAGGGGGGCTTTCTTCATCAAATTTACTCTTAGTAGTTTATTTTTCCTTTTTATTTAGTTTTATCAATTTCCTTTATTATAAAAATTAATATTCACATAAAAATATCTGGAGTAATTGAATTGCATTTTGTGATAATAATTATGTTTAAAAGGTTAAAATGAAATATTATAAACAATTGTTCAATATAATATTTTCTAAATGATTTTGAGTGTATAAACTATAAATTTATATTATCATCTTTATGAAAAGCTTCCAGCCATTGGCTGGGTTGGGAACATAAGTTTCCCCACTGTATCTTTTCTCTATATCACCTCTTTACCTCCACAATGACCCAGTCTTCTCCTCCCTCCTCGGGAGACCTGGGTCTAGGGGTATGGGGTCAGACTTCTGTGCTGGTGGTCCGGGGTTCATTCCTCGGTTCCGGCACAAATTTAGTTAATTGCCAAACCCTTCACCTCTGACAAGACATGTATTAATCACAACTTGTGAATGTGTGGAATGCCAGGCCTCCACCGTGGTTCGAATTCCACGTTAAACTGTAGGTCCTCCATTTCATCTCACAATCACCCTACCATTACACATTAGCGTAAGTGCGTATAACCTGAATGGGTAGTAAGATGCGGTGATAA
>CABFWB010000055.1:29327-118719 GCA_902151455.1 Timema bartmani
ATTGCAGAATTTAAGGTTGGAGAATTGCTTAGGAATTCATTTTTTTGTCGCAAATATTGCTTTTGCATAAGAAGGCTAACTCTGAAAATGTTTAATAAAAACAATAAGAAATTAATTTTTACTATGACAAACGATAATCGAGCTGAGATGGAGGTGAAGAAAGAGTATTTTTTGTAAACATACTATTTAAATACATTTTCTTATTTCTTTTATTTTCAGGTTTCCCTGCAATGTCTCCAGACGATGGTCAGTCTGAAAACAGGACCCTGGACGAGCAAAACAACCCACTGTCGCCAACATCTCAGCAAAGAGTTCAGTCTCCAAGCACGCCCACACCTGGGAGTGGCAAGGTAAAGTTTATATTTGTTTTTAACTATCAAGAGAGAATCAAGAATTTTACAATCTAGCAGATTTGAAAATACATGATTTTTTACTTTGATCTAAGCATATAGTTTTTCAACTGGCCTTGAGCTATTATGTATACTTTATGCTTTTTAAACAATTATTAAGGCTAAAGAGTACTCTTAGGACAAAAAAAAAAGATTGATTAGATCACAAGGAATCCTCAAGAAAAGTATCAATGCCTAGCTCATATTGGAGAAGGCCCCATAATTTTTCAAAATGCAAAACATTTATAAACTAAAAATTGTAGGTTGAGAAATTCTACATGCCACACAAAATTTACTAACTTTAAATTGACAAGAGTTGCATTTCCCAATAATAGGCCTAACTATACTGGAAATTATGGAAATGAACTATTTAGGAAAAATATCGCAAGGCAGACCAAGAAAAAGTTAAGAGAACAGATGACATCAAGTGTGCGAGTGAGAGGAGAAGAATGGTGGAAGGATGGAGGAAGATGAAGCCATTTTACTAAACTGAGCAGGCCACAGGCTGGAAACAGTTGATGATGATGACCTATACTGTAATAGAATGCCTTTTTATTTTAATTTCTTTCAGGGGATTTTACATATTTTTAATAACCTTTTACTATTATTTCAAATTTATCAATTATTGGTAATAAATAAAATGATAGAATATTAGGAAAATGGTAGAGCACAAATAAAAGTAAAAACACTAACACATATTTACACATACTTCAATATTTCAATGCTATTATGGCATCTTCCTCAGGAAGTAGTCGTAATTAGACTAAACAGGATGTTGTCTTCAGTGATGCCAACTTGATTGGTATGGATGAAAACTTCTCTGGTGGAGTTGAAATTCTCTGAATTTTTCTCTATTACTCTATGGATGTTGGTAGGTGGTGCTAGTGTGTGTTGAAATTAGTGAATATTTAGGTTGGGTGGTTTTCTAGACTTTGTGATCCATTGTTGTGCCAGTTCCCATCTTCTTAACTGAGACATATTACATTGTGTCTTGTTAAATGATTTTAACACCTTGAGATTGTAGCACTCCTCAAAGTTGAGGTTATGAGTGGAGGCTTGTGATGAAACTGGTTTTTCTGGATTATTGATATTTGTGTCATGTCGATGTCCATTTATTCATTTACGCAGAGTTTCAGTGGTGAGGCCAACATATTGTGCAGTACATTGTTGGCATTCTAGTTGGTAAATTAGGTTCCTGGACTCACATGTGTGACTGCCTTTGATGGTATGGATGGAATTGGTGATGTTGCTAGAGAAAATGCCTGCTGGATGATGTATTAGGCAGGTTTTGCAAGCTGTGTTGTTACAGGGCTGAGAGCCTTGTTGTGGTTGATTGAAGGTTGTATCATTTTCAGTTTTGAGTTTAGGGTGTACCAGAAGATTTTTAAGTAATGGAGGCTGTTTATAATCTGACTGGCACATCAATGGATCACAAAGTCTAGAAAAACCACCCAACCTAAATATTCGCTAATTTCAACCCACACCAGCACCACCTACCATCCATAGAGTAATAGAGAAACATTTAGAGAATTTCAACTCCACCAGAGAAGTTTTCATCCATAACAATCAAGTTGGCATCAGTGAAGACAGCATCCTGTTTAGTCTAATTACTACTACAGTAGCACCATGGCTTCTTTGGTGCTGACTGACAGCTCACAGCTGACAGCTTTGAAAAGCTACCAGACCAAATTATGTATCCCTACGCCGAACCATAAGATCTGCAAAAATCGTGTTTTTAGCAGCTGTCACTTCTGACAATCAAAATGTAGGTATATACCTAACTGTTGACTGTCAGAAGTCGGCTGTGAACTGTCAGTCAGCACCAAAGAAGACACGGGGCTACTGTACTTCCTGAGGAAGATGCTATAATAGCATCGAAATATTGAAGAGTGTGTAAATATGTGTTAGTATTTTTACTTTTATTTGTGCTATACCATTTTACTAATATTCTATCATTTTATTTACTACCAATTGTTTTTGCTCAATGCACTTTATTTCATACATATAAATTTATCAATAAAAAATAAAATAAAATTAATAAGTAGGCCTACTATATTGGTCAGGTTTTGACTAGGAAAATTTTTGGAAACATATTGTTGCCTGAGTCTGGGTGCACATGTGGCGTGGACATCAAATACATTTTAAAATTAATAAAAAAAAATTCATTAAGGTTGTTTTTGGGGAAAGAGTATGGCTTATTTTCGCATATGTACGATATTATTATAAATACTCGGTTTATTTTGTAACTTTATTTATTTGCTTTATTATATTTTTAAATCTTTTAGATTAATTTTTTAGGTTTCGAGACAAGATTGAGATTTTTTTTCCTTGTTTCACTAAAAATATTTTCGAGTCTCGCACATCTCTACTTATTAATTAAAAAACTTTTTATATTTGTGAAATGTACTACTTGGTAAATCATATATAACACTGTGCTGTGTGTTTGCCAGGCTGAGAAAAATGGTAACACATTTCCTTGGGGTCAATCTGGCAACAGTTTGCCTAGTCCGCGATCCCCAGCTGGTAGTCTACCCTCCAGTGTGCGGTCGAGCCAATCCCCAGACAAGAAGTCCGCCTCTCCCCTCCACTCCTTCTCATCGCTCATGGAGAGGATTTCTCCCGACAAAACACCGGAAGATGGTTTCAGAAGAGGGGTGAGCTTCATACAGTTAAATAATTCTATTTAACTTTTTTAACTATACCTTATGTTATTAGTTCCTAGGTGCGTTCAAAGTCCACTTATTCGATTGGATACAAAGTTAAATCAAATAGTATGAAATATTCTGGAGGCTTTATATCTATGTTTGAATCAAATAGTATGAAATATTCTGGAGGCTTTATCTATGTTTGAATATTTAAAAAATGTTTATGTTGGAAAAATATATTATATGTGGAATAGTTTGATAACCTTTTATTCACAAAATGTTGTATTGCAAACATGATTAACATATTTGGTTCTAAGCATCTTTACGGTTGCCACACACCTGAAGTACCGGGAAAAAACAGGGAATTTGGCAAAATCTACTAAAAATACTGGACTATTGGTTAATTTGGGAAATTTAGATGAACTCTTAAAGGCCATTTCACACTGGCATCCACGGTAACCATGGACGAAATAAATGTCCATGGACGTGCCAATTCACACCGCAACGAAACGCCCACTGACATTTTTGATGCCTTCAAACTTGAGTTTCTATACTGTAATGTAGTGTAGGTGACCACGTGCTCTTTAAAACGCCACTGCGCATGCTTAGTCCAAAACGTCCACGCGAACGCCCTGCCGATCTCTCGGAGAGCAATTTGAAAACTGGACACCTTGGTCGTTCTGTGGCACTGTGGATGTCATTGTGAATTGCCCCATTTGATAATCTGGGAAGCGATTTCTACAAAACATCCAACTATGGATTCCACCGACACCGCAGATGCCAGTGTGAAATGACCTTAAAATAGTAGGTCTTTGGATGAATGAAAAAGTGAACTGAAGAATACAACACACTGATTCAAACATGTTTTAATACTAAGCCTGTGCGAGAATGACATTTTGACTTTGGGAAATTTTCGGGCTGGAAATAATGTTGTTCCCCAGGAACGAGATTGGAAACGGGAATTATTAATTTTTCACTATATGCTTAAGCTAATTTTATTTTTTACATTTATAATTTTGGTTTATACTTAGCCTTTTCATTCATTCCAATAAAAAAAAATTTTGATTATTTAATTTTTAATTAGAAGCTTATGCTAATTTGGTCAGAAAGGAATCAATTTTGATAAGTTTCACTAAGTTAAATGTTGTGGTAGATATGTCAAAAATATTTTGAATGGTGTCAGGAAAAGTGGCAATTTCTCTGATTTGTTTGCACTTTCAGGTTTGTACAATACATTTAAATTCTGTATTCTTGTAAAAAAAAAATAAAGAAAAAGAGTGCACACTTAAAAATTTTATATTAATTTATCTTTTAATCAAATGTTTTCCAAATAATAATTAATATTTCGTCTAACAAAGGTTTAGTAGGGTTTTTGAATAAATGTAAATTAAAAAATTCAGACTTAATGCATCTATTATAATTTTGTATTTTTAATCAAACATTTTTGGAATAAATACAAATATATGTATGAAATAAAGTGCATCGAGCAAAAACAATTTGTAATAAATAAAATTATAGAATACTAGGAAAACAATAGAGCCCAAATAAAAGTAAAAACAGTAACTTATATTTACACACACTTCAATATTTTGATGCTATTTTAGCATCTTTCTCATGAAGTAGTAGTTAGACTAAACAGGATATAAATAAATTATAAAAATATATTTGAAGATGGACTAGAAAGATCTTAAATAAAAAAAACTCATGGTGGGAAGTTTAATAACTACATACACAGTAAAACATTAAGATAATCGAATACTAATTTGAATAAATAGAAGTGAGCCATGGTCTTATCTATAAGAATAACAAAAACCTTTCACAACTGAGCCACCGTACTTGGTTGCATCTTATGTTTTATTTACTAAAGCTCTCACAAAAAGTGCTGTTAGATTTTAAAAAATATTAGTTTATCTAACTTTTACAAAATGGAATTAAATTATTTTAGAATTTTGTATATTTGAACATTAATTTGTACTGTAAATAATAGCACTAAATAACTAAAATTGATCTTAAATGTGTATTTTAACTTTAATATTTTTATTGATGAAGCTTTGTAATTATAGAATACAGAATTTTACTTTTAATTCAAAGCCGAAGCTTACGAATATTCAATTCAAGGCAAAGTCTAAGTTTCCTCAGCGATTTTCACTTTAGTAGCAATACTAAGTACCAGTTTCATAGTCAGATTTAGTACGTCTCAAGTGCGGCGCTATACTAAATACAAGACGTCACCTACCTGAAATTGAATGGAATGGGCCAGTTTCGCATATGAAACTGGCCCATTCCATTTTGGTCTAGGTAGGTGTCGTCCTGTATTTAGTATCGACTCGCACTTTAGGCATGCTAAGTCTGACTTTGAAACTGGCCCTTAGCTCAGTAAGTTGTTAACCTCTTGCCTGCTGTCAAGGAATGTAAAACTAAGAATATAAAAAGCAATAATTTTACAAGTTCTCAATAGGTGTGAAATGTGGCCTCTTACCTTATATGTCAAAAATAAATTTAGGGTGTTCAAAAACAAGCTGCTTACGAAGATATTTGGTCCTAAAAGGGATGAGGCTACTGGGGAGTGAAGGAAGTTACATAATGATGAGTAACATACTCTACTCATAACAAGACATTGTTAGGATAGTAAAGTATCGTAAATTATGGTAGGCAGGAAATGCAGAAAAAAGGAAAAATCTAGAATCGTCTTCAGGGTGATGACTGGCAAACCCAATGGGAAGAGACCATTGGGAAGATCTAGACGCAGATGGGAGGATAACATTAGAATGAATCTGAAAGAGATAGGATGTAATGAGGTGGACTGGATAGAACTAGCTAAAGATAAGGATAGGTGGCCTACTTTTATAAGTGCGGTGGTGAAATTTCGAGTTCCTAATGCCTTGGACTAAGCAAGCGAGTACCTATTATTCCTCAGACCAATCAATGGCAGCACAGCTAAGTTTGAATACTGTTCCTCATTTTACTGTGAAAGGGTAAATACCATATTATGTTTGTTTATAGGAGCAGAATTCCTTATAATATTGCGCTTTGATTGGTCATACGATCCTACAGTGTGGGTGTAAACTTGTTTCAGTATGGAAAGGACATTGTGAACTATATTCAGAATGAACTAGAGGCACTAGAGAGGGAACAGAAACAAATAGATAAACAAGCGGACATCCTTGAAAAAGAGCTCAGGAAAGTCATGGAAACTGGTAAGTTTGGTATTAATTAGGGGTTGAGTTTTAGTATTTATAACTACTGTAGATAAGAAAGTTTTCCAAAATTTTAACAATTTGATTACTAAACATTTTTGAGTTCATCTCAAAATTTTGGAATGTAATTTGATTTTATTCATTTAAAAAATATTCCTTCATAACAAGTAGTTCCTTAATCTTGCCTTTAGACTGATTAAAGGTTCTGTTTGAGTTAGCTCAGGACTATTTCCCCAACTGGAGATGTTATAGCCTAATATTAACATTGAAACCTTCTTAAAGCAATTTAAAGTGTTAAAACATTTGGATTGTAGCTTTTAAGAATTTTATGTGACTCCAATAAGCTACAAGAATAGATATTAACGAAAAATACAATATTACAATACTAACCATTCTTATAGGGAAGGGGGGTAGGGTTTAACCCCCTCAACCCCACCACCTGGCAGAGTCCTAGCTTATATACATATATCTATCTCGTACCTTAACTTCCCTAAGGATTTTGCTGTAACATGAATGTTGCTGTATGATTACAGTGAAATTTATTAATAGCAAACACGTTCTGGGAACAAAAAATTGCCATAATTTGGAAACATTTTTTTAAAACACATAGTTCTTGAACACTGTTTACTCTATAGTATATATGTACCTATATACTGTGGATATTATCTAGAACCATCTTATTACTGCATTGTGCAGTTCTGCATGCAGGATAATTATGACAAGTGAATAAATATTGTACCTAGCTTACTGTACAGATTGCATAATATACAGAACAATCTGTGAAAAAAAAACTGAATTAAAAACAGTAGACCTTCTGTATAGTAGGACAATATGGCAGGACTGCTCACACTTTGAGCGAGATAAATGGCATTCCTACAGTAAAATACTGTGTATGGACAAGTGTTTTCAAATTTTGGGTGCTTTTTTAGAGATTTTTTATGCAAAAATATTGATCTATAGCAGTGTTCGTGTTCATTATAGAACAATTCCGTTATGAGAAAGTTTTTTCACCATAAGAGCCAATGTTATTTTGCTGGGAAAATTTAAACTGTTCTATATAAAGAAGAATCCGCAATTCGGATTTGTCCGTTAAAGGAGATTTCACTGTACAGCATAAATAAAAATAATTTGTGAAAATATAAAATGGGGGTCTGCGAGCTTGGTTTTTTTTCATTCAAGTCAAACTCGAGTTGAGTATTTCACGAAAATACATAAAATAAACTGAACCATGACCCTACAAGAGAAAACAACATTCTCAAGATTTTCTTAAAAATAAATTTGGAAACATTGTCAACAATAATAAAGGCTAATATTTGTAATTTTTTCACTTTTACCCACCTCGGTGGCGTAGTTGGCTAACGCGCTAGTCGTGTTGAGCTCAACCGCCGAGGACGGGGAGATCTAGGTTCGAATCTCGGTTGGGTGAACTGGGGTGGGTTTTCTTAAATGGTTTTCCACTCTCCCTCCACGCAAATGTGGGTTCACTTCCTCTAAATTTAACCTTCCCAATTCCTAATCCATTAGCGTAATTAGTACTTAAGTGTATAACCTGAACGGGTAGTAAGATGCGGTTCTAAATATTATTATTATTTTTCACTTTTAATGTCTATTCTTTTAAAATCTGTGTTCTAGATGTTTTTTTTAAAAAAAATATTTTTGGCAGGAAATGATAGGGAAACAGAAGACCAACTCATGGCCAAGTGGTTCACCCTTGTCAATAAGAAGAACGCTCTGTTGAGGCGACAGATGCAGCTCAACATTTTGTAAGTTTTGGTCCTAAAGAGATTCTTGGAGGCATGCATTATGTATTACTTTTGGAGGTTTAATTTTAGAGATGTCAAACTTGATTCCTCGATACCTTTGATTCTTAATGGTAATAATATAATTGGGAATTGATCTTAATATCATAATTTTAAATACTTTGATTCTTAACTCTCAAATCAAAGTAAATGAAGGTTAAACAAAATTGTATCATTCATAATTTGGTAATTTTTAACGGGTGAGTGATCCACCTCGGTGGCGTAGTTAGCTAACACGCTAGTTACGTGTTGAGCTAGACTTTCGAGGATGGGGAGATCCAGGCTAGAATATCGCTCGGGTGAACTGTTGGTGGTTTTTCCTAAATGGTTTTCCAAACTCCCTTCACACAAATGCTGGTTCATTTCCTCTAAATCCAACTTTCCCGATTCTTAACCCATTAGCATAATTAGTACAAAAGCGTATAACCTGAATGGGTGGTAAGACGCGGTGCTAAATAATAAAATAGAAACAATAGTAAAAACTGTTGAGTGCTACTATTTTTCTTTCTTTTGCCATCTCACTTAAGTGCCGAAAAATTGTAAATAAACCCAATTTGACCTTTATATTCCAGAGATCTTGAGAAAATCAATTATGGCTTTTTGTTAATGTAATTTTCTACTATTTACACTCTTTAGTTTTTTTATTCAAATGTATTACAGAAAGATATATAAATGCATAAAATAAATAAATGTGAACTAGAATGCATAGAAGAAGATTAAATTGGCAAATTTTAAAGAAATGAAATACAGAATCAAAAATTATTTTTAAGTAATATGTTTCAAAGTTTAATATAATATAATTTATGGTACAGTGGGAAGCATTCAGCGCAAATGGAAAAAACTACATATTGACCCAAAAATAAGCCACACTTTTTTCTCAAAAATATTCTTTATTAAACCATATTGCAGCCTTTAATTGCACTCTTAGATAGTATGTAACAAATGTAACTTTAAGGACTACATGTAGTTATATTGATATACATAAAAATATTTTGTAATCTCTACAAGATATGGCACTCTTTACTGCTTGAAAAAGTTTTTAAAAATATATTAACCTTGATTCTTATAATAAAAATATAACTTCAAGCCGAAATGGTTGATAAAATGAAATAGTCAAACCTTCTATAGCTGTCACCGCTACTTTTCACACATAGTTCTAGATACTTTTTGTTGCAGTCTGTTGGTTACTTGAATAAATACTTAAATTAAAAAAAAATAATAATAAGAATAATCTGATATTGTATATAATATGAAAAAACAATGAACACAATTGTATCTAGGGCTTAAGAAAAGGCATAACCTCATAATAGCCTATGTAGATCACTTTTGAAGTCAGAATAAAATTGGTGTATAACAAGAATATACACTTTCATACTAAAGAGTTGGATAAAAAAACACATTCACACTATTATAGCATCTTCCTCAGGAAGTAGTAGTAATTAGACTGTCTAATTACTACTACTTCCTGAGGAAGATGCTATAATAGCATCGAAATATTGAAGTGTGTGTAAATACGTGTCAGTGTTTTTTCTTTTATTTGTGCGCTATCATTTTCCTAATATTTTATCATTTTATTTATTACTAAATGTTTTTGCTCATTGCACTTTTTTTATACATAAATAACTAGAGATGGGTTGAATCCACTATTTCTCGAATCTGAATCTACATTTTATTTTCGAATCTCGAATCCTGAATCCTAGCAAATTTTTAGAAATGTTAATGATTTACAAATAAACCTACATTACACAATATAAGCCTAAATCGTAAATTAAGATTAATTTCAATCATGCTTTCAATTTTAATCAACCCCAACCACCCCTCACAAGATACAAGTTAAAATCTGGCCAAATTAAACAATCTAGACTCATATTATTGTTTAGAAATCAAATCAATCAAAATTTGAGTGTCTTTTAGTTATTTTTAAAAATGTTGTTAGAATGAGTTAGGTTTCTGAAAAAACATGTGAAATAAATAGATTAGGCCTAGTTATCCTTTGATCAACTTTAATCATCATTGAAGGATTATAATTTATTTTAATAAGATAGCAAAAATAAACATACATTGTAAATAGTGAATTCAATAATGCCTAAGTATGTTTTATTATTTTCTTATATATTATCCATTATCTATCTTCGCGTAGAAAACAAGAAATATATTCAATTCTTGTGATATATCGATTTCTGAGAATACATTCTATTTAAAACACGAACATATTTTCAACTCCAAAATGTTCATTCCTATTTTATAAGGCAGGACTATGTTTGAATATTTTTACAATTACTTCAATAACATATTAAAAAAATAATCAACTCCTGGTTAAAATCAATTTAAAAACAAATAATGAATTAGCAAGTCATTATTTGATTCTTAAAACTCGAGAGCGCTTGCTAAGTGAGCAGATTACCTGAATCAATTTTAAACAAATAATCGATATACAATACATAGACTGGTAGGCATAAATAAACAGTTTTATTGGTGTCTGATTGTCGACAATATTTATTTTTCATGAAACCCAACAAAATGTTAACTTAAGGATCATATGCAATAAATTGGGGCTCTTTGCGTAGTTGTAGAGAATTAATACCAGTTGGGTACTAAGAATTAACCGTATCTTTATGTTAATCATCACTCTGGTGAGTAAACATAATATATATCATGGCGGCCGACTTTGTATTGTGTGTAATGGCATTTTACTTTGTATCATGAGTAATGTGTTATTATTTTTGTTAAAAAAAGCCATAATTTGTTTTATTTATTTTGAATTTATTTGTAACTCTAGTTTTGATTTTCAGTTTTCTTAGAGTTTTAATGTGTTCATTTAAATATTTACAAGATTGTTCGTGAGGTGAAAGTTTTAGAAGTGAGCATGTGCCGAAACTGTCGAGTCCAAGTTTCCCATAGAGTTGGAAGGGTAGGGTACTAGGCACGCAAGGTTTTCCACACCTAACAATTTTTTTTTAATAATTATTTTATTCGTAATCTCTTTTGTTCAACAAAATAAAGATTACGGATTAAGTTGTGTTTTTCAAGTAGGCCTATCTAAGTAATTTTTGAATTCAAAATATTATGCTTTGTTTATGAGGTGAAAGATTCGACCATCGAATCCAGTAAAACACCGAATCCTCAAATCTCAAATACTTGTCAGGATTCGGTGGATTTGAGGATTCGAAGATTCGAGTGGCTCATCTCTAAAAACATTACACTATATTTGGGTCAATACAATATTAATAAATAAGTAATATTTGAATTCAAAATATTATGGTTTGTTTTATGAGGTGAAAGATTCAACCATCGAATCCAGTAAAACACCGAATCCTCGAATCTCCAATACTTGTCAGGATTCGGTGGATTCGAGGATTCGAAGATTCGAGTGGCCCATCTTTAAAAACATTACACTATATTTGGGTCAATACAATTTTAATTTCAAAACATTTGAATTTCAATGTATTATTGATATGAACTTGTTAACAAAGATTTGGTTTCAAATCAAAATTTAAAATCTGTGATTCACACAGGTTTTTAAGATATCGTGTCCATCAGTAAAAATAAAAAATAATAATAATATATTACTTTATTTAAATGGTTTAGAAATTTTATTTTAATTTTTGCAGAGAAAAGGAAGATGACCTTGAAAGAAGATTTGAACTGCTCAACAGGGAACTAAGAAGTATCTTGGCAATAGAAGGTAAATCTTTTGTTCAACCTAAACTAAAGTCTGATTTTCATTGAAAATCCGTTAATTGACAACTGGAAACACATATTGCCACAATGGTGGAAATACAAATATTACAATTATTGTATTTTCATTATTAGTCAGTTATCATAAATTAATCCATAAGAAAATATTATTGGATGGTTTTGATAACTGTTTAGATTAACTTTTTAATTAATAAATCAAATGATATATTTATAGAATGCCAAGTTTTAGTGACTTTCAATCATTGTTGGGACTCATATAAAAATCAAGATTTTGATACAGTCAAGAAATACATTCTATTAGTCGGTCATTAAGTTGTTGACATCTCGCCTGCCTTCAAGGAATATAAAACTTAAGAATATACAAAACAATAGTTTTACTAGTTGTTCTGATGGTTGTGAAATATAGTATCTTATCTTAGATGCCGAAAAGAAATTTATGGTGTTAGTAAACAACGTGCTTAGGAAGACAATTTGCCCCAAAAAGTGATGAAGATGAGTGTAGGAGTCCACATAATGATGAGTTACATACCCTGTACTCAACACAAGACATTGTTAGGATAATCAAGTCTCGCAGATTACAGGGGCGGGACATGCAGCGCGAATGGGAGAATCTGGAACTATGTTCAGGGTATTGACTGGTAAAGCCAATGAGAATAGATCATTGAGAAGACCTAGCTGCAGATGGGAGGATAACATTGGATCTTAGAGAGATGGGGTGCAAAGAGGTGAACTAGATATTAGAGTTGGGTCGAATCCATTATTTTACGAATCCAAATCTCCTATCTTCCTTTGAATCCCAAATATGAATGTTGGAAAAAATTATGAATGTAAGTGGAAATATAAAATTAGTAAAATAATAGAAAATACAAATAGTAACTAAATGTTAAACATTGTTTTTTATAATCCGTTCATTATAACATTCATACATTCATTTAAATGCTAAATTACTGGTCTGGGGTCTGGTTGTTAAGTTCATCCTGAACCACCAATTAGTTGTATTAAAGCTCTTAAACAAAATTCACTTAATAAATTGAATTTTTTTTTCTTTGAAGGATTTGAGTCTAGAGTTCGAAATTTTCTCACATCCTTGAATTTAAAATATCCTGAAGGATTCGAGGGTCATATCCTTACTGAAAGTAACTAGCTCAAGATGGGGATAGGTGGCGTAATTTTCTAAGTGCCGCAATGAACTTTCTAGTTCCTAATGCGATCAGGTAAGTGTGTTAAGGAAGGAAGCTAACCTAGAAAGATAGATGAATTAGTCTTTGGTAGAAATTGTCATTTTCTGCTTGCAAATTTCTTGAAGTAAAATTGTGTTTTCCACACAGCCCTCTAAGTTATTAATTTCATTTGTTTCAGACTGGCAAAAGACAGAGGAACAAAAGATACGAGAACATCTCTTGTTGGACGAACTAGTTACAATTGTCAACAAGCGTGACGAGTTGGTTCACCACTTGGACTCTCAGGAAAAAGCGTGAGTTACTTTCAGAGTTATTCTCTAATACACACTGTTATAGTAGAATACAGACTCGCGTTAAGCTTTGGTAGAACATGTTGTCACTCCCAACCGTTCCTTTTTAAATTAATTGCATTGCTGGCTAAGGATGTGCAAAGTTTTAAAATCTTTGGCTTTGCTTTGATTATTTGTCAGCTCTAGCTTAAAAATAAATTCCCCTAACAATGAACATTATTATTATTATCAGGGTTGTGCGAATAGGATTATTTATTGAATCGAATATCAAAATTTCAAACGAATACAGACTTGTACAAATCGAACAGTAAGTAGATTTTCCTTACATTTGTGATAAAAATAATTTAAATAAGTAAATTCCTATTTAAAATTTGGTTTTATATTTAAGTATGCAAAATGCAAAAAATTACTTAAAAACATTATTTGAGCTCTTATCAATAAAAAAAATATTGAATTTAAAACAAAATTTTAGGAAATCGAGAGGAACTTTTGATCCAGTTTTTTAGACAATGAATTTCACCTAAATCAAAATTTTAAATTATATAAGTTTTTGAAAGAAATTTAAATTTAAAAATTGCACTGAGAATGTTTAACTGGTCCGTGTAGAGATTATGTTTTTTTAAATTAAAACATTATTATTATTAGAAAGGGTAAAATAATGGGGTGATTATTAAACAAGGTCATATTTGTATTCTTTCGTTGTTTCTATTATTTCAAAGTGTAGTTCTCATTTTCTAATATGCAAGGCCTACTTTTGTTTGTGTAATGATTAGTACTCAACCAAAATTTTGGTTGGATCCTAAACAATTCCACTGTCAGCTGAAAACCTAGGCAGCACTGAAAAGGCTTACTAGGTAAATTAGGAATGCGGTAGTTTCCTGTTGCTTTCCTCACTGAGCCAGAAGGTACTATTGCACACCAGTCTGCCAAAGCCCACCAACTGAGCCTACAAGCAACATCTTCACTCCATTCATCACAGGGACTGGCTGTATACTGAATGTTATTACTAGTCTTGCTCATACCTCTCCCAATTTCATAATATACAACAATTAATTTAATAAAATAACACAACAGTAATGAATGATAAAATTAGTTCTTGACCCCTTTAAATGTTCTTTAGGCTTTACACACCACTTAAATGTTCTCTACGCTTGACCCCCCTTAGATGTTTTTTAGGTTTAAAATGTTTTAAATGGTATTTAGGTTTGACACCCCTTAAATGTTATCTAGGCTTGACACTCCTTAAGTTCTCTAGGCTTGTGTATCTAGGTTTGACATCCCCTAAATGTTATCTAGGCTTGACTATCTAGGTTTGACATCCCCTAAATGTTATCTAGGCTTGACACCCCTTGAATGTTATCTAGGTTTGAAAACCCTTAAATGTTATCTAGGTTTGATACCCATTGAATCTTATCTAGGTTTGAGACCCCTTAAATGTTATCTAGGTTGGGCACTCCTTGAATGTTATCTAGGTTTGAAACCCCTTAAATGTTATCTAGGTTTGACACCCCTTGAATTTTATCTAGGTTAGAAACTCCTTAAATGTTATCTAGGTCTAAACCCCTTAAATGTTATCTAGGTTTGAAACTCCTTAAATCTGATCTAGGTTTGAAACCTCTTGGTGACCTGATGGTCTAGGGGTAAGGTGTCGGACTTCTGTGCTGGGGGATCGAGGTTCAATCCTCGGTCCCGGCACAGATTTATCTGATTGCCAAACCCTTCCTTCACCTCTGACAAGACGTGTATCAATCACAACTTGTGAATGTGTGGAATGCCAGGCCTCCACCGTGGTTCGGATCCCACGTTAAACTGTAGGTCCTCAATTTCTTCTCACAATCACCCTACCATTACACATTAGTGTAAGTGTGTATAACTAGAACGGGTAGTAAGGCGCGGTGCTAATAATAATGAAACCCCTTGGATGTTTTCAAGGTTTGAACTATTTAAATGGTTTCTAAGCTTGGGTATCTAATCTTGACACCCCTTGAATGTTATCTAGGTTTGAAACGCCTTGAATGTTCTCTAGGCTTGACACCCCTTAAATGTTTTTTAGTTTTGAAACCTTTTAAATTGTATCAAGATTTGACACCCTTTGTAATCTCTATTCTGTCTGGGTCGCCTCCCTGTCTGCTAACAACAGACTAACAGGTGCACTCAAATGGTTGACCTTGCAATATTGCCTCCCCCCTTCCCACTTCATTTTCACATGCCGTGAAATATGATAGAATATTTATTTCTATCCTTCTCTAAATGTTTCATTTCAAGCACTTTCACTAGAAGACCGAGAACAAGTCACGCGGCTCCCAACTGTTTGTCTTTCCACCAGCCGTTATAAAAACCCCTCCACCGGCTTACATCCCTTAGGCAGGCCATAACCTCTTGCTTTCTGCTAACAACGGTATTCCCCCTTCCCTCTTATTGAACAAAGGACTAGAGACCAAATTATCTGGCTACCCACTTGTCTCTCGCAGTAAACATACTTGTCTGGACTGGATTTATGGCACAACTATTCGCTCATGCTATTCAGAGGGTCTATTCGAAGTTTCGGATGGAATATTCTGCCATTAATTATTTGAAATTATTCAAAATTTTGAATAATTGCACACTCCTAATTATTATATATATGTTATAATGTGTCAATTTTTGTTGTTATTTATAATTTTTTTCAATTGCTATACAACAATTTTTATGATGAAACTTATTTTTATTTGAGAATTTTTGAACCAAAATTAATTTTTTCTTAAGATGACATTTCAAAGAATTATTTACCTAAATTTAGTGTTTTTAGAAATTACTGGTTGTTTGTTTAGCCAATATTTGGAAATTTGGCCATTTTCAGCTCTTTATTTCCAATATGCAACTTCATAAACTGTTGTGCAGCCTAAAATGGAAGGAATATGAATTCTTTGGTTTTTTGTGATGGACTGTGAGTTCAAGGTTTCGTCATTAAAGTTGAGCGACCTTCTTTGAAAGATCCAGAGTATCAAGTCTATTCGAGTTTTGAATTTAACATAATGATACTAAAACATACCAATGCAGATAAAAATCAAATTATTTGTTAAGATTATAGAAAAAAATTGAAATGGCTATAATGTATAGCCATTACATAATATAATATTTGTACAATGAAAATAATATGTTTTTAATTTTTAAAATAAAAATATAATTTGAGCCGTATAAATAATGACTTGGATAGCCAAGCTTCGAAAAATATATCATTGGTGAAATCACTGAAATGTGGGTTTACCCTTTCACAGTGATGAATTAATGGCCGGGTACTGGAGGTTGTGCCTGTCCTTGTCTTGAGCTAGATTATAAAGTATATATGAAGCTACAACAGGCCTAGCCAGTAGTGTAAAATATATGGCTTGAATAAAAAACTGACTCAGGCCACAGGTTGAAAACCTTAATAAAAATGTATGTTGTTTTAATGCTGCATAGTTGTGAGTGTTATACAAACAAAACCAGCTGTTTGGCTTAAACTTTAGGTTAACAACTTTGCCTTTTAATAGTAGGCTTAGATAGGAGGTATGTTTCAATAAAACACTTTAGTTGTTATAGTCTGTAAAAGCTCAAATATGTACCTCTACCTAAATAAACACTCTTCATAAAACTATATAACTATAGTTGATAAGTTAAAAATAAATACAGTATTCAAATAGTGGGTCATTATGACTCTATGAACTCAAAAACTTACATAAGTGACCAATGTAATATTTACTACTTTTTGCTTTAAAAATTGTGATTATTTTACTCCATAGTACCATTAAGCCTTTAGTTGAAAGTAAGAATGTATAGAAATGTGTTTGCACCACTGAAACGTATAAGACTATGATTTGTGATCATCTTTACGTAAATAGACAATTTTTACTTTCTCTTGACACCTTGAATTATTTAATCATTTAAAACAACACACAGTTTGAACAAGTTTGTTCAAGACATGTACACTTTGACTACTCAGTTACAGATGCCTCAAACTTAAATGATGAAATGAATTGGAAATGTAAGACAATTTAATGTTAAATTTGACAGTCCTTTTGTCTGAAGGCAGAGATGAAATACATTGTTGAGAAAAGGAGTGGAGGAATGTATTGGATGATAGTGTTGCTTCAGTAACTCACTCAGAAAGTGGAATACTTCCATTAATATGCGGGAATAGTAAAGTTAGTACCAGCACACACAGCTGGGAAAAGGTTTATTATACTGTGAGAGCTGGAGAACTCCAATTTACCAATTCACCACTTGTAAAGATTGGCGACAGTGTTGGCCACTCTGGCGCTATGATTGCATTTAAAAAAAAATATTCGGGGTATTAAACGTGCACTTTCATAACCGACTGATAATATCAGCACACAACTAAGAAATTATCTTGAATCTAGAGCAGACACAGCATCCATTCCCTGTCATTTAATTTATCACTGTGAAAGGGGAACCCTAATTTCATCAATGATAAATTTTTTGGTCATGCCATTAATAAAACTCGATATCCTGGGCTCGGCAGACAAACATGTGACTGACTTTGCTAAGGTGTCAGATGACAATTAATTCATCAGTCGTGGCACTGTTGGTTGTTTTCAGGATTGAGGATGATGATGAGATTGAGCGAGACTTGAACCGCTCTGGGCTGACTCAGCAGAACAAAGCGTGCATTCTGCAGTGAATCCAAACACCAACCCTGGTACCATGCCATCTAGCTAATGACATGTGTCATCTCAAGGACAATTGGTAAGTTAGATAGTTTAACAATGAGTAGGACCAATGGCTTCATGATATTTTCATTCAATCATTGAGCCTTTTCATGATTAAATAATTTATATCATCAATAGTGGAACATCATGAGGTTGACTCTGGTGATTCATCGCCTGGGTGCAATGACTGGTAAAAGGTCAAGTACCCAAAGATGACTGATTGTAACCTTTTGAATTTTGATATTTTTATTTCTGTAGTGTGACCTCTTAAGAATTTATGATCCTATTGTCTAAAAAGATACCTGCTTTCGTGGTTGCATGGTCTAGGGCGCTACTCTCACACTAGACTAGACTGTCGATGACAGGGAGATCGTGGTTTGATCCCGGTTGGGTGTACTGAGAGTGATTGTTCCTAAATGATTTCTCCCTCCCCCCTCCCCCCCCCTCTCTCTCTCTCCAGGGAAATGTTGCTACGCTTCCTCTAAATTAAACCTACCTCATTCCTAACCTCTTAGTGTGATTAGTACTTAAGCTTACAACCCAAATGGTAGTAAGAGGTGGTGATGAAAAAAAATAAAGTAAAGATAGGTTTATTCTAGGGATGTACGAGATCTACTTTTTCATTTTGAAGCAAACTCATTCAAATCTAATGAAATATAATCAAAGTTTGAATATTTTTTGTTAATAGTTTTATGCTTTAAAAAATTTTATCACAACATGTAAACCAATTAGTACAGATGCTTTCATTTGAATATTAATTTGTAATAAATATAACAGCAGAGAATGGCGGTAATTGAACATAAATGAAATATTTTAGCTGTCAAAGCTTCATAATTGACAAAGATGAATTTTTTTTCAAAGGGAAGTTGAAGCTGATATTTGTTTCAAGCCAAGTCAAAATTTCAAAACTTCACACACCCTTTAACGAGTTCATATTTTATGAATATGGATATTCATTTTTCTGCATATCCCGAATCAGAATCTTAAAAAACAAAACACTTGAGTAATCATGTGCAGGAATGACATTTTGACTTAGAAAAATTTTTGGGTGGGAAGTAATGATTTCTCGTGGGATCAAGACTAGAAACGGAAAAAAATTTAAAAACTATTTTTCAGTTCAGGCTTATATTTATTTTTCAAATTTATAATTTTAGTTTAAACATAGTCTTCCCATTCATTCCAATAAAAAAATAATTTAATAATTTCAATTCGGTCAAATGTAGTGGTAGATCGAAAAAATATTTTTGAATGGAGTCAGGAAAAAGAACAAAAACTCTTTATTTGGTTGCAGTTACAGGAATGAACAAAAAATTTAAAGGGATAAAATAAGCACACTGAAAAGTTTTATATTTACCGTATTGACCTGAATATAGTACGGCCTTGATTATAATACTACCCTAAAATTTGGAGGTATTATAGATGAAAATTAAAAGGTCTTTAATATAATACGACCTGACATTGACAGTAACAGAGGTAAAAACAACTTTGAGACACTTTTTTTAAAGTAAAAATAAAGTGAGAATAAAATTACGTTAATTATTATTTAAAGACACCAGTCTTCACACACTTTTTCATTGTTAATTTTTTACCCTGATATAGCACAAACTAACACTGACCTACTGAATTAAATGTACCTTTTTTTTTCAGTGAAAAATGTTAGGCTGCACATATAATACGAATACAGTTTTCGGAAGAACATTTTTAAGAAAAAAACATTGCATTATATTCGGGCCAATATGGTAATTTATTTTTATATTTAAAAATGATAAAACACTTAAATAGGAACATTATTATGTGTTTTGGTTTGCAATCCATATGATATGTGCCCATCTACATTTTACTATAAATTTTTACCAATTATCTTTATGGCTTAAGAAATTACTCAGAAATTAGGGTTTGAGTTGTTTTAATAATAGTTCGAACTCTACTTGAAACTTTTTTCATAACTTTAAAAACTTTAGGATTCAGAATGTTCAATTATATATCACAATTTTGAAGTTTAATTAATATGATTCACTCTCTTAAGATATGTTATAACGAACAAAGTGCTTCAATAGTTCCTTTTATTTGATTAAAAAAACCTTTTACAGCTACCTAAATTAAATTTAACTACAAATTCAAATTTGTTTAGTCATAACTTTTTTTATAAGAAAATTATCTTTTTTATAAATTTATATTTGTGTTAATGTTTAATGCATGTATCTATGACATAAATTTTACTGAGATACTTGTACTTGAATTTGATTTCGTAAAAAAATATTTGTGTAGAACCCTAGTGAAAAGAGGTTTTCCACGAAGGTTTAACTCTTTAAATAGCATAAACAGTGCATGACAAATTTTCAAGTTCAATTTAACTATTTTAACTACTTTTTTTATTTTCAGCAACAATTTGCTGAGTGCCATGCTCATAATTACTGTCGGCTGCCAAAGAAGAACTAATATCCTTTTTGGTTTTTCATTATGAAATTTGTCCTGTCAATAACATGGAACAAATTCCACTTATGGCTATTTATGTATTAATAAGTTAATCATTGCCTTACTCACTGATTAAACTCTGGTGTTTAATTGTGCTACGTTGTTTGTTTAGCATAGATATGAAACAAAAATGCTACATTACATAAAAAATCTTGCTGTGCTGTCTTGCTGTCATATTTTGTGAACATCAATAAATGTCTAGCCATTGGTGTGTGTTGTTTAAAGACGCTTAGTATTTCTGGAGGCTAACATTACAGTAGGACCCCACTCATACAGCAAATTAGGTACCAGAGTCCCACTTAAAGCGGATTATATTCGTGTTTTAACTTTCAAATGCATAATAAATCCTAATTACATATTTACACTATCATAATTATATAAAGTTTGCAATACATCACTCTGACAATTAAAAAAAACAACTATCAAATGAGCATTTGATAGTTTTCATAGCGTATAACCCGGACGGGTATTAAGAAATGGTGCTAAAAAGTTTCCCCATTCAGTAATTGATAGTTAAAATAATTTGATAGTGCCCATCAATCATTACTGTAAACAGACTGAATTATTGACATAAAATGGCAGCAAAAGCCATTCACTGCATGCATCATGCCAAAAACAACCGCCAGAAGAGTGAGACAAGCGCTGAACATAGAGAACATGTATATAATTGAAAACTGCTATATTAGTTGAAGGTTGTAAAGTAGAATGCTGTAAAGCGAGGCCCTACTGTACTTGTATGCTCAATGACAAAAAAGTTATGAGGGTGTTTATTTTAATTTTTAGTATTTTCTTTAATTTTGTTAATTTTTAGTGTAAATAGTTTCCTGCAGCCATTATGCTAATAAAAGGTTTTAAACTATCATAATATTTCATGTTGAGCAAGTATCTGTATTTCATTGAATCTTTGTATATAATGTGTGTGTGTTGTTAAAATATTTTTATTTGTAGAAACTCAAATCTGGTGCTCTCGGGTAAGCTATTTTTTTAAAATTTAAAATACTTTAATATGAAAAGACAAATTACTTATATTTTGGCCATAAAGTCTTTTTTAGTTTTTACCTCGTAACATAGACAATCGACAATGAAACTTTTATACCTTTTTTTAATTTTGATATTTAACCATAAATTGAAAACCATATTTTTTTGTGATTGTATACATATGATACAATATGTAAAAATTTCTGATAGTTATAAGTTTAACATTATATGTATATTTTTTATTATAATAGTTTTTGTAAACATTTCTTCAAGCTAGAATATCGAATGTAGTGTCACACTTCACTTCACTGAAATTAAATAAAAAAAATTCAAAATGGTTTCTATCATCTAGAATTTTTATGATAGCAGAATGGATGATGGATGAACCTAGGTTGTGATGAAAGAGACATAACTAAACATAATTATGAACAGAAAGTACAGTAAAACCTTCACTCATAGAAAATCATGCTTTTCAAAACACTGTTTCAAACCATCTGTTAGATGCTTTGAATTTAGTTTTCCCCAGTTTTTGAGTTACCTTTTTAAACTTTTCCTATACCATTGGACCCGACGCGCAACGATTTTTTTGCCCTAACACTGACAAACTAGATAATTTATCTCACTTCCATGCATAATTTTTACTCTAGTGTTTAGGTCAAGCATAACTATTATCTTTGAAGCCATAATGACAACTGCCAGACTAAAGAAAAAAATTCATGGCTAGAATCCATATTGAGTAAAATTTCCAGAAGGTAATTTAGCATGTTTTTTCAGCCCTAAAGTCACAGGACCGCTTCCGCTTAATAAAGGGTCCGTTTAAGGCAGTGTTCACTGTATAATGAATGACATGTGTATTTGTGTAGGAAATTAATTGTTATTCAATATAAATGTGTGTGGATTTTTTCTCTCGAATCTAATAACATTTCATTGATAAGTGCATTTGTGAGCCTGAGGGTTCCTTTAAATTAATTTGTCTTGGTAAATTTAAATAATCATCTTGGACATCATTATTTATTTTTGAAAATAACTTAATATTATGTTAAATCATACAATTAGAGGTTAGGTTAACTACCTCACACAAAATTTTATTTACGATGTTATGACTTAGAGAAATAGGCTAAAGAAGAATTTTTAAAGCTTTCATTCAAAAATAATTTTTGAATGTGTGAATAAATAAACTCCTACCTTTTGTTAATTTTGATGCTTGAGAAAATAATTTGGCCAGTATCTTTTTGAAATCAAACATTATTTGAAGCTTATTGCTTTTTAAAGACTTTAAAACTTGAACCTGTTCCAAGATTTAATTTAAGTTTGAAAATAAATTTACTTTTTTCGTTTTATTTATCACAATGTTAATATTAAAATATTTAAATTTGCTACAAAAATGTTACATCTAGTGTGTTTTTTTTTTTGTACAGAGTCATACTGCCGGGTTAGTCTTTCTGCATTTAGCTACTCAAACGGTGTAAGAACGAATATAAAGGAAATGTTCCTGCATTTGTGTAAAGGTATAGTGGCAAACCACTAAGGTAAACCACCCTCAATGCACTGGCTAGGAATCAAACTTCAACCCTCTTCTCACTAGTACCAGACTAGACAATTGCTTTGTTTAATCTATGTGCCATTGATGCGTTTTTTTATGTTAAAATTTGGGTTGACTGAACTAATGATAAACTAAAATTCGGTTAGCTTAGAATATTAATTTATCTGGTCTGCCTTCATAAGTATAAATTTTGTGTGTCGAAAACAATTAATAAGTTTCCTTTCTGGAATATATGCAATTCTTTTTACAAAATGGTTCAGTACCATACATACAATTCATTTTGATTTAAACTTAAACAGATACACAAATCTTTCAAACATTCATCTTTGGTTTAACAAAATTGAACATGTTTAAATATTTGAGCTAAAATGTTTAACATTACATTAATTAACTTATTTTTCTTACTATTACTCTAGAATGATCCAATTGTTAATTAATATCGAGTGCCGAAATATTTCAGGTTTCACAAACATTGGATTCTAGCTGAAAGATACTACAGTAAAGAAGGATAAGGATATTTTAGGAAGTTGTGTTTTGCTGGATCAAGGGCTTAGTAAACACCAACAATTGATTCAAAAGGCATCCATTACTATTTTAGTCAGTGACAGCTCTGTATAATGTGAACTATGCTTTTCTTTTTATTGTAAAAACCATATTGTGTATTAGGAGTGTACGAAGCTTCAAAAATTTCAACTTATCTTTGGATATTCTTCGGTTTATTTAGACTCTGCTTCCAAAAACCAATTTGGCTTTGACAACTGTGAAGCTTAAAAAAAAAATATATCAAAATAATGTTCACATGACAAAAATTTGCAATAATTGAATTGCATGTTGTGATATTTACTTTAAAATATTGAAACTTTGATTAGGATTTGGGAGTATCTGTAATTTGATTTGAGTTCAATTTGGAATTGAAAAAAAAAGTGGACTTCGCACACACCTATTTGCTATTTTCCTTTATTTTCTTCCATGAATATAACTGTACATCACTTAGTAGTGAAAATAGGATTTTCTTTGAGTTATTCGCTATCGTTAAGCATTACCATATTTGGTTTTTCTCTCAGTGTATATTTAGTCCTGTGTAGTGATCTCATCGTCTAATTTTCATCAACATATGTGGATATAAGAACAATAACTAATATTACTGTTAATGTCACTATGTATTCATAATGTAATGTGACATAATTTGAAATTATAATCATCTACATCTGACTCACTTATAAAGTTAGATCTGATTATAATTTATATAAAAATTACTCTGACTACTGTTGTTCTTGCAATTTCTTGATCAAAATTATGGTTGTGCCATTTTTTTATGAGTGTTTATGTTAAAGTAGTGTTAATTGCCTTAAATAGTTTATTTTTTTATGTTCAGATTCACACCATTAAAAAATTACTCTACAGTAAAAATTTTTATGGTCAGATTCATACGCTTCAAAAATAACTTTACACCTCAGCCATAGTATTGTGAATATTACTATGTTTACCTGAATATACGATGTCCCTGAATTTATGATACCACTAAGTTTTTCAAAAGGTTATTTTTTTCCTCCAAAAAACAATTCTCTCTACTATACTTTATTGTCTGTATTAGTTTTTATCTAAGAGAAGATACTAAGGTGATTATATTGAATAAAATATATTATTATTTTCCTTGCGAGTATAGCAGAGTCAATAATGAGTTGGTGCTGAAGAAGGGAGGTTTGAAAGGGAATCCAATGTGAAAGAAGTGTCTTATGTTGGTTTGGGCATTTTGAAAGGATGAGTGGGGATTGAGTGATGAAGCAAATAAATTATGCAAGATTGTGTGTCTCAAAAGGAAGGGGTAGGCTTGGTATACTTTGTTGATATTTGTTGTAGATGAATGTATGAAAAATTGAAACAATAAGAGTTTAAAGAATAAAAGAGCATTTATGATTTGATGTATGATGTTGTTGAAGTGAAGGGAGTATTGTGAGTGTGAGGAAAGTTAGTGAAACTGGATTAACTACGAAGCTATTTTTTGAGCTATATGGACAGTTTTTTTGCCTTCCCCATAAAGGAACGGAATGATTAAATATGTATGTTTCTATGTATGAACTTCTGGCAATCACTGGCTTTTAAATTAGCAAAATAATATTAAATAAATGCTCAAAGACTCAAAATGATTGTTACTAAACATTTTCTTTATTATTCTCCTCACTTTTCCAACAATCATATTTACTCGAGTGATTTAAAACTCATCATCATTATCATAATTTGTTTCTATCCTGTAGCAGGGTCAATTTAGTAAAATGCCACCATCTCTTTTCTTCCACCATTCTACCTCCCTTATTCTTGTCCATTCTTCTCCTCTCACCTGCAAATTTGCTGCTATCTGCTCCTGACATCTTTTCCTTGGTTTCTCTTGTGGTATTTGCCCTTCAAACTGAAACTCCATCAATCTCCTTGAGATTTTTTTTTCATTCTCATTAGTGCTTTCTCTACTATTTGATGTACCTGCAGTAAACCACCTCTAGCCCGAATATCTTCATTTATAATCCTAGACCTCATGGTGATAGCCAGCATGCTCCTCAAATACTTCATTCCCATGGCCTCAACTTTCCTTGTCTCTCTTGCATCCACTGTCAAGTTTTCTGCTGCATATATAACTATGCGTACAAAGTATGTCCTATACTGCACTTGTTTGAACGAAAACCACTCTTTTTATATTTTTAGTATTGAGACTTATCTTATATTAATCTACTAATATATTATGTTTCCTACTTCACTCATAGCCATGAAAATATTACATGCTATTTCACAAAAAAATAATCAGAATTTTGATGCAAGACCTTATAGATTTAATGTTTTTACTTTTTTTGTATATACACACTAAGCACATGTAACCTTTTTTGTGAACATTTTTAAGCATTTTGTATCAAATATTTCTATAAATGGAAGAAGGTATAGTAAAGAGGAGTTAGAACAAATCAAAGGATCTAACACAATATACAATATAACTTTAACATTGAATAGAGAAACACAGCAGAGACTTTACATATCTGCCACTGGACAAAGAGATAACGGCTGCCTCCTAAAGTAAACTGATCACTAATGCTCATTTGAGTGATAATGATTGATTTTCTTCAAGAGGCAGTCACGTAACGTGTGAACTGTTCTTTTCATTCTAAAAGCCATATTGTGTTTGTTCCTATCACTTTGTATATAGCCTCTTACATATGTAACAAAATGTACCTCAGAAACTGAAAGGACGTGGCCAAAGAGGGGGTACACGACTGGCGAATGTTTGGAAAATGCTACCTTAAAGTGTTATTCATGGTTGATGAGTAATATTTAAAAATACTATTGTTTACATAATACTCATTGATAAATATATTTTACTATGTTCTTAGAATCTCATCTTTTAAGAGTATTTTTTAAATTCATTATCACTCAACTTAAAATAAATAGGCGCCATCATTACACAGTACATCAAAATTAAAGAAGGAGACAGAGAGGCTAAATATGTTTAGTTTAGCCCTAGACACTACTATTTTCTATCAATTTACTTGACAGCCAACAAGTAATGACTTAACAGGATTTCTCTTATCCAAGTACAAAATTAAAATGTTAAGAAAAATTCAGTTTGTGACTTGGTGAAAGTTTTCATTTCGTATTTACTATATAGTAAAGGAAAATGTTCTACATATATTATTTTTATCCATTTGTATACATAAAGGAGCAAGGTATTTATTTTAAGGGTTGCTATTGTTCTGCTTACATATCTCTCTCTCTCTCTCCTTTTTATCAAAGTAATAGAACAAATAAATACGATCCATTAAAACATAAGTTACCAAGTTAGTATTTTTTCATTACATTTTTTAAACGATGAGAATAGCCATGTCATTTATACATAGCCGATCATTATATTAAAATAACCAGCCTCAGGTCTTGGTCTCGATTCCTGGTTGGTACTGTGAGATTTTTCTCAAAAGGGGAATAATTCCCATAGTCACAAGGGTTTAGTTAATTAGGCTTAAGCTAGGTTAAGAGCTTCATTGGTTCCACCTTGTCATAATCACTATCATCCTCTTAGCTCACCAGGACATGGGAAGAACCTCCATGAAAAGGATGTATGACAAGTACGTTTGGGCCTTCCCTGGTGGGGTAAGCCAGTGCATCATTACTGGCTAATCTTTCTGCAGCCTGAGCTACAGATTATTGTAGCCCATACACACCATTATTTATTATTATATTAAAATTAATATAGATAGATTATGATAGATTATGATAGATTATGATAGGAGCTTTAATTTGGTTTTAATATTGTGTGTAGGTTAATTCTTAGATTAATGCAATGTGCATAAATAATGTTGCATGATAGTGTAAAATGCTTTGTCGGTATGTACAGATACAAGCAATATTTTCTTGTCCTCTAAAAATGTGATTGTAAGGACTCTGATATATATTGTAAATTTATTTCTGACTGAATTTAGTGTTGTGCAACAGATTTGTGTGGCCTTTTGTGATTTTTCATAATATTATGGTTGTGTGCCATTTTAGCTGTATGGTTTCCGAGCACTTTGTATTAGGTTAGAATTAATTGGTCAATAATTTTATGAAAAATTTTATTCAATGTTGGATTTCAACTGTATCTAGATCTTTTATTAAAAATAGTGTACTACTAACTAAAATATTTTTATTTATGACTCATGTCTGAATTAGCCTTTAAAATGTATTATATAAGTTACCTAAACAACTTTAAAATGTATTATATAAGTTACTTAAACAAGAAAATAACTATCTCTATAAGGAAAACCTCTTTTCGCTTTATGAAGTAATTGTATTATATTTGGAAGAAGGTAGAGTAAAGGTGGAGATATATTATATGGTACTATCCACCTTTCCTGTACCTTCTTCCGATTTTTTATTTGGTCAAATAAACCTAAATTAAGGCAATTACGGTACTAACTTTATATAGCATGTAACCCAAATGGATATTCAGACATGGTGCTAAAAATAACTTTAAATACTAGCAACATTTGTAAATTACAATATTCCTGTCATTATATATTCTTCATTATAAATTTTTATGTTTAAGTTTTATAGATTTAGCCGGTTATAACCATTTATTTAGTATTATTTATAGGGGTGTGCAGTAGTCATTTTTCATCATCGAGCTAAGTGTGAGTGAAAACTTTTTTTTTAGTTTTATTTGGGTTTGATTAATATAGAACAATATTTGTACAAGTATTTTAACGGTTTTCTCTGACAGATCCACCCATAAAACAAAAGTATACATAAAAAAAAGATTGTTTAGAATAGAGGTTTAAATTAGGAGGTATAGCCAGAACACTTCCCAGAGTGTTACTCTAGTAAAAAAATACTTTCAGATAAAACATGAGCAAGTCTTTTAAAAATTGGTTAAAACTTTGATTTAAAACTTGTGTCAATGTGTTTTTCAGTGTTTTATCTAAACAATAACTTCTCCAATTCACTTGGTTAATTGTGCTCCTAATTTGAACTTTTTTTTTTGTTAAAAATGTATTATCATACAAATCAAGATTTTTAACTATATTTAAATCATTTAATATAACATCACAAAAGTTATATTTCTTTAATCAAATGAAAGTAAAGCTTTAGCAACTGTGTGATATGAATTGATATCTTAAAATTGATTCAATTAATTAAATTTGAAACTTTTGAGTACCTACTCGTTCTCAAGCTTTGGATAGCTATTAAGTCAAGTTTTGACAGTTAACTTACTTAAACTTTACTCAAACACGAATTTTAGGGTATTCACACATCCCTAAATTTTTAGATATCTATGCCAAGTGCCAAAACTACTTTTATAAATTCTCCAGAGTGGTTGATGGCCTGTACACATCTTTCTTATTCTTTTAATCATAATTATAATGTATAAAGTAGATTAATCCATTACAAGCTAAGTCACTACCTAGAGGGTATGTATTTTTAAGATTTCAAAAATGTCTTATTCTGATAATAAGTTTTTGAAATAAATAATTGTGTCTGAATGTCTGGATTTTAATAGAAATTAGAGGAGAAAGAATGAGCAAAGCCTACACACTTAACTTACCAGAAAATTGTAGATCCAAGCATTCACATACATTTTGGGCCATCTTTGTTTATTTCCTACTAAGAAGTATACTCTACCCAGACAGTCTTACCTTGACATATTGCACAGTGACCCTATCTTATAAGTAGAGCTAAGATTTTTATGTATTATTAACCTACAAAATATATATTAAAATCAGTTAAAATATTTAATAACATTAAAATATATAACATTGAATAAACCTTATTTCCCCAATTTAATTCTTACAAATATCATTGAAAATGATATTTAATTTTATGGCTGCAAATTTTTGAAGGAAGTAATAGAAAAACAATTTTATAAATGGACACATGTACAATTACTTTTTTAATTAGTTGTATTACATTATTAGTTGGTTTTACACCAAATAATTTTCCCATTATTTAAAGACTTCATATTAATGTCATCATATAACTGATTTTAGAAATTATAACTACCACCACAAACTTTCACTCCACTGATCTTCGAAAACAAGTTAATGTCAAATCACTCCAGATTTTTTAAAGTCAGTTCCCTAGAATTTTTTTATTCTTAAGTCCGAGGTTAAATGTTTGATCTCGATATACTAGCCAGTATTATGATAACACTTACACATATATACATGGGCTATCTCGTTTTCTTTTCACAATACCGTTATATACACAGTATAGTTGTGACAGAAAAACTCGGGGAAGAAAACATGAAAGCCATGATGTTTGCTAATGACTTGATGGTTTGGTGGGGAGAAGTAAGAGGAATCACAGGAACAACTACAAGAATGGAATGAGGAAGTAAAAGAGTGTAGAATGAAATTTAGCATGGCAAAGTGTTAAGTGTTGGTAATGACAAGGAAGAGGTTAAAGCCTAATAAAGCTATAATTTTGGCAGAGAAAAGTACAGAACATAAAATATCTTGGAAGCTCGATGGAGGAGAAAGGTGAAAGTAGAGAAGATTTAATGAGGTGGACAGCAGGGAGAGTTGTTATATAGGTGCATAAGAGACCTGCTTTGGAGAAGATAAGTCTCCTTGAAGTGTAAGGAAGTATTGAACAGGGCGTACTTTGTACCTAGTGTCACATATGCGGCAGAAACATGGACAATGAATAAAGAAAGACTAGGAAAGTGGAGGTCATGAGAATGAAGTTTGTGAAGAGCATGTTAGCTGTCATGAGGAGAAACAAGATTAGGAATGAAGTTATCTGGGGAAAAGTTGGGGTACAGGGAGTAAATGAGATAGTAGAGAAAGCAAGACTGGAGACTGAGATGGTATTGGCATGTAATGAGGATGAAAAAAGAGTGGATGCTAAAGAAAATGTTGGAAATAGAAGTATGTGAGAAAAGAATGCAGGGGAGGCCAAGAAAAAGATGGAAGGAGCAGATAACAGAAAGTGTTCACGTGAGAGAAGAATGGAAGAAATTAAAGGAGGAAGAGTGGTGGAAGGATAGAGGAAAATGGAGGCATTTTACTAAACTGACCCGGCCACAGGCGGCAAACAGTTGATGAGTTGTGACATTCAAAATAACATTTCCTGATTGATTTTGGGTTTTGTTTTTTGTCATTTTTCTTCGCCGATTTAAATCTATTTCTCCTGACCAAAGAGCAAAGATAAAATGAGCTAATCAGACCCAAGAATCCTTATCTTTTAAACTTGTTAGCTTACATTTACAAACTAACACACTGGGCAAGAGAAATGTTGCTTGGGTCACTTTATGGTAACGCTGCACTCTTACACCTTCACAACATGAGAAAGTCAGACACAAAGCTACGTTATGACAACAGTAATCCTCTCTTAAAGAGCCAGCATATCTGACTGGGACTTTGCTCACTGCTATCCCTTCACTGGATACATTTTCCTTATGAAAGTACAGCTTGCCTGAAAATTAGTGATGCATCATTTAAAAGTATTTTCCTCAATAAAGACATAAAAATAATCCCATGATAAAATACATGTAATATATTTTATAATCTGATAACCTTAAAAAATGTGTAGAGTTCAGTAAAATATGTAAAATTAAAATCATAAATGAAAATTCATTCCCAAACAATCTAATTTGTTGACATTTTGCTTTTCATATTTCTAATTGACAGGATTAAAATATGTAATTATATCAAAAAAATCCAGGCTCTACTTAAAAAGGTAAATTTTCTACCTTTCAGATTAAACAAAGTGTACATTCTCAAACAATCTTTTTTTTTTTATTGCCACAGACTTATACAATGGAATTTTCTCTTTTCCATCCAGACACTTAAATACATTTAATGTTCTTATTTGTCCTTTATATTATTCCTTTTACATATTCTTATCTATGTGTCCTATCATTCTTTAAAAATTTCGTTTTTGTCCTTTTTTTTAAAAGGAAGATGCGTGTTGGGCACACTCCCTCCTGATGAGTTTTGATAGAATAAAACCTAGGTCGGGGGATTGGGTGGTAACGATCTATTTTCTTCAGGAGGCATCCATTACTTATTTGTCCAATGATAGCAGTGTAAAATGTGTTCTTTTCATTGTAAAAGCCATATTGTGTTTGTTGCTTGTATATGTTACTATCCACCTTTCCTGTACCTTCTTCCAAATATATGTTTACCATGCAAATTGTTAGGGTAATCAAGTGCTAACTGGCTTAGGTATATAATTTAAATTATAATCACAATTTGTGGGATTTTTAATGTAAAATTAATACTATGATAGTAAATAATATGACAAATTAATTTTAACTGTGTGCTATGTTACCGCATATTCTTGCCGGAATTATTATATTGTCAATAATTATTTGTAAAACAAATTGTATTAATAATACTGTATTTTAAAGCTTTTAGGGTCTATTAATAAAAATGTATAGCTTGTTAAATTCTTTACATTTTTCAAAAGATGTATAATGATCCCATTCCTTGGAAGTAAAAATTTAACAACAATTAATTTATAATTATTTTTAGTGCTACTTTAAATAGGACGATTCACAGCTAACTTTAATTTTAAGTGCAAAAGTTGAATGTTGGTGTTTAAAAAATCGCAGAAATTTAATTTGATTCAGAAAATTATAAAACTACACCTAGTACACCGTGCTGGGATATGGAAAAAATCTTGATCATATGTATCATAGTTAAGCATTCAAATTGATAGATTAATTATTTCTAGTGATAAATTCATGGCAATAACACACATCCAGTGTAAAATAGGCTATTTTCAATTTATCACTTTACCCTCAAAGGCAGTTTTACAGGTTTTCACATGGTTGGTCACATGTGCTGACATAGTATTAGTGTAATAAGTATTTTGGATGAGAATGTGCGCTGGTTAGCTAAGCTTATATTTTTATTACTGCTTACAACTTTGATAGTTGTAGTCAAAGGGCCGAATGAAGGTTTGAAACCAGCAAAGGTTTCTTATGATCCACGTATTATGGACATGTTTCAACAACTTTTGTTTGCAGCTAGTGAACAAAAAGCGCAAAACACTGTCATGATTGCCAAAATAGATGCTTTTTATTTCAACATGGAGAATAAGTTTGCCACCATGGGAACTAAGTTGTCAAAACAAATATCTAACTTAGAGGTCAATTTAGGTGGTACTGTTGCTAGAGATAATTTGGACCGAGAGGTTAATGTTAAAAAAATGTGAGGTTAGTGTTGACATTGATAAGTGTGAGTTTGTCCACAATAATATAGGTGAGTGTAGTGAGAATACTGTATCTCAAGGTGAAGACAGTTATGTTTTGGGTAGTGACATTGTCAGCGGTGACTGGGACACTTGTCACTGTCCCCGGTCATGTGGACAATTTGGAGGAGTTTTTGGCCCAAGGTTGTGGTGGTAATGTTAACAGGGAGGTTGTAATGGTCCACAATGATGATGGGGATAGAGGTGCCATTGTTCCCTAGGAAATTGTTGGTGATAGTGACCTTGGTGTCACTGTCCATTACCATGTGAGAAGTGCAGTGGGCTTCACAACAAAGTCAGGGGCCAAAGGGACCATGCCAACCTGTTTGACATTCAGGTAGATTGGGGTAAACGACTGGTAGCTGGTAGCCTTTGGTGTCCCGAGTGGGACGAAAGAAAGTTTGAGGGTAAAGGGGCAGTGTTTGTAATTATAATGTAAACATGTTTACCTTTCAGAGGGGCATAGGTCTTCATGGGGACATATTTAATTGGAAAGGGGTCCAAATTATTTGGAGCAAGTAATGGCGAACGGGGGTACACCAACTCACTCAACTCGCTAAGAAGAGGTAGACCATCAGATGTGTTAGGCCTAAGTCTGCTAGTAACATCACCAAGTGTTAACAGGTTGTGGTTTTGTTAGAGTGAAGTCAATTTACTCCAGCAGCAGAACATTCAAGGTTAGCAGATACAGTGGGAGAGCTAGGTTACCCGAGCAGGTGAACAGCGCAGGTTCCTTGGAGCAACAATGGTCCTTTTTCTGTGCGCATAAGGAAATAGATGTGGTACACAATCACTCTTATTTCAGATATCACTCATAATTATAATAATCTTGGATGTTAATAATAATTTGCATAATGTAGGACTAAAGTTTATGTAAAAATATCATCAAATTAATAATCATATTGAAAAGATATTAAAAATAATATAATAATAATAAAGGGTATCCGACTATGTATTTAAGTTTCCAGGTGTAAAATAATTATAAACCCGTATATTTTATTACAGTGTTTAGGGCTGATAATCATTGCATTTAGGATTGAATGTAAAATTAGGGGTAATTAAACCATTTGTTTACATAAAATTACTCTAATTTCTAAAAGTAAATGTTTCATGGTCGAGTAACGACCATTTTCGAAGTGACTTGTAACGTCTAATGGGGATTTAGCCATTTTAAAGATTTTGTTTGATATTTTCGGCACTAGATTTTTATGAAGGGCTTAGTTTTTGTGTCATGGAGAGAAAGTTAGGTACAAGCAGGTAATGTAAGAGAAACTTTAGATAGGAGTTTAGTTGAGGCTGGGGATTTCTGTCATACATTGGCATGTTGTTATGTCAAGACTTGGAGCCTTCGATGTTTGACAAGAGAATGGTTTTGTCTCAGAGGTCTGACTACCTTGTAAGTTTTAGAAGATAGGTATTCAGACCTGGACCACCCGAGTTTGTAGAGTTTTGGGAGTGTTTCTAAGCCATAGCAGTGGATCTGGACCGGCCATGGTTCTCAGATATTTAAACAAGTTTTGGACCATTAAGAAGGGCACCTCTTGTGTGTTTGAAGTCTAGAGCAAAGGGATTGTCGGTCACTGTATTGCAGGAAGTATTTTGAGGATACGTTCTAGTTTTTGGGAGTTAGCCCTTATCGAGTTTGTTTTTATGATGCTCTCTGGGGGTTTATAAAGATAAGTCCAAATTATGCCACAAGTTTAAAACAACTTTTTATAAATTAATTTTGTCGGCGAAAGTTTTGTTTGAGGTTGTGTACAGCATGGTTCTATGTGGAGGAAATTTGGAGTCTGTGTGCTGTGGAGATGTTTGGCATTGAGATTTTACCTTTTGTTTTATTTGGGGTTATTTGTCCTCCCAAATAAATCTACGGTGAGGTGATTTTAAATCCCTATTTATTACCTTTTCTCTGTTGTTGAACAGTGTACATCTATGATAGTACCGTTTATCTGTTTAAAACAGTGTACCCGTATTTTTTTCCCCAGCTGATTAGCTTTGTTTTTATTGTTTTATTAATTATTTGTTTTAATTCAAGCTTTTTTTTTCAGTAAATGCATTATTTTAGTTAGGACACCTTGTTGGCGGGTAGTGTTAGTGCTCATGTAGTGATATTTAGTTGGCCGTTAGGTCAGGCTTGCAAATACGTACTGAATATTTAGAGGCCTACCAAAAAATCTACAGGCCCACTTTTCTTACATAAACTGCTTATAGCCATGGAGGCATGATTTGTTGACAAACCAGTTTTGAATGTATTCTGTTGGGTCAAAGGCAGTGACAAATGATTCATTCATACTAATAGTCATTAAATTGTTTGTTGTTTCAAATATTAGCATGCTTCTTTGGTTAGATTTTATACGATTCATACAGCTAAAACGACATTCACGCACAGCTTTAGACACTGGCACTGTTGCAAGCCCGAGCTAATACGTGTTATTGGAATCTTAGGCACCTGCGAAAATAATTTAGAAGCCCGGGGCTTGTGGGCGTCTGCTAATTTGCATTCCTGTGTTAGATTCATAAAGTAGGCTAGAGGGAAGGTGATGTGAGTGCTCATATAGCGAATTTGGCCATAAGGCTCTTAAGAGTGTATTGAGGCATCTAGTTGGAATGCTCATATAGTATTTGGCCTTAAGCTTTTTAAGGATTTTGTTTTTATAAAATAGAGATTTTGTGGTTGTGCTCATATAGCGGATTTGGCCTTAAGCTTATCAAGGAGTTTTTTTCTGTAAAGTAGGAGAGGATGTGAGGATGATCAAATCATGAATTTGGCCTTAAACTTTTATTTTATGAAGTCTGCGTATTCATAAGTGTTTTCTATTGGCTAGGAGTGTAAAACATTTCTAACATGTTTGTAAAGACTGTACAATCTGCTCACTTTTTTTTTGATCTCACATTTTGTCATTTTGGAGAAAAATTTAGTTAGGTTGTTTTCAACAATGGTGAAATGTTGGGAAACCTTCCTAATTTTTAAAGGGTTTTGTGCCCCTAGCTTTCAACCACTTCATTTATAATATATTTGTTTGTCATTGTTTATTCTGTTAATAAAGTAATATTCTTGAAACACATAAATTCATTGTTCATATAATAGGCTTGCAAGTGCCCAGCAGTTATAATATTCAAGAACATTTATAGACGACTTATATACCATTTTATAAAATTCACCCCCCTTCCCCCAAGTTTATTAGAAATTATGTTTTCATTAAAGATACTGAGAATACCTTACTTATGGTATATTATTGTTAACCAATCGGTTAGGCCTATTATAATATGAATAGCCTTCAGCATCTTCTAGGTGTTAGTTTATTAATTAGGCCTAATTTAATTTGTATTTATCATTACTAAATTATTCAACTAAAATATTTAGTTATAAGAAAATGTTGGAGTTTTATGTTAATTGTAAGTAGCCCAAACCATAATCAAAGTTGTAAGCAACATCTCTTTTAAATTTCACCTCTGACAAGGCATGTATTAATCACAACTTGTGAATGTGTGGAATGCCACGCCTCCACCGTGGTTCGGATCCCACGTTAAACTGTAGGTCCTCCATTTCATCTCACAATCACCCTACCATTACACATTTGCGTAAGTGCGTATAACCTGAATGGGTAATAAGACGCGGTGATAATAATAATAATAATACATTTTTAATTTCAACTCTTTAACTTCATTTTTAAGCCTTTAATCTTCTAAATCTATTACTTTTCACTTTAAAGCATTGTGCTTGTTTGGTTTTATTTTTATCCAGAAGCTGTGGGCTAGCTTTGAGATGCATGTATGGCTTCACAGGGAAAAGGGGAGGTTTGGCTCAAACCCACCGGCCAATCAGCATGTAGCTTTTAGCGTCTAGTCTTTTGATAAAGTGTGGAAGGAAGTGAAAGTATTGGACGCACACACTTCACAAATAGCACGCCGATGAGTAGAATGTGCTACACGTTCTGGTCTAAATTATAATCATTTTGGAGTGATAGAAACGGCTTGGAGGAAAGAGAGTCTACCATAGTGGATTGACATCCTCTGTGGCTAATTTGTTTAGAAGTACCTTAGCATCTATGGCAATGTAATAAAATCTTAGGGTAACATTTTCTTTATATAGTATCAACCGCTAGCTAAGTGGCCAAAACATAAATTGTGGTTCATGAAAGTGCCCTAACAGATCTATAATGTCGTCTACTATATCTAAGTACAAAATATAACTTAACCTCCGCAGCATATAATTTTGTTATTTGTCTAATTTCCCCACCCTCATCAGTATATAATACCCCCGACGAGTTGATTTTGATGCTCTACCGCACCCCCTGACTGCCGTGGACCAACCCATAGAAACCAGATGGAGATGAAGACGAGAAGGTGACTAGGTACACTATGACCTTTAAAGGCAGTTTTCTAGAATAACTGGTTTGATCCAGTTCAAACATGTATTGACTAGATCAGGGGTTTTGAAACATCTTAATATATTTTACACATTCTCGCGGGCCAAAGTAACGTTCATCTGTTCTTTAAGTAACATTATTTTTGCCCTGAATGCCTTTACATGCGCGAATAGCTCACAAATCAAATTTGTTTCATCATGGAAATTTATATTAAAGTCATATGGCCGGTCACTCCTATAAAAAATGATTTGAGGTTGAATCTCCTCTGTGAGAAATGAATCAACTTATATGTAATAAATTATATTTATAATAATTAGTCAATATAATTATTTATTTTTAAAATTAGCTAACATCTTTCGGGACTTTCCTTTTATAACCCTCTGCTGGGAGATTTGGAACTTCCTAAAAATGTCACAAGCCATTTCTTTTGTATGTATAAGCCTGCGACTGAAAATGAGGATTTACGATTCCGACAGCCCTTTAGCTTGATTTCATTGGGGGAAGCACGTGTATGGACAGGACTGGACATGTCAATAATATACTGCATGATTAAGTAATAACAAAGAGAAACAGTTAATTAGTTTTTGAATAAAATCTGGGACGGGCCGATATTATACTGTGGTGGGCCGGATGTGGCCAGCGGGCCGTAGTTTGGAGACCCTTGGACACAGACAAGGATATAACAGATACGTAGCCTTACGGGAGATTTGTTGCGCTCCTCGAGTCAGGTAGAACTTAAAATAATGAAGGAGTAAAGCCTCGAAAAGGAGCGCAACACGTTTAACCTAGCGGCTGGGGATCTGTTCTTTCCTTCTCTGTGCCCTTGGACTAGATTATTAGCTTACAGATTAGACTCTAGTTTCAGAAGCTTTTTTCTGGAAATAACTTGATCAAGCTAGTTTAAACCATTTTATATATTTGTGTTTCTTTTGTAACTAAGCTCAAAAACTATCAAGGATATTTTCCAAAAATAGCTGGTTAGATACAGTTTAAACTAGATACTTTTATTTTCTTAGTGATGGCAATAACTAGTTATGCCTGGTTAAAATAAATATTATTGTTTTATTACTAGAGCCTTGAGCTATCGGATATATTTTCCAGAAATAACTGGTTAAAACTAGATATTTTTATTTTCTTAATGATGGCAAAATGTTTTAAGAAGCGGTTATTTGGAAATAGTTAGTCTTATCTAGTTTAAGCCAGTGTGTAACTATGGCCTTGAACCAT
This sequence comes from Timema bartmani, assembly GCA_902151455.1. Lineage (NCBI taxonomy): Eukaryota > Metazoa > Arthropoda > Insecta > Phasmatodea > Timematidae > Timema > Timema bartmani. The sequence goes on from CABFWB010000055.1 coordinate 67,520, forward strand.
CAAAAAATTCTAGAAATAACTGATTAAATCAAGTTTAAACTAGATATTTTTATTTAATTGATGATGGCACAAAGTTTTAAGAGCTATTTTTTTGGAAATAACCAGTTTATCTAGTTAAAACCAGTTTATATAAATTATTTTGTTTTTGTAACTATGGCTTTGAACCATTAAATATATTGTCTAGAAATAACTGGTTAAATCCAGTCTAAATTCGATATTTTTATTTTTCTTGATGATGGCACACAGTTTTAAGAATTTCTCTGAAATAACTAATTTTATCTAATTTAAATAAATATTTTTGTTTTGTAACTCAGGCCTTGAGCAATCAGATATATTTTCCATAAATAGCTGGTTAGATCCAACTTAAAATAGATATTTTAATTTCCTTAAAGATGGCAAAAAGTTTTAAGAAGCAGTTTTTGGAAATAACTAGTTTTATCTAGTTTAAATCGGTTTATATGAATATTTTAGTTTTTGTAGCTATGAACTTGGAAGTATCAAAATTATCTTCTAGAAATAACTGGTTAAATCCAGTTTAAGCTTGATATTTTTATTTTCTTAATGAGGGCACAAACTTTTAAGAACCAGTTTTCTGGAAATAACTAGTTTTAACCAGGCAATATAAATATTTTTGTTTTTGTAGTTATGGCCTTGAACTATCAAATATATTGTTTATATTGTCTGTTTAAACGAGTTAAAACTAGCTATTTTTATTTTCTTAATGCTGGCACACAGTTTTAAGAAGAATTTCTCTGAAATAACTAGCTATATTTAGTTTATATAAATATTTTTGTTTTGTAACTGTGGCTATGACCTATGAAATATATATTTTTAGAAATAACTGGTTAACTCCAGTTTAAACTTGATATTGAAGCGGTTTTCTGTAAATAGCTAAATATATCCAATTTAAAATAGTTATTACAAAAAAAAAAATCACTGGTGCCATAACGTTTCAATATATATATAATTTGTCTTTCAGTTCAGAAAGTTTAAGATTTTTTAAACGTAATTAACTATTCATTTTAAACTAGATAGTTTTACTTGGTCATCCATGCTAAAATATGTCCGTCGCTGTTTTCTTGTAAATTATTTGTATTCTGCTCACTCCATTTTCTTCTTTATGTAGCATTTTAATAAAGTAGGGATCATATTGGTGGTGGAAACTGCCATTGAATATTTTCGATTTATTATTAGAGCTATAAACACATGTTTCCTTCATATAGGGCAAACCAAGGGCAATCCAGCGAGTTATTAAAATTGTTGTGTAGTCTCATTATTAAAAATTAATATAATTATTGAGACAGTTTAGCCCAAGGAAACTCGCATCACATATGGTTGTAATCCATACTCTATTTACCTTGAAATGTTGCAACCTTACCGTTCTTGGTTTCGCAATGGTGTAGATTATAGCCAAGATAAGAGTATAATGTAATTGGACTTAAGACTAAAACCTTTGTAGACAGTGAGTACAAGATTATAGGTTTACATTTAATGAAGCACTTAGAAATAATTTAAACTCTCGAAATTATTATTTTTTAGACTATGTGGCTTTGTAAGATTTGGTCCAGGTCTAGGGGGTAAGGTGTTAGGGGGTCCGGTGCTCAATCTCCGGTCCCAGCACAGATTTTTTTGATTGCCAAACCCTTCCTTCACCTCTGACAATACGCATATTTATCACAACTTGTGAATGTGTGGAAAGCCAGGCCTCCACCGTGGTTCGTATCCCACCTTAAACTGTAGGTCCTCCATTTCATCTCACAATAACCCTACCATTACGCATTAGCGTAATTGCGTACAACCCAAACAGGTAGCTAATAATAATAGTAATAATAATATTAACTAGTGCATTTTTTAAATTTCTCTGGTTTAATTAATTTAATACTCTTTCATTAAAATTAGTTTTTTTTTCGTGCACCACATCATACAACTCGTTCAGGGAGTTGGATATTTATATGTTACACTAATAGGGTAGGGATTAGGATGGTAAAATTAAGAGGAAATTTTATGTTCATTTATGTGGAGGGAAAGTGGGAAACTCCTTAAGAAAAAAAACCCACCCTTAGTAGGTGTACCTGATCCTGTGGCCACCAATCTTAGTATCATATTAGTTATTAATTTCTTCATACAATATTCATACTTACAACTTGTGAATGTGAGGAATGCCAGGCCTCTACCGTGGTTCGGATTCCACGTTAAACTGTAGGTCCTCCATTTCATCTCACAATCACCCTACCATTGCACATTAGCGTAAGTGCGTATAACCCGAACGGGTAGTAAGACGAGGTGCTAATAATAATAATAATAATATTCATACTTCCATTTTCTCTCCGGTGTTCTCCATTCAAAGAGTTACATTAAACCTATTTTTATTTTAGTTTAAATTTTTAGACATATTCCTTTATCATAAAAAAATATATATGTCTAAAAATTTCCATTAAATTTTGTTTAAATGTTTGAACAAGAATACTGAATAAAATTTTGGAAGAATAAGAATAAAATAATATAAAGGTTCACATATTTTCCTTAGGGGTCTAATTCTTCTGTCATTCCCAATTGAGCCCCTTTCACTAGCCCTTACAGTACAATATATTTACACTGTTTTTAAATTTAAAGTTTTATAATCAATTTGAATTAAAGAGAATATTTAATGAGACAAGGTTGATTAAATTAAATAACAAAATAAAAGTTCGTAATCTAGACCAATTAATCTTACAAATATCGAATCTAAAAAATGTCACTTATTAGATTGATTTTAAGCAATTAGCTCTTTACTAATGTCATTAAGTTCCAATCTGGAGTGTAGTCAAGGTGCTTGGAGTGTTGTCAGGGTATGCCTTGAATGTTGTCAGGGTACTCCTGGAGTGTCGTCAGGGTACACCTAGAGTGTTGTCAGGGTATGCATGGAATGTTGTCATGGTTTTCCTGGAGTGCTGTGAGGGTACTACCTGGAGCATTGTGAAGGTATGCTTGGAGTGCTGTGAGGGTACTACCTGGAGTATTGTGAAGGTATGCTTGGAGTGCTGTCATGGTTGACCTGGAGTGTTGTCAGGGTACGGCTAGAGTGTTTAAGGTGAGCTCTAACTCAGCTCAAACTCACATGAGGTTGTACATTTATTTGTGGCTGGCAGTTATTTTGAATCCTCAAATTTATTTGAAATTCAAGGACTCATAAATATTTAAAATTCTGTTTGTTTGTTACAAAATTTGAAAGCGTATTATTTTTTTAAGAGCTATTATGCTTAACGCTTACTTGTGTTTTAGCCCAACATAGTTATAGGGCAAACCTAACAACCAGACTCCAGACCATCAATTTCCCACTTAATAAGAACAAATTCGAAATTTAAGAAAAACAAATCCTACCAATGTGCAAAAGTTCCCTTTATGCTGATAATATTTTATAAAATTCGGATTTGGAATTTGTAGGTAAAATAATAATTTGGATTGGAGAAAAAGCGAGTTCGACCCAACTCTACTGGATAGTTAGACCGGAATAGGAGAATTAGTTAAACATGGTGTTCAGAAACTCAACTCGCAATCTGCACATATGGTTTGTTTGAACCAAAAGGAAGACAAAATCCTTATATATTTATATTCAGCAAAGTAAGCTAATACAGTAAAGTCTCAGAAACTTGACACTCGATAACTCGACACTCCGTGTAACTTGACACGCATATGTGTACACAGTTGTTAGTGCCAGACATCACAATCCAAGGTCATTCAACTGTATATCCTCTCTGTTTGTGGAACTCAAGTGGAACGGTCGTGCTGTGCTGTTTTTACAAGTGCTGTGTTTGTTAGTTTTTCAATTCAGTAACGTGTTATTCAAATCAATACAATATTATATGTACAGTACTGTACTGTATTTCAATATCTTACACGTATGTATGTACACCATTATATTAACACATAATGTATTGTAATGTATGTATATTATTGTTACTGCACTGTACAATACCACAGTACAGTAAAACTCTACCTATAATGTTCAATACTGTATTGTGATTCATCCTTGTTTAGTAAACATGAGATAGTAAACATACATCTTATCCAAGTTAATTTGTAAAACTTGACATTTCAATAACTCGATACCATCTTAGTCCACATTAAGTCGAGTTTCCAATACTCTATTATAGCATTAAATTGTGTTCAAAGTTTCAGTGTACAGTGCTGAGAGAGCAAAGTTGTGCAAGCATGCGTGTGGAAGTTACTTAGGAATTAGGTGTGCAGCACTGTACACCTCGACATCTTGGGGCACGACAGCAGAACATACAACAATTAATTGCAAACAACACACCAGTCAATCTAGAAATGGGATTACGTTCTGGGGGTCACCATTAAAGGACCTGCATCACAGCAAGTGCTTGAAATGACCACCCCCGATTTTGCTGCAGAGCTTCATTCTACACAGCAGTGACTGATGCACCTGTCCGAAGATATCTGGGATAGCTCGAACATTTCCCGTTGTATTTGTAAGTCTTGCTATCAAATCGTCCTCACTAACCATTGAGGTCTCATGCCATTACTACATGTAAATGCTTACCCTTACTACATGTGCAGTGCTGCGCGCATAATTCCTATGCAACTTATACATGCCTGCTTAAACAGCTTTGCTCTCCCGGTACTGTATGCCAAAACTATGAATACAATTTAATGGCATTAGCTTACTTTGCTGATTGTAAGTGCATAAGTCTTCCTTTTGGTTCAAACAAACTATGTGCAGTTTGAGCGTTGCGTTTCCAAATACCATGTAAACACACAGCATGGCTTTGAAAATAAAAAAAAATCATGTGTATCACAACAGTATTTATCCATATTTCAATATATATATCACACATTAAATTTGACACATATCATGAATCTTGTAGTTAACTTTTTTTTTCTGTATAACAATATAAAGTACAAACAAAGACTTCAAGGTATACATCTCATTTTAAATGTACAAACTTCTATAGACTCTTTTAAAAGCTGAAATTATTTTAATTAAAAAAACCCTACTTATTTTAAAAGCTGCACTTGCCGGAGATATTTACCGCGAAGTCAAATAATTTTCTTTATCTAATTTAGCAACAAATAGAATATTTCTTTCATACAAATAAATAAGTATTTACTGTTTTATTACAATTATTTCTATGCATCTTTGGGATGTTGAATGAGATAAAATATATGTGTTTAAAAAGCTTTGCCCTTCAAAACAGTCCCATCCCAGAAAATGATTGTGATGAACTTTCCAAGTAAAGTATATTTTAAATGTTTTCCCATGTATTTTCCAGCCAACTGGGTTAGTAACAAAGTTTAAAACATAGACCATGAAAAACTGAAAATAAAATTTAAACAAAAATTTTTTTGATTAATTTCTTATGAATATAATAACTACAGTGATACCAACAAGGATCTTGACATGGTAAAGTTTTATTTTAATTTTAAAAATAATACAAGGGAAGAGAAAATGGAAACTATTGAATTGGAACTGTAAAAAAAAGTGGGTCATTATACAATGTAGTTCAATTGGCAAATAAACGTTTAAACTACTGCCAAGTTAACAGATATTATTTAATAGTCTTTGATGGAGGAACATGTAAAACACCGGAATTATATAACCATCTCAATGACCTAAATCACTACAGTTATGGAAGCATAATGAAATGTTAAATGGGGTTGTTCTTTATGGCAGTCATTTAAAACGGTTTTGTCACAAATATTGTTTAACTGTTAACAAGATGGGACGCACAAAAAATGCAGTCTAGACATTTATAAAAATCACATACAAAAACAATAACAATTAAATTTATTCATACTTATATTCACCTTAAGCAATTAAAATTATGACGGTATTTTGTTTCCAGTGAAAACTATATACTTTGAAAGGGAAATCTTCAAAATATTTAAGAAAAAAATAAAATAAGAACAAAATTTAATTGGACTACAAATATTTTCATGATATATTTTTTTATTCACTCACTATCTTTGGACTTTGATATTATTGCAGTAATTTTGTTTCAAAGCATTGAGCAATAATATCTGCGGGTTTTTTTCAAACACTTTCATTCATACTATGGCAACATGAATTTTTAATGAAAAGGTAGAATAACTTATTTAAAATGTATCTTTTAATGTTTTGTTTATAATAACTTTAGTATATACTCTACTTATAAAACATATTACCTATTTGAATGTGTTGAATAGATTTATATTCTCAATATTCAGTGGACTTTGTTAGGTGTTGCATTTATTATTAATATTAAATTGTCTATTAAATTATAATATGTCCAAAATTAGGGGTATACTGTATACACCCTTACCAGACAATCCTAAATATTCTGACTTTAAATTAAATCACAGATAACTTAATATTTATAAAATGTGTTAACTTTGTAAGTTACCGTAACAATTTATAATTCTGACAAATATTTTAAATGTTGGTATTCATTCTTACTATTTCTTCCGTTGCCATTATAAATGTATTAAATATTTTAACTCACTCAATTTTTGGGGATACACACTAGCGCACACAATGGACAAATGTGCATACATACATGTACATACAAACACACTTTACTTTCGGGTTTAGAAGTTCATTTCTTCATCAAAGGGGGTGATTTATTTACATTACATTATGCATGTATTAAAAAAACTATTTTCTTTATTAAAACACTCACAACCTAAAATTCATCCGATATAACAGTACATATTTTTCTTCATAATTTTCTGTACAATATTACTTAATTACAATGTTAATGTGTTTTTTTAAAATTTTCATTACTCTTTATTATTTCACACTCATAGTCTATTGCTTAGACGTTAAGTGTTTTAATAATATTTGGTTCATCACACATGAAAAAACACTTTTAGTCACTAAACAAAGTTCCTGCAGTCGATCAGCCACTTTGTCAAAAAGTTACAAGCACCACAACATTATTTTTGGCAAAGTTATTTGGGCAAGTTAGCTATAGGTAGGGCTGAAAAGGTTATTTAGGGGCCACTAAAAGGTCGAATAGGTCAAAGCTTGGTACAACAAACATTACTTTCTTTGGTTAAGCATGGGTCAACAATTATTGTGTTAGTTTTTTTTACGACAACTTCTAACATATATACAAAAACAAAACTCCAAAGATGTAAATATTATTTCATAAAACTTTTTTTTTTTACATATTTGAAGAAGGAAGAGTTTTAAAATAAAAATTATGACAACTTTTCCTACAAACAGTGTTGCCACAGACAAAAGACAAAACTAGCCAAGTTGAACGTCAGAGTTAAATGCAGCACTTTTCAAAGAAGATCAGGTGATGGGTTTTTGGGCGGACGAGTAGGTCTCTGCTGGTTCTCAACCGACGGTGCCCTATTCTGTTGCTCTAAAACGTCAATAGAAGCTTTCTTGTAGTTGATTGGTCCATATGAACGGTAATCAACATCTGCGTAGTCCAAGTCAGAAAACTCTGGTCTATATGGCTGTAAACAATAACATTGTAACTAATATTAGTAAACTGGATTTATATTTAGCATTTTAAAATGTGGATCCGAGGGAAATATCTAAGTATACATAACTCAAACCGAGAACTACAAGATTGAACACGAAATGATTAATCACTTACATGAAATAACATAGTCTATGATTGGTATAGTCTACATCGAGAGATGGATGCTTCTTGATCTAGAAGTCACTTTACTATTTTCATTAAATTAATTTGCACAGGTCATTTGAAAGTTTTACACGCTTTGAATATGTTTGATTTATTTTCAACTAAGCTAAAAATAACACTTAGAAACAAGAATCAAACCCACATTAAAGTGTGTTAATGTTCTACCAATGAGATAGCCATGATTGACCACTGCTAAGGTCTAATTACTCTTCCCTCATTAATAATCAGGGTATAACAAGCCACTTGTAAAAGTTATTTTTGTTAATTTAATATTCACACTAAATGCCATAAAGTAGAATCAAATAATATATTCTCTACTAAATTAAAAGTGTTAGTTTTAAAAGTTATATTTGTTGATTTAATATTCATACTAAATGCCATATAGTAAAATTAAATGATATATTCTCTACTGGATTAAAAGTGTTACTTGTGCACAGGCATGCAGTTATTTTAGTGTAATTCTTAGATTTAATAGAGTAAGTGCATTTTTTTTTATAGAATAATATAGTTTTTATAGTAAAAAAAGTTGCATACAAATTAATAGTAGGACATATTGTAACATGTATTCAAATAGTTCAATTTGAATAGTACTTGATTAAAATTAAGGCAAATTAAAATTATTAAACTATTCAACTTCAGCATCCAAGTAATTTATAGTCATCCAGACATTTATTTAATAGCGTTAAGAAATTCTTCGTTAATACTATTGAAAAATTATTTGATACCAAAAAATGCTCAAAAACTTCAATAAAGTGAATTTATTAGTCCAAACAAGATTACTTATTCCTCATTATTCACAAATAATAAAGTACACATTAAAAAGATTAATACAAACTTCACAAATGCATTAAGTAATATCAGTTGATAATTAAAGATAAGAGATGAATATATTAAATTTAAATATCAACACTTAACATGAGTAAACTTTAAAGTAAATAGCTGAAGCAAAAAGTGGGATAGAATTGTTAATATCAAAGCTGCCTCATGAATTCAAGGATTATGGAATTTTTTGGGGAACCTTTCACACAAAATAACATGATTTTTAAACTATGCACTTGAAAATAAGATAAAAGTTTTCTTCAATTGTTAAGCCAACAGCCTTTAAAACTATATAAAAAAAACCCACATAAATGTATGATTGGAACACCTTATAATAACGTTAATAGGTACCATATTATGTTGCAAATAGTTTGTAAGACAAGTACTATAAATTAAAAGTTTTCTCAACATGCCTTATGTAAATTTTTATTAACAATAATCCTTATTTTTTGAACATGACGAGCATTAAAAAGAAAGAGTGGTTGCAGATTAGACATATGAATATGCAGATTAATTATACCTCATCCTTTATATGCCAACTCCACTAATAAATGTATGTAATGCTGGCTTTGGATTTAGCAGGGCCCTGTTGAGAAAATACACAGCAAATTATAGAAATGTCTTTCAAACACTGTTTACAATAAAAATACAGACTATAATGCCCACAACAATGGTGGTGGTTTGAATCTCAAGTCAATCAGTATCAAATTAATTTTTTTAGGATAATAGAAATGAAGAAGACAACATTATAATAAAGAGAGTCCAGCTGATTATATTAATTGTAACCAAATAGTGCTATATTGATTGATAAACGAAGTGAACATTCACTACATTATTGCATTCACCTTCCACTTGGTTGCACTCTTACATTCTCTGGTGAGGGGAGGTTAAGGGGGTTAAGTGGAAGAGGAGGAAAACTTAGTTTCATCTTCTTGTAATCTCTGTTAAGTCTTATCATAACTTGTCAACAAACAATAATATTAAAAAGATTACAGCTGCGTTTTCCAGTTTGTGAGCAGGAAATCCTCTGTTATGAGCATAATAGTGTGTGTCCGAAGAAACATTTCTGATCACTTGAACCTTACTAACATGAGCAAGGACATTTGGTAGCACTGGGTACTAAGAATACTTAGAACCGCGTCTTACTACCTGTTCAGGTTATATGCTTAAGTACAAATTACGCTTAATGGGTTAGGAATTGGGAAGGTTGAATATAGAGGAAGTGAATCCATATTTGTGTGGAGTGGAAGTGGAAAACCATTTAGGGAAAACGAACCCCATTTTACTTGAGCGAGATTCGAACCTCGATCTCCCCGTCTTCAGCAGTTTAGCTCAACATGAAGCTAGTATGTTAGTTAACTACGCTACCAAGTTGGGTGATAGCACTAGAATAAAAAAAGGGTGAAGCTAAAACTATTTTGAATCAAATCATATTGGCTAGTTTCTAATTAACAAGCAACATTAATCTTTCCAAATTAAATAATGCATAACACAACCTATCAATAGGCCTTAAACAGTTTTTGAGCACTTTAGTGTATCTTTTATGTCAAAAAATGTATTAGAAAAAACAATTGTACAACAAATAAGCACATACAATTTGGCATGTAGGTAGGTCTAAGTGCTGCTTTTTAAATTCTAGCCTAAGTGAATATCAATCTCGGCCATGTAATAATTGATTAGGTGAAGCATAGATTAAAACAACAGGAAACAAATTGTAATAAGTAATACTCTTAGACTTTTAATGTTTGACGTATTTTAAAAATTTTAGTTTCTTTGATACCGAATTTACTAAATCAATATAAATGTTTATTTCCTCTAGAAATTACTTCATGATGATTGTATACCATAGTTGACTATTGTTATACAACCTTAGAATTGTTAGTACCTATATATAAGTGGCTGTGGTATATTCCATGGATAATCAATGAAAATATATAAACTAGACAGCAAGCAATAGCAAATTTGATTTACTGTACTGCATTATATTTTATGCAATAGTTTAAAAAAAAGTTAAAAGGATAATATTATAAATAGAGGAAGCCGAAGTGGAAAGAGAAGTTGTAATGAGAGTAAAAAGTATGTATGAGGCTAAGAGAAGTTAGGATGGAGAGTGGGAGGACAAATTGGTTCCAAATAAAAACTGGAGTGAAGCAGGGGAGTGACTACTATTTATAATGGTGATGGAAATGGTCATGAATAAAGTGGCAGGAAAACTCTGTGAGTAAAGAATGAAAATCATGATGTTTGCTGATGACTCAATGGTATGGGGGGAGAAGGGAAAAAAAAATTACAAGAACAGCTATAGGAATGGAATGAGGAAGTGAAAGAGTGTGGAATGAAATTCAGCATGGCAAAGTGTGAAGTGATGGTAATGACAAGGAAGAGGATAAGGTCTAGTAAAGTTATAAAGTTGGATGGAGTAGAGCTGAGAAAAGAACAGAACGTAAAATATTTTGGAAGCGTGATTGAGGTGAAGAAAGGAGAAAAGGATAGTAGGGAGAGTAGTTCTATAGGTGCGAAAGAGAACTTCTATGGAGAAGAGGAGTCCCTTTGAAGTGTAAGGAAGTATTGTACAGGACGTACTGTTAGCCTATTGTCACATATACAACAGAAACATGGACAATGAATGTAAGAGAGACTAGGAAAAATGGATGACATGGAAATAAAGTTTGTGAGGACATGTTAACTGTTATGAGGAGAAACAAGATTAGAAATGAAGTTATCTGGGAAAGAGTGGGGGTACAGGGAGTACATGAGATAGTAGAGGAAGAAAAATTTGGATGGTATGAACATGTAATGAGGATGGAAAAGGAGGGGATATTTAAGAAAATGATGTAAATGAAGTATGTTGAAAAAATACTGCAAGGGAGACCAAGAAAGAGATTGGAGGACAGATAATATAAATTTCGCAAGTGAGAGGAGAAGATTGGAAGCAATTAAAGTAGGAAAAACGGTGGAAGAATAGAAGAAGATCGAGGTATTTCACTAAACTGACCCAGCCACAGGCTGAAAACAGTTGATAATAATGATGAGTGAGACTAAAAATTTAATTGTTTACATATTTTTTAATTAAATCACATTCTAGGTTTAAAATTTTATAACTTTTATGTTCATAGTTGTTGATTAAAATTTGTACAATAAAGTGGCAACTCGTTTTTTATGTTAAGTAATACTTTGTGATACTGTACTAGCCAATTATTACCTTCCATTATTGTTAAGACTTCCGTTAAAAACACATACACACTTACAGGGTGGGGCAGAGAATACTGACACATTTAATAACACTATATCTTCACTAATTCAACTACTAAATGCTTCAAAGTAAACTCAAGATAAAAACAAAAATTGACATCTCTACATACCCTTGAATTATTCATTTAAAAAATATGTTCTTAATATGACCACCATTATATGCAATAAATTGCTGTATGCACTCTTTGAATCTTGACATGACTTTGTGTAATGTCTTTTGTTGAATTGCTTCAATTTCCACCACCATTCTTTCTTTTAGTTCTTAAATTGTTCTGGGGGCAAGTCGCATAGACGTGGCTCTTTAACATGCCCCACAAGATTAAGTCTGGTGAATGTGGTGGCCAGGCAATGTCCTAAAATCCTAAAACAAGGTGCACCTCATTGCAACATTTGGAGACATCGCCTGGCTACCGCATTCACCAGACTTAACAGATGCAGACTTTTTTTTGTGTGTGGTGGAAGTTGGAGCAATTAACAAAATACATTGCACAAAGTCATGTAAAGATTTGAGATACGCATACAACAAGGTATTGCATTTAATGCTGGCATCTTAAGGACATTGGTTAAAAAATATATATATATATATTCAAAGGGTATTTAAAAAATTGTCAATTTTTTTTTTTTTTGTTATTCTAAGTTTAATTTAAATTATTTAATAGTTAAAATAGTTGATATNTTTATAAAATTGTCAATTTTGTTGTTGTTATTCTAAGTTTAATTTAAATTATTTAATAGTTAAAATAGTTGATATATAGTGTTATCAAATGTGTTGACACTTTACGACCCACCCTGTACTTAATACATTATTGTCTGAGCAATGAAGGTGGGAATTAACTTGGGTAACAGATACAACTGTCCTGGAAGCATCTTTCATTTCAACTAAATATAATTCACTTCAGTGGCCGCGTGGTCTAACGCGCTACTCTTGTGTTGGACTAGACTGCCGAAGACGGGGAGATCGGGGTTTGATCCGTGTCAGGTGCAATGAGGGTGGTTTTTCTTAAATTGTTTTCCACTCTCCCTCCATACAAATGCGGGTGCATGTACTCCAAATTAAGCCTTCAAAATCCCTAACCTATTAGAGTAATTAGTATATAGGCGTATAACCCGAAAGGGTAGTAAGACACGGTGCTAAAAAAAACTAACTATAGTTGAAAAATAATACCTGGACATGGGAATTGAACTTGGTACCTTTGGCTTAGTGCGCCAATGTTCTACCAGCAAGCTATTCAGTAATAATCCTTTGCTCAGGGCCATTCTTCACTCATAGTTTAAGGTGGAATCTATGATGGACATGGTAACTCATCAGCACCTGTAGCTATCATTGAATCACATCCACCATCAATTGGGATCAACTTTTTCCTATGTTCACACATCCATTACAGATATGCCTTATACTAAAAGTGAAGGATGACACCGAGCAGAAGGCAATTCATGAATAGCTTAGTGGTAGATCATTGTCATGCTAAACCAGAGGTCCTGGGCTCGATTCCCTTGTCTAGGTGTCATTTCTAACAATATTTAATTTAATGGAAAAAAGGGGAAGAAGTTAGTCAAATAAATCTCGAATGAGAGGGAATAATTTACTAATACAGTCTCAGCAAGCATCATTTCACCTAGCAAAATTTCAAAAGCCACCACTGGACTAGTGTGATTAAAATCAAGTTTTGTATTTTCAGTCACACACATTATGTTTCAGTTTGTTAATTTATTTACCCATGTGTAACCATCAAGATGTAGGATGAATAAATTAGAGTTGGATCAAATCCACTATTTTACAAATCCAAATCTCTACTTTAACTTTGAATCTCGAATCAAAATATGAATATCAGAAAAAAATTATGAACACAATAGTAAATATAGATATACTAGAACAATAGAAAATACAAAATAGTAACTAAATGTTAACATTACTTCTTATAATCCATAAACTACAACATTCATACATTAAATTAAGTGTTAAATTATGGGTCTGGGGCCTGGTTGTTAAGTTCATACTATAATTTTAAACGGTTCTGACCCACCAATAAGCACTATTAGAGCTCTAAAACAAACTTCACTTGAAAAATTGCATTTTTTTAAGGATTCGAGTATCAAATATGAAATTTTCTTGAATCCTTGAATCTTGAATATTCTTAAGGATTCAAGGGATTCAAAGATTCAAGGTTTCCATCTCTAAAATAAATGAAAAAGATTTAACTTTCTCCTAAGACGAATATAATGTTTCATATTATGCTACCTGTTCAGACGTCTATCTCTTGGCCAACGTCGTGAAACTTTAAGATGGCATACTCGGTTGGCGCTTGTTGCGGTGGCGGTGGCCGATAGTAAGGGGGGTAATGCGGCTCTCGTCTGCCGTTGACCAGAGCTAGATCCGCGTACACTACACTATCTGTGACATGGAACGGCTGCTGATACTCTAGTCGCACGGGTGGCCGGGGGAGGTGTGTTCTATTGGCAACACTGCTGCGCTTGAGACTTCCCGCAGGGTAGGGGTGATTGTTAGAAGGGGGAGTTAGTAGATGGTGTTGCGATGAGGTGAGGTTGTAGTGGTGATGTTGGTAGTGATGGTGGTGGTGGTGCTGGTTCTGTAATGACACATCAGGCCAGAAGAGACATGCGAGTTAGTACAGTTAGTGTGCAAATAACAAAATATTATATTTATCATATATGCGAGATAAGATTAGTTTGATTTAAATATACCACATGCGATATTAGTAGAGTTACATAGTTAAAATGGACACACGCTAGCATATACACTCAGTAAGTAAAAAATCCATTCTCATTTGGCGAGTTGCTTGAAAGATTGAATTAAAATAACATACATCATTCAAATTGTTTCCAGACATTGCACCTTGATTTTGTTAAAATGTTCAGCAATAGGCAGACCAATACTTTAAACAGAGAAATTAAAATTAATGTAATGGAAACATATCTAAAAATATAACATTTTGTTACAGTGGCGCACCCAAATTGGAACAAGCGGGGAATCCTCCCATCCCCTTCCCCCTTCAAAACTGCCAATAATTTAAGTATCTGCTCTAAGTTACTATAAATCAACTCCAAATAACTTCTAATTATTTTTTTATCGTGTCTTACCAGCTGTTCAGGTTATATTGCATATATGATAACTACTCTAATAGGGTAGGGATGAGGTAATCTACCTGCATTTGCGTGGAAGGAAGGTGGGAAACCATTTAGGAAGAACCACCCTCATTAAACTCGACTGGGATTCGAATCCCAATCTACCCGTAATCATCCAGCCAGTATAACACGAGAGTGACGCCTTAGACCATTCGGCCACGGACGCGAGTAGCTTCTAATTCTAGTATTTGATATTCATACATAATTAGGGAGCTATTCTCACCTACCAGCCCCTCCTACAATCCCCTCTAAATCGAAATCCTATTCTGGCTACAGCCTTGATTGAATGCCTTCCCCAAAGTAAATTTCTGGGTGAGCCACTGCTTTGTTATGTAATCAATTTTTGTTTATTTCATCTAGATCAAGAAAATCCAAGGTTTACTGGGACACAATCAGAGTGAGCTCTGAATCATTCTAACCCAAGTGTCAGCATCCTTTTTGGGCCCCGACCGACTTTTACTTTTATCAAAGGTCCTGCAATCACCCTTTGTTTCTCCACTCTACTTTTTATTCTTATTTTCTATACAGCTTGTATTTATTCCTTACACTCAATATTTCCTCCAATACTTATGTACCTACCTCTATAGAAAATATATAAAATTAATAAAATGTACACTTTATTTACCCAGAAAAGTAGCAGTCTTACCTTGATGGATTACATTATGGCCCTATTTTATAAGCTGTACCTTAGTGGAATAATGCAAGGTAAGCTTGCCTTTTCATGATGATGTAGTTTTCATTAAATATCGACTGAAAATTGCTGCGAGATCAACCAGTTAGTAGTGATTGACTTGTTACCGACTTCTGCTCTAACCTAACCTCCTTCCTCGCTACATTAAAACCAAGGAAAAACTACTCCTTCTGGAGCTAAAGTAAAATATTTCTAAGAGGTGGTTGGGCACCATTTTATAACACATGAGGAATTCAAAGATTTGAAGAACCCATCCTTAAAAAATTATACCACTTTATTTCACATTTAAAATAAAGAATATTGCAATGCATATTTTAAGAATCATCAAACAATAAAATACCTATAACAATTGCTACTTTAATATAATAAAACACTATAATTTATAATTTATCTGGTTGAACAATTGCCTTTTTACTTATATATCAATAGCGGTGACCTCTCATGAATGTAATTAAGATGTTTCTATACTTGATGCCTTACTTAAAATTAGAGATGGGTCGAATCCTATATTTCTCGAATCCGAATCCAAATCCAAAATTTTCTTTTGATTTGTGAATCTTCAAAAGTACATTTTTTGTTTGTCAAAAAATTGAAAAGTATATTTTAAAAAAGCAAACAAATTGAAATAA
Organism: Timema bartmani; assembly: GCA_902151455.1. Taxonomy (NCBI): domain Eukaryota; kingdom Metazoa; phylum Arthropoda; class Insecta; order Phasmatodea; family Timematidae; genus Timema; species Timema bartmani. Next base: position 83,692 of record CABFWB010000055.1, read on the forward strand.
ATAAAATAATAACAAATTTAGAAAATAAAAAATGGGTGATTTTGTTCTTTTATTTTTTACATAAATGAAGCTAAAATATAATTTTTTTTCTAATTACATGAATATATGTAATTCCTGAAAAATTGCATTTTGAATTCATTCTAATGCATTTATATTTAGATTTGAGACTTTTTTTTGGCGAGATTCTGGAATATTGAATTTCTCGAATACCATAGGATTCAAGGGATTTGAAGAATCGAGGATTCAAGCGTCCCATCTCTACTTAAAATCTTTACTTCCAATATATAGAATTATATACGTGTGTGTCCAGAGTGATGCATTCTATAAAAATGCATTCTATAAAATTCTATATAGTGGAAGAAGACATAGTTCTTAAACCAGTTTCCAGCTCTCATTGGCAAACTCTATCATCTGAACTGGTATAATATAGCCTAGGATTCTTTATCTTGCTAGCTAATACCAATCATGTAACATTTATTTAATAATTCATTTACATAAAAAAAACTAGATTCATTTATCAATAAATAAAGTAACTTATATAAATGTAATAGTAAAACTCATACAACTAGAGTCACCACATTTTTCATGGTTGGGAATGTTACTAACTTACAAAAAAGTAATCTGTCATTGATTCTATGGCACAAATACATCTTGTCTTGTATGTTACCAAACAATCTGCATTAGCATGGGCTTAAATTCAAAAATGAAATTTGTTTCACTAAAAAATAGAGTACTGGTATCTATTTATTAGGTATTAATATTTCTTTACTAGATAATTTTAAAAGTATTACATTATTGGTGAAGTGTATAAAATAAATTGAATAACCCAGATCACTTAACAAAGCTAGTTGGTTGAGCATTTTTAGTAACAAACAATCTAAATTGTTCTATTGCTACAAGTTCTCAACCAGATAGCTTTGTTAAGTAGTCGAGCCTGGTTTTAGATTTTTAAACTCCATAAAGTGTTGCCAACTCTACGATCTGTATACTATGTGTACTATCATTTCACCCCCTGTACATTCATACAATCTAATATATGAATATTATGTTAAAAGCAATATTCTGGGGCTCTAATGAATCCTAACAATATTATACATTATAAATAAGAATTAATAAAAAAAATTAGGCCGAGTGACCAATGTTCTTGAAGATTAGTGCTTTATAATCTAAAATAAAAATGCTATCCCATCCCCCTCAAACCACAAAACAAGAAACTTTAATTTTATTGCCAGTAGGATTAAAATGTTTGAAATTTGAAATGTTTCAAATAATGGCTTTAACATTTTTGTTGAAAAAAGAGAGGAAAGATTTTACATGATGCTGTGTAAAAATATAAGCTCGTTTAAGAACAAAACTAAATATCATTTTAAGTCATTTTAGAGATAACAGATATTTTAAAAGTTTTAGTTTTTTTAAAATAGTTTTAACATTTTTGTTCAAAATTATATTTGATGAGTGCTTTATTCCCTTGGAATCCTTATTAAGGAGTAATTTATTGATAACCGATTTTTGAAAATCCTGTCACAAGTTGTTATTGACTTTATAAGAAAATATTTACATTTGTATTGTACCATTTATTTAATATAGGCATTCTTTTACATTTAATCCAAGAAACAAAAGTAGTACCTCAGCGGCCAAAATACAATCCATTTCAGCTTTGTGTGATATCCCTTTAGATTAGAGAGCTGGCAAACCTGGGCTCCATCAATGGTTGAAGGGTCTATAAGTCTCTTGCTCGCAATAGGCTGCTTACCAGACACAAGAGAGCTAGAGCTAATGTCCTGTACAGGTGTACTGAGGCCCTCCTCCACCCCTAAATGGTTTTCCCTTCCCCTCTACATAAATGCACATTTCCTCTCAATTCTAGCTTCCTCACCTATACGCGGATAGCCCAGATGGGTGGTAAGATGCGATTCATATACAAAACAAACAAAAGAATATGGTTTAGCCAAGACTATTCCAAACTGAAGTGTATAGATAAATTGTGCGCTCAGTGAATTAAAAAAATATATTTTTAGTGCATTGGAATTAAATAAAAATTCAAGTTTAAATATTTAAGATATTAGAAATGCAAGCAACTCACGTGGCACATAAACTAGCACAGTTGCAACATATATGCCCAAGTCCAGCTTACAAATGGAAAGTTAAAGAAAATATACAAAATTAGAACATAATTATTACTGTTTGTTTTCTTAAGAAATTATAGAGGAATAAAACTTGATCTGGTATGAATTTGATGTAACTGGGTTATATAAACACCTAATATATAAATTTAATAAATATATATACCAGTATACTTTATTATGTATTTCTAGAATTTAACATTCTAAATTTATAGCTAACACTGACATAATTAAAACATAAAATAATATTTGTATAAAAAAAATTACCCGCAGATTATGTTGGTTTCATACAAGGTCAAGTTTAACAAATGGAACAAAAGTACGATAGCTAACGTTTAGATTCAGTCACAAAATTGTTGTGCAAATATAATTTACTTAATAGAGAAATATTTTACATTCAAATACTAGATTGTGATTTGATATTATATTATATTTCCTTTACTGTCCATATTTTTAGAATTCATCATATTTTTACTTTAGAATACTTCAAACAAACCTCAACCAAACTGATTACTTATATTCATTAAATAGCAATTAATATAAGTTAAAAAAAACACACACACACATTTATATATATATATATATATATGTTTCGATTTAGCTGCGGTACTCCTAATTCTCAGATTGATGCTTGATTAATAAACTTTTTAAGGTTTAAAATCATGGTCATAATCATGGAGGTATTGTACATCAGAGCGTAAAAAATTGTCTCAAAGTGAACTTGGTTCAAATCCCACTGAGGTTGAAAACTTAATTTATGTTTCAAAAGTTGACGAATGATTTGTATTTCTCTTTAAATATAGTCCCTTGCTCTAATAGACCCATTCTATTGAAAAAAAAAATTAGGAGTCCATATTGTGAATCAACTGACCATCACAACATGGTTTACAAACTAAATTAAAACTAAAACAGTCCAAACAAGCCATCCCTTATTCAACAATATACCAATTATACATTTTCGACTATCCCGAGAATTGAACTTTGGCTCACTAGTTCAGTAGGCAGACATAATACCAAATGAGCTAAGATGTCAAAAAACAATCTAACACTAAGCCACCCTGATTAAAATGCCATTTTTATTTAGTTTGTTAATTTGTGAGACAAACACATAAAAATACTTAATACAACACTAATAAATAAATTATTTAAAAGAGTAACACAGGAATAAAACATAACCCACCTGAAAAGAAGTCGGCTCTTGTGAGTTAGGTGTGATGGGTATGGGGACATTTTGATACGTATGTTTAGACAACCTTGTTAGGGGATTGTTTTCTCGGGGCAGGTACAGGTGGCGAGAGGGACAGATGGGACAGTCCTAACCCTTTCTCCTCGCCTATATCAGGGTTATTCTCTTTCCTATCTTCTTCGTTGTTATTCATCTCATTCCCTTGCAAAGAGGATTTACCTTCAGGAGACGATTCTTTAATTGGCATCGCATGCAGTTCAAACACTCTTTCCTCTTTGGGAACACTTTTGTTGGGATGTTTACTGCTATCTTTTGGGGATTTATCCCTGTGTCTCTTATGTAACCTGAGGGAGTAGAACTGAGGAAAATGTCCTGATATGTGGCCCCTTCTACGCGTGTGAACTCTCGACAGAGATTGACACCTGTTTGCGGAAAGTGCCGCGCCAGATTGGTGGGGGCCAACGTGGCTCCGAGTGGATCCGTAGCCGGAGGATCCGTTGTGACTAAGCTGGCTGGAAGGTCGACTGACTAATGTGTGGTGATGGTGTTGGTGTTTTGAGCTAAGACTTGGTGTTATTGGCTGCAAGCAAAATAACGGCAAACATGCAAGCTCACACAGCAAAACAAAAACATCAAAATGCAAGCACAAAAAAAATATAAAAAAATGGAGAAAATTCGTGCAAAAGGAAAGTGCTGAAAATGGAAATAAATATAAAGTATCTGATTACTAATTTGTAACTTAATCTTATTTAATCTTCAGTCAAAGGAGCTTTGAATGATAATGGAGAATCTTTAATGCTACCCGTAGTACAATCAATATTGTAATCAAGTTTAAATCTTAGGAGACAACTAAATTAATTCAAAGATAACTGTAATTTGGTGCACGAAAGATGTGTGTGGATCTGCGTTGGTGGTAAATTTAAAAAGAGATGCATGATAGAATGAACAAATGAAAGAAGATGTGATAGAAAAGAAAGAAGCGTACAAACAAATTATTGCTGTGAAGAGTGAAACAGAATGTAAGAGGTTGTAGAATATATACAAAGAGAAAAAGATGAATGCAAAGAAAGTAGTAAAGGAAAGTAAAGAGTAAATTATATTAAAAGAAGGAGAAATAATGCAGAATGATTTTTAAGGAAATAAGAAGCTGTTTTGGAAGTGGGTAAAGAGAACGAAACAAGGAGAGCAAAGAAAAACCTATTGCATTCAGACCATAATACTACTGGCCATATTTTATGAGTTGTTTGATGTGTGTGCTGGGATTTCAAATGTTCCTAAAGACTGTAAGAATGCTGTCATTGTTCCTTTGTTCAAAGGCAAAGGCAGTATGAGTGAATGTATTCATTATAAGACAATTAGTTTGTTGAGTATTACAGGCAAAGTTTTTGGGAGAGTTTAAATTGAGAGGGTTCGTGAAAAAACTGTAGACAAGATTTGGGGTGTGCAATGTGGTTTCTTTCCAGGTAGAGGTTGCATGGACCAGATATTTGCATTGCAACAACTGATTGAGAAATGTATGGCAGTAAAGAGGAAACTTTATTGTGCATTCATTGATTTGGAGACAGTGTATGATTGGGTGAATAGGATCATGCTATGGAATGTTCCGAGAGAGTATGGTGTGGATACATGTTTAGTAAATGCAATTATGACAATGTAGAATGGAAGTAAAGAGTGTGTTAGGGTAGACGGAGCTTTGAGCGAATGGTTTGACATTGAACAGGGTGTTAGATAAGGTTGTGCTATGTCTCTATGGTTGCTTAGTGTATTCATGGATTAGTGTATGGGGGATGCTTGTGAGGAAACATTTGGTGTACAAATGGACAATGTGAAAGTGCTGTTATATGCAGATGATGCTGTATTAATGGCTGAGAATGAAAGTTACTTTCAGAGTAATATATTAAATCGTTTGAATGTGGTGAAAGGCAAAATGTATCTTCATATACATGTCTCCAAAACTAAGGTGATAGTTTTTGATAAGGAGTGATCAGGAAATGATTGTCAGCTTAGTATAAATGAACAATTCTTAGAACAAAAGAATGGTTTTGTGTATCTGGGCAGAATGTTATGTAAAAATGGAAGGATATATAGGGAAATCGACAGACGGTTGAATGCATTTAAGAGATTTGTTAGATGTATGTGGACTATCACACAGAATGAAGTAGTATAAAAAGAGGCAATAATGGCAGTAGGTATATAAAAGTGTGTTGAAGTCATCAGTGTTTGATGGATTTGATGCGTGGGTATGTCAGGAGAAACATAAGAGCAAAGTGAAGGCGGTTGGATTTTGATATTCAAGAAGGATATGTGGAAAAATTCGTTTGAACAAAGTCAGTAATGAATGGATGCTGAAGGAGTGCAGTTTGGAAAGGAATCCAATAGGTAAATGGGGAAGAAGCATCTTACGTTGGTTTGGGCGTGAATCGAGTGATGAAGCAAGTACTTGAAGGTAGAGTGTGTGGATCAAAAGGAAGAGGTCGGCTATTTAGGACGTGGTTAAATGTTGTAAGCGAATGTGTGAAAAAGAGAAACACTAAGAGTTTTAAGATAAAAGAGCCTGTATGACTCGGTGTATGGATGTTGTTTAAGTGAAGGGGGTGTGCAAGTACCTATAAGGAAGTGTGGAGAAAGTTGGTGAGGATGGATAAAGTACGAAGTTGATGTTTTTTGAGCTATATGCGCAGTTTCTTGCCTACTCCATAAGTGAATGGTGTGATAAGGTAGGTATGTATGTAATTGATTGAATCTATTTGTTAACTTTTTAACTTAATTATACCTGCATTAGTGGCATTGGCTATTCTGAATTACAGGTGATGAAGAGTTTAGGGTTTGAATCTTATACAAGGGTACTGAAGATGGTTTTTCCTAAATTATTTCCCACTGTTTCTACATGAAAATATAGCTACCTAGCTTCTAAATTCAACCATCCTCATCCCTGACCCTTTATTCTAATTGAACGCAGATAGCTAGGAAAGATAGTAAGATGCATTTAAAAAATAAATAACTATTTATTCATATTATGTACATTTAGTGTGAATTTATTATTTATAAAAAAATCCATGCTCTTTTATATTAATTTAATAATCTAAGGCGTCACTCTCTTGTAAGACTAGACTGCAGACAGGGAGATTGAGGTTTGAATCCCTATCGGGTGTACTTAGGATGGTTTTTTCCACTCTCTCTCTCTCTCTCTCTCTCTCTCTCTCTCCATGCAAATGTGATTAGGATGGTTTTTTCCACTCTCTCTCTCTCTCTCTCTCCATGCAAATGTGAGTACATTTCTTCTATATTTAACCTTCCTAATCCCTAACTCATTGACATAATTAGTACATATGCATATAACTTGAACAGGTAGTAAGACACGGTGCTAAAACAAAACAAGAACACATAGCGAAAAAAGGGAATTTTAAGAAAATTGGTTAGTATTCTTCTGGAGTGAAGTTGGAAAACCATCCATAGAAAAAACTCATTTTTCAAAGTCAGGAATGTGAGCCACTAAACCAACGCTCGCTGTTACACTAAACTATAGGTAGATATTACAGTTCTGATAATATAAGGTGTGAATTATAAAGCTAGAGTTTTTCACTGCGTCTTACTACCCGTTCAGATTATACGCCTATGTACTAATTACACTAATGGGTTAGGGATTAGGAAGGCTTAATTTAGATTAAATGCACCCACAGTTGTGTGGAGGGAGTGTGGAAAACCATTTAGGGAAAACCACCCTCTGTGCACCCGACCGAGATCGAGCCCCGATCTCCTCACCTTTGGCAGTGTAGTCTAATATGAGAGTGGCGCGTTAGACTACGCGGTCACTGAGGCAGGTAAATTTAGATATTGCATACTACAGATTCTCTACTGTGTATTGATTGACAATATAATCATGCACACTTTTAAGTGGCTCAGTGAGTAATTTATGTGCATAATAAATACAGATATGAGTATGAAATTAACAAAGAGCTTCAAAATGTTACATTAAAATAATATCCCAATTTTCTTACAAATGGACAATCTACAGCTGTTACTTTAGATTGATATTATCACTATACCTATAAAGTAGCACTAATAATATAGTATAATGCTATCAATGTTGATCTAAAAATAAGTTTTTATTTTCTAATAGGTTCTCTAAGCATCCATTTCTAAGAAAATCAACAACTTGATTTTTAAGTGATATTTACAATGTATAGAATATAGTTTCTTTGGTGGTCCAGTTCTTCCAAATATCGCACATATCCTGTTTCAACTATTACTACATAATGCCTTAGGGATAATTGCACTACTTTAAATCAACAAAAAATACCAACTTATATTTCTATTAATACATGGAGATATTCCGTTTTTTTTTTTGTTTTTTTTTAAGATCAAGATTTTTTCGCTAGCTCCAATTTATCAAATTACCAATAAACCAATTTAATTTTTTTTTAGTAAAATGAAAAGAAGAAAGATTCAAAGAAAAAAATTCATTAAATAATAAACTATGTTTCAGTTTTAAAATTGTATGGAGATACTTTTCACTGACACAAATTTTTAAATAACAAAATATTATCATAGCCATATACTGTTTTAAGAAAACTTAAAGGTTTGAAGCACTAATACAAATCTAAAGATTTAATTTACCAGAGCCATTAGATAATTAAATCTCTATGTTAAAATTTGAGAAAAACATTTTACACGTTTAAGTCGACAACAGTTTTTAATACTATACATGCAATGCAACTGTCTCTCATTTGTAATTATATTTTTTAAATTACATTGTTAAACACCAAACAGTGAAACCTGTCACACATTTTACATTGTTTACACATAAAATATATACGTACTAGAAAACTATACTAATGATTCTTTTTTAGAAAATTAAGTTTATGTAAAAAAAAGTATTCATGCTAACACATTTTTGTGCTTTACAATAAAAATATATTATTGACAACAATATATTTTATAACCTCAAGGTTAATATTAAAATATATGGTGGTAGTGATGAAGGAAACAATCGATTTGATGGTTATCTAGAAATTATAAAATGTTTAGTAGGTATCAAACTATTTAACATTAATTTAGCTTCATATTTTATTACAGTAGGTAGGTGCTGACTTATTTTCATGATATAAATTTTAGAGCTTTACAAACATTATTTAAGTTTTAATGTAGCTAAAAGTACCTTTCCCTATGAAAGTACCTTTTTAATTTAAATATTACAACTACACAATCTCACAAATTTTGAAAACCATGCTTTAGGTATGTTAGTTATTATTTAATCAAAATTAAAATGCCATGCTATATAAATTAACTGTAACAAAAATAAACTTACATTTAAAAACAAAGCTATGAAGTTAGACAGCTGTTTCAGAAACAATAGGGGCGGTATAGACAGAGTCCTATAAGAATGAAAAATGATTATATAGAAAAATAAACAAAAACAAAACAAAAAGAAACAATAAGTTGTTTTAAATAAGTTTGTTAATCACACTGTTTCCCTATTCTTAATAATTGCATTGCCAAATCTATCTTCCACACTTCACACAGAAAATCTGAATGGGCTGTTGCCATCAACATTTTACCCACCGACCATATTGTGTGTTTTTTTAGGAAGAAATGTTGATGAGCTTCATTGCAAAAAAAGCACTGAGCAAATGTTATAGTGTAAATTATATATTTAAGAACACTCTAAAACAAACATAAAAACACGTTTAATCATCATGGAACATGCACCGAAGATCATAAAACATTCTGCATTCTTTGAAGATAGTCAATCCATAAAATTAATTCATGACTTGGTAGCACAATTGAATTAACTTTTCTTGAGTTAATAACAGCTGCCACCTACTCAGATTTTCTGTTGCAGTAGTTAATTACAACTTGTAATCACCAGGGCCGTTTTAAGGAATTTGGAGGACAATGACACTCACTTTTTTAGAGCACTGTTTCAAGCGCCCCCATCACATACCCTCTGTCTGCAGAGCATGTAATTTTTATTTTGCATATATAATAACATTTTAAAAGGGTTACATTAACCATACCTTGATTTACATATGAATGGACATTTGGAGCACCTTGTAGAAATTTAAAACATATTTTCTATTGTCAATATATATATATAAAATATATATATATATATATATATAATATATATATACACATATATATTATATATATATATACACATATATATATATATATATCAATACCTATAAACTAACACTAATAATATATATATGTATATATATATATTATTAGTGTTAGTTTATAGGTATTGATAACATTTTTCAAAATTGACAGCTACATATCAGATTACTTTATGTATGAAAACGTAAAAGTAGATCTAGTAACTTTGTTTAGTTGTCAGAAATGTCAATTCAAATGAAAATTGGGGTATAATTGGGGAAAGAGGAGTTGAGGACAAAAAATAGCTTCTGGAAAAATCAAAATACTAAAAAAAGAAAAATACCTTGGGAAACTATTATAAAAAACCCACCCTCACTAGACCCAACGAAGATTCAAACCCCGATCTCCCCGTCTTCATCATGCGAGTCTTAAATGAGGGTGACACCCTAGAAAAGGGATCAGCAACCTTTTTTGGGCCACTATTGACTTAAAACTTATCAATGATCCCTCAGTCGCCCATCATTTAGATTCATTCTAATTTTACATATTTTTTAGTCCATACATCATATATAATCTTAATTTAAATATTTCCTCAAAATACTTTCTTCCCAAACTTTCTAAAGGAAAATTCATAGATTATATAAAATGCACATTTTCAGGTTCAACTATTAGTTTCCTTAAAGCATTTAGCGATTATGGCCAATCAAGGTTATTTCGGTCACACTCAAACTTTATTTGAAAGTTATTTATACATTATTTTGTGTGTTTAGAGGACTCAAAGATTGACTTTTAACGGTGTTAAAGTTTCCTTATGCGATCGACTGAAAATGTCTGTGAGACTCTGCCTTAGACCATTCAGCAGTTAACTTCATTATTAAATTTTGTGTATGAAATATAAATGTGTGATCAGTTACTGTAACTTTGACCATAAGCAAAATTAAACAATAAAGTAACTATATAATCAATAAATTAACACCAATAAAATGCAAGAAGTAAGACATTCATAGTGTAACTGAATTTTCATAGCTATTACACACTGACAGATTCATATTGCTGAGTCTGGCTGTGGTCACTGGGTTTATGAACACAAATTCAGTTCTATAGAAAAAGATGGTAGATAAAAAATCTTGACTTCCTATTTATCTCAGTTTGATGGTAGCCTTATTTCTCAGTCCACCCTACCTTCTGTGTCATGGCAACATGCATGTGTGAGCTCAGCGAAGTGTTAAAGATCCACACTCATATTCAAATCCTCCTTATGCAATCCTTTTCTAGATAGTATCTCTTCTTGTTCAATTATATAGAAACTTGGATATATTTTTGAACTTGAAAAATACGTTCTTTCTTTGTATCTAGTAGTTCCCAAATATTGCTCACGTTTGTTTAATATTTCTTTCCTAAGAGGCCATTTTAACGCCTATGTCCACTCCTCACTTTTAACACAGCCCTGGTAATTAATTACACCTATAATCATTATGCTCAATTAAACTAGGAAATTAAAGATTAAAATGAAATTTTCAATATTTTGGTAAGAAACGCTTTTAAAAATATGTAGGTCTGTAAAAACAAATACTACTATTCAAAAATAGATTTTTATGTTGCTCAAGTTGATTGAAACTTTCTAATCTATAAAAATCATCTCAGCTTAGTCTAAAAAACCATACTCAAAAGGTATCTAAATATTTATGTTTGGTGGAAATAATTATTAATCCTAAAAGCATTAATCATTTTTTAATTAAAATTGAAACTTGGGTTGACAATTTAGTTTAAAAAAAAATTAGAAACTTGAAACAAAAAGTACCTCCTTGCAGCTCTTGTACTAAATTATTTGAATACGAACAGTAATAAAGAAAATTAAAAGGGACAGGTTTCACTGTGTGTTTTCAGGTTAAGAAACACAATATCAAACTACGCTAGGCAATCAACGTGCCGACATACTAAACTTAGGGCTAGTTTCATAGTTAGATTTAGTACACCTGAAGTGTGGAGCTATACTAAATAGAGGCCCATTTCCATTCAAGCTTAGGTAGCTGTTGTCATGTATTTGGTGTGGCACTATACTAGAGTTGTACTCAATCTGAGTATGAAACTGGACCTTAATTTCAAACAAGCTGAAAGGTTATCGTTACCTTGTTAGGCGCCGACTGCATACCATGGAAGGGTAAGTTTTCGTAAAACGCCTTGTCCCCATCTGGCTGCAACATACCATCGCTCGGGGATGACACTAAGTCGGGTTTCGATTTATCTTTGGTAGTTGATGGGTTTGGATCTGAAAGAAATTAGAGAGAGAGAAAAATTATCAGTTTTGCAAAGAGGATGTCACATGAACACTCTGTATGTGTGTGTGTGTGTGTGTGTGTGTGTGTGTGTGTGTATATATATATATATGTATACACCAAATTCATAGCTGAAACCAATGTGTTTTTGTGAAGAGAAATATAAATGATAATCCTCAAATTAAACATATTCTTGAGGTATTTGATGACTATCAGAAAGGCTATTATAATCACTAAAATAAAATAACACTCACACACATGCACGCACATACACACATACACACATACACACACACACACTTACACAAATTAGTTATTTGCACCTCCAAGTGGTGTAAGGATATCTTGTGCTGAGTATAAATTATTTGCAGATAATGAAACTAGATACCTACCACAAGCATACAAACACACACATGTATTTTCTTGTTAGAATACTCTATGACAATATAGTCTCTATAACAATAGATATTTAAATATTTGTTAACCACACTAATTTCTCAACTGTGAAGTGATCAAAATCTTCAACAGCTGACATATTTTTGTATTTTTAGGGCATAAGACTCAAAGAGGGTAGGCTTGTCGACACTTTGTTTAGGTTATATCATAGTAGAGTAAATTATTTGTCATCAATTTTCACAATAAAGATACACAAATTCCATAAATAAAAAGGTCAATACTGATAATTAATTCTTCATATAGGCCTATATTGTAAAATTTATACAAAACTCACTTAATCACTAAATAACATAAATATTTAAACCAATATAACTGCCATAACATGGTACCAAACATATTATAATATAGAATAGTCAACTTTTTATTATTTTAAACTATCCTAACCTAACAAAGCCTAACCTTCCACGCTCCAAAATCTTTCCCGCGAAATATCAAAATTCTAAAATATCATTAATTAAATATTAAAATACTCAAATGATTGACAAGCCATGGTACTATTATATTCCTATTTTATTATTCTGGTTTTATTTCATTCCTTTCTATAAAATATATTTTTAGAAACATCAAATAGTTTATTTAAACAATCATCCATTACAAATTAATCACAATTTTTATTTATTGATTCATGAAAGGTTGGGTTAAATTAGGTTTGGTTAGTTTTCATTATAAACATTTTAATAATTCCATATCAAAATTAATATATTATCGCCCACTTAAATATCTCTGTCACCATTGAAATTTATTAATTGTGAAATTCCCAGTTGTGACCGAGGGAATGGTGTACCAAATATGGCCAAGCGTTTTTCATGTGATTTAGGTGATTTTTGTTTTAATTTTACAATTATATTCAATTTTATTGCATCAATAATTTATTGTTAATGGAATTTGTGTATTATTGTTGTGTGTATTAACTAAAATCAATATTTATTATATGATAAATACAACTTTTCAACAATTTCTTTGTGTACTATCCTCGGTTTTTGTTATTTTTATGATCAGCAAAATTATTAGGTCTGTTGTCAGTTTACTAAGTATCAGTAGGTATTCCTAAACATCTTCCTAACCTCCTATCACAGGATCAGGCTCATATTAGTATTGGTTTGATTGATAATATTATTATTATTATTATTATTATTATTATTATTACTAGCACCGCGTCTTACAGCCCGTTCGGGTTATCCGCACTTACGCTAATGTGATGGGTATATGTTAAAATAAGCGAGTTCTCTTGAGGTGTCTTATAGCCCTGTAATCTTAAGGTGCGTGTTAAAATATTTACAGTCTAATGATTATTAAAAACTGGATTATACAAGTGTATTCTTTACTGACACTTTCCAGTAAATGAAGTATCTACAATGAAACCTCGCACTATTGTTCCTGAATTTAATGTTTTCCCAAATCCATCGTTAAATTTATATGGTCCCTAAACAAATCCTATTAAAACAAGAAAAATAAAACACATATCAATCATACTTCGATCTTTCGTTTTCCTGCATCTACTGGTCAAAACTTTTAGTCCCTAAGAATGTTAATCCATAATTGATTGTTTTTTAAGAAAGAGAGAAACAAATATGTTTGTACGATCGGTAGTAGTAGCAGCGGCAGTTAGTCTTTTTGAATTGTAATGTAGCAAGTTACAGTCGCGCGTCTATCAGCAAAACAATATTCTGGAGGAGATGGAGGATGGCAAGAGCCTCGTCCGATTGGGAAAACCTGCCTATGTTAGTGTGACTTATTTAACTTTGCACTTTGGTCCAGTTGCATACACATTTCAACCCATGTGTTCAATCCTCAACAACAGTGATTTTTATTATTATTGGAATCATCGTTATCTTTTGATAAAAACATTTTTTCACACGACGCTGCCTGTGAAACAAGTTTGAACTTTAGGAGAATGATTTAACATCATAGAAGAAGTGGAGAAAAGTCCATCGGAGAAGAGGATTGATGTAGCCAAGCAACTAGGCCTTCTATCAGCTACTTTAAACACAATTATTTCAAAGAAAAAGAAGATCAGAGAGCAGGCCGATAAGTGTGGTACATCAGTAAAGAAGAGGAAGACAGGCAAGGTATCGACCTACAGCGAGTTGAAAAATTTCCTCTTTTCCTGGTATCAGCAGACGAAAGCATTAGGAATTCTTGTGGCTGGGAGCATTATGTGGGAGAAATCCCTCAAAATAGCTGCAACAATGGAGATTGATAATGTTTTAGCTTCAAACGGTTGGATCTCCCACTTCAAGTAACACCATAGCCTGGTATTTAAGAAATGGCCGGGGAGAGTGCTGCTGTGAAAACCAACATCAAGGACCTGTGGCTCGAGAGGCTTTCAAAGCTTCTGGAAGGATATGAGGCTTGGGACATCTATAATGCAAATGGAACGGGTCTATTTTTCAATTGGTTCCAGACCGAACATTGGCAGTGAAAGGAGAGACATGTCATGGAGGGAAAAGTGTGAAGGAGCAACTGACCCAACTACTGTGCACAAAGAGCGATAGCTCAGAAAAACGAATGCCGATAGTTATTGGAAAGTCCAAGAAACCACCATGTTTTAAAAATGTAAAGAAGCTACCTGTGACCTAAAATACCAACTCGAAAGCGTGAATGAAGTCTGATATTTTAGGATGCTTTCTGCATGTTCTTGATGCATCATTCAGTGCACAAGGAAGGAAAATCCTTCTATTTGTAGGCAATTGTGCCCCTCATTCTCCAGACACATCCCTTATGAGAAATGTAAAGGTGAATTTTTAACCCCCTAACTGCACCAGTGATGTACATTCTCTTGATTTAGGTGTGATCAAGTGTTTCAAGCAGGCGTACAAGAAGCAGCTAGTGCAGAAAGCTGTATGTCTGATGGATGCAGGAAAAGGGGTTCAACTAAAGATAGACATTCTGCAGACCGTTCACTTTAGTGTTTCGGCGTGACAACATTTGACCCAGTATACAATCCAGAATTGTTTTGTAAAGTGTGACCACACAAAGAAAAATGATGGGTCAGACGTGACAAAGATTGACGGAAGAGGTGATGATGATGGCATGCAAGATTAAGATTGGGTTTGACTGTGGGAAAAGCGGACCGCTGGTGTGAACTTTGGTACGTACGTGTCTGTGGACCAGGAGCTGCAACGTATAGTGTGTTGTGTGTGGAAGAAATGTGTGGTGAGTTTGAAAGTAGAAGTTGCTTGGAGAAGGAGCAAAATGGTGGTGAGGATAACGAAGCTGATTCTGAACCAGTGCCGCGTTTTATGGAAAGCAGTTCATGCGTTTGAGACCATGAATGTGTTTGTGTTTGGTCACAGTTTCACCGAAAGAGACCAAGCAAACACTGTTAATATTGAAAGTTTATTGTTCAATTTGAAAATGAAAGGTTCTAATAAACCAATTAAGATTAAAGACTTTTAAAAATAAGTAATGTGAACTGGACTTGACAGTGGAAACAATAACATTATTTGTGTATATTTTTTGATTAGTATATACATATAAGCAAATCTAATGGTTTTTTTTAAATTTTATATAAGCTCCCGCATTTATCATTTTCCTGTATACATAGTTTTTTTCAGATCCCTGACAAAAACGATGAATCGAGGTTTCACTGTAAAATAATTGATGCACTTACTAAAACATATTTGTACACTACTTTCTAGTTTCTACCAAATTAATGTTTACAATCAATTCACAAAATTAATGCTCGCCAGTAAATAGATAAAGTACATTAAGTATCCAAAAAATGGAGGCAATGAATCAAATAAGCTATGGCTTGTACAGTTTTCTATGATCAACGCTGCATTGGTGCTTGTAAGAATACATAATAGCACTTAAGTATAAATAAAATTAATTATTATTAAGTTGAGATATTAATAAGCATCATATTTATGATTTAAATTCCCCTCTAATAAACTAATAAAAATAGCGACCTTATGGAAGGACAAGCACAAAAGCAGACTAGCTACTGACCTGCACCAGGTTTTTTACGTTTCCTTGACACGCCACGGTTTGACGAGCCGTCTAGTTTCTTGAAGGTCACCACTAAAAAAACACAACATACCACAAACCATGCAGGTGAAAAAACAACAACCAAAAACATATCAAGCTTCTAGCTACTAGTCAAAACGGCAACACAAACAAACACTAATTAAATTAAAAACATTATAAGTACAACAAATGAGCTGTGTGGTAATGCAGTGCTAGCAGGAAATATTGTTGTGTAAACATAATGAGAATTTATGTAGGTTGTGCGTGGTCATACAGTTTCTTGACATATTTTCCAAGTTTTTAAAGTGTGGAGGGGTTGACATTAATGTTCAGGGTGGTTATACAACACTATTATTCAAGGCTGTTAAGTGACATGGTTTGTATGAGTATTATAGTTTCTGTTCTATCAAGTGCTTAACACACACGGCGCATAATAATTTTGATCCTTTGAAGCACTTTCCCACTTGTTACCACAGCACATGAAGACTTCAGAATCTTCAGAAACTACCAGGATCCAAACCAGCAAATAATCCCAGAAGTCCATTATAAGATTGACGTTGTCTATGTAACTATTTGTAAATATTAAAATGCATAATCAATTGATATATGGCTCTTATTACCATGAACAGTAGCTTACTGATACTAGAATCATATTCAATTAAGTGAAAAATGACATTTCGAAAATGGAAATTGAAATTGGGATCTTTAGATTTGAGAACCAATTCCATCCCCTCGAGCCATCCTGGTTTGTCTTGTATACAGTGCCACTCTACACTAGTTGCAAGTGTTGAGTCTATACATGGTAAAGTGATGTGATTGTGATTCGCTCAAAGTGGTTGATACATTCACCAACTACAGTCTATAGACTCAATACTTAACAAGTGAAGAATGGCCTTGAATACGAGACAGACCAAGATGGATCAGTGGTCGAGCATAGCTGTACAAAGTAAAAACTGTCCCAGGTTTAATTTCTGTGTCTGTATTGTTTTTTTTCTCTTAGTTGAATATTTATAAAGTGTTCGTATCGTGTAAATCTACAGGTGATTTAAACACCTACATATAATGTCAAACACTTTTACTGGGGAAATTTGTTTTAAAAAACTTAAGAACATGTCAATTCAAGAACCTCCACACTATTCAAACAATTAAGTACCTTCAGTCACAATAATAGTCATAAAAAAAGGTGTTAACTTATTTCTGTATTTAAATTATAGTTAATCTGTTTATAATTGGTTCCAAAAATAGTGGAAATCTTATTTAAAGCCTCCAATTTATTTTTTTCACCCGAAAAGTTTCTAATTCTAACCATTTTATAGATATTATTCACACCCCTAATTGATGATGGTTTATTGTCTCAAAGAGTTCTTACAACTATGATCACACCTGATTCTAAAACTTTAAAAATAAATTGATAGGACAAACAATTGCATATAGGTAATTGATTAAATGCATATAATATAATAATCTCTTTAGCAGCACAAATATTAATAATTTGATTTTAACATTAATTAAAACCAAATATAAGCCTATATATATACTTTAAAGTCACTGCAAACCACAGAGTTTGATTAAATTTGGGGGAAAAGAGGCGTGTTAATTAAAAACAAATCATGCGTGAAAAGTATTAATTTCTGGAATCAAATGTGTTTAAAATTCGGATAAGTATGACATGCTTAATTCATAAAAGCAAAATGGATAAACTACATACTTGCACTTTTATGTTTTTCGATTTTCATCTGTAGAATTTCTTTCACTAATTAATTTAAGCTCTGTTTGTTTTTTCTTTACATTTATTTGGAAAATAAAATTGATATCTCAATAAAATAACTTCTAAGCTATTTTTTTTGTTGCTAAAGCACTTTATACATAGTGATAATGACAATGCCAAAGTTTAGGCCCTATAGCATAATATTAATGTTAAAAGTTCAAACTAGTGGTTTAACTAGATAAGTCCCATGTAACAATAACACTACAGTCACTTTTACAATTTATTAGAGTGTAGGTTTTAAATATTTTTAATCTTCATATATTTCATAAATAGGCTTGAAATATTATGTAGGCCTTGTTTGACAATGTTTTAATTATCATGTAAATATTTTGTTTAGACAATATTTATGGATATATATTTAAAATAATTTTAGATAAATATTTTGAAATAATATATTTTTCTTTACAATTAGAGTAGGCTATATAAATCTAGTGCAATGTAAGTATTGTTAGAAGTTAGCTATTAGACCATTCTCTTACCTTCAGACTTGCTGTGTATGACCCCAGGTAACGTGTCACATCGGTAATCACTGGTAAACATCTGTCTGATCCTGTTTGCTCGACTGTGCTGATTAATTTCATCTGTGGTAGCCAATGCTCCCACGCTAACTGCCCTCCTGCGCTTCGCCTTTTTACCAACCCTATCCCTGGTTCGGCCAGTGGTATGGTGGTTGTTGTTGGGCCTATGTTTGGGTGTGCTCGTGACGAGGGACCCAGACGTTTGGGGCAGCCGACCCAAACTGAGGCTGTGGGCCCCATTCACGTGGACTAGAACTCCCGGTCGGAGGGGCCACTTGTGTACGGGGCGGACAGGGGGTTGGTCGGGCGGGTGGCCTGGGTCTCCCTCGGGACTAAACACAACAGCCGTGCTGGAGGGTCAATGCATCTAACAACTACCATGCTACATGCAACATTAACATTACACATGATGTGACCTAACCTTTCCCTGAGCGGTTTACAGTAAGTTACATACATGCCTCAATTAATTAGATTGATACAGTGGCGTCATTAGAATTACATCTTTAAGGGGCTTACACTAAACAAGATTATCTTGAAATGAGGTTATTATTTTTATCATAAACATAATATTCTTGAAATAAACACATATTATAGTACCATAGTTATACAGTCTATAAATGCATATATTTAATGAATTTAATATAACATATTATAATAAACCTTGGTGTTGATTAAAATGCCTGCAGTTATGCTAAGCCAAAACTTAGGTTTGGCTAGTTTTTTTAGATTACCGGTACATGTTTTGAAATATTTTAAACATAGTGTATGCCTTAAACTTTATTGGGAGGCTGAGTGATGGCACATGATGATGTTATTGAAGAATGTATGGAAATGAAAATGTATCTAGATGGCAGTATACGTTCTGTGATCAAGAAAGTCGTCTGGGAAGGGTTAGTACTATACTTACTCTCCTCTATCACTTCTACAGTGTCCACAGATGTGTACCAATATTTCTAACAAAGGATAAGTTTAGAGTTCAAGCATTCCAACTCACAAATTCATTAAAAGGTGACAAATACTCAACTAAAAGCCAGTGAAATGCATCAAAGATAGACTAAAATTTCATTAAAATATATTTTTAATCTCATGCATTACAAATAAAATACATTTATAGATACATGTTATCGTTGTTTAGATTTTAATAGCTAGAAATATATTTAGTATTTTAAAATTTTTTTTGCGTCATTGTTTCAATTAAAGGCAAATAATGGTTTTTATTATTTTAATGAATCTGTAAAACAGGACTGATAACCAACCTACTTTCAAATATACTATGGTCTTATTGAAAAATATAAATGAAGTTGATAACATTATAAGAAAGGAAATTGTAAAACTTTAAATTGTGGCCATCTGACGATTATCCAGATTTTTGAGTGTGAATAATGTTTATATTTTACTACTCAAACTTTGAGTCTATGCACCATAGTGGAACCTAACTGAATACAAAACAATACTGTAACACACATATAATTTAAAATATACCACTATAGTTAAACTTGGTTATGTTACTGAGTTGGGTTCACATAATTTTAAGTCACAAAGCTATATACAAAATTAATTTTGCATGCATTTGCCATAAACTATTCCTCGGATTTACTCCATGTGTTTAAAAAGCCCTTTAAAAATAATTATTTTTTATTATAAAGCCCTAACACTTGTGTAAAAATCCCTAAACTATACTACTGTACTGGATTAATAAATTTAAAACAGTTATAAAATAGTGGTTACAATGTTTCTTAGCACATTAAGTATTATGTAGACATTGTCCTGAATTCTCTGCACAAAGTTTGATTTGTTTCCATGTTATACAAGATATTACATTCTTTTACTTTGAAGATTGAAATTTATTGCAATAGTCTCTGATGGCTATTAAAGTGTTAAATCATGTTAACAACATCTGATGAATGTTTTTTTAGCTTTAATATCATTTCAACAGTTTCTGATGGTTGTTTTTTAGCTTTAAAATTATTTCACCAGTCTCTGGTGGCTTTTTTTTTAACTTTAAAATTATTTCAACAATCTCTGATGGCTGTTTTATAGCTTTATAATCATTTCAACAGTTCTAATGGCTGTTTTTTAAACTTTAAAATGATTTCAATAGCCCCTGATGGTTGTTTTATAGCTTTATAATCATTTCAACAGCTTTAACGACAGTTTTTTTTAGATTGAATATTATTGCAGTTTTTTTTAGCTTGAATATTATTGCAACAGTTTCTTATGGCACTTTTTAAATTTGAAAATCGACAGTCTCTAATGCCCTTTTTAGCTTGAAAATCCTTGCAACACCCTCCAGGTACTAAACAATCAATAAAGGACCAAGAAGAAAGGAAGATAACTAGAATATTAAGAGGGAAGATTACCTGGCACATGACTATTGTGAGGAGAAGAATAAGAATAAGAATAGAGAGTCATGGAAGTCAGCGATATAGCAATTATTGTTGGCCGTCCATCTGGACTCTGACAAAGGAATCTTTATATGACCGCAACGAGCACATGTTAGCAAATAGGGTTGGTCAAGATGGCTGAGGTGTGGTTTCTGAGGAGTAGAGTAGGACTCGCATTTCCCCCAAAGGGGAAATATCTATAACTATAAGCCGATATATATATAAATATTTAAAAATATATATATATTTCTAAATTTATATGTTTTGACTATAAAGGTACAAAACATAATACATGGTGAAAAATAGCACGTTTGATTGCTAGCCAATGAATTTTAGCGCGCAAAACATTTTACTTGAGTCAATTTTTTATTTTTCATCACCACATATTCCCGTCCAGGCTACATGAATATATAGTTACTCTAATAGGAGTAGGGATAGGAAAGAAAGCATTTTAGAGGGAAGCTACCTACTTTTAGGTCGTAGGAGAGTGGAAAACTATTTAGGAAAAACCACCCTCAGTAGACCCGATCGAGATTCTAACCTTGATCTTCCCGTCTTCATAAGGCCAGTCCAACACAAGAGTGACACCTCAGATCATCTGGTCATGGAAGTGGGTGAATCAATGTATATATATATGCTTTGAATGTTTTGATATTATTTTGATATCTATTTTGAGGGTACATAATTTTACAAGAGTTTTTTTCTTTTAACAATTCACTGTAATAATTTATCTCAGTAATTAATATCTGCTTGGAGCTGGTCCAAGTTTGGAGAGGTTTAAATTGCGGCTGTTTTTGCACGACTACTCTTCTGTAATATTGGTTGACCAAACTTGTGATAGTTTTATGTGTGCACATAAGTCAACATCGAACAATCTTTCAAAGCGAGTGACTATCAATTGAGTGAAAATCAAACGAGAGATATGAATTAGCTGCTCTTACTTCATAAGTAGATTGCTTACATCATTATTATTCATAACGGTTCTGAACAAATATATAAAAAGGGACTGTTAGTATGAGAGCTAATAACCGTCTGCGCTCACTATGGGACCAGGAGTGCCAAACTCTGGGCATTCAGACTTATTTTGAACAACTCATTTGCTTCTGAGAGCTATATCATACCAATGAGCTGGTTTGACCCATAATTAAATATAAGCACTGTGGACTAGGCACCATGTAGGCTAAATTTATATGCGCGGGAAGCCTTTGTGATTGGCTGACATTTTTGCCAGATAAGCGGGCTTGATTTACAGTACTGGCAGACAATATAGAAATGACGTGATTTTGGAGTATCTGTTCCAAACCCACACAAGTAAGTTCATTCAACAACATTAAAAATTAGCATCGAAACATTTGGCGTATGATCCCGTCAAATAACTTAACTCGATGCTGCTCAAATAATAGCCTAACTACAAACACCTTAGCTATTATTTTAGCTTAGTGTTAAATATGTGCTAGTTAGTGCTGGATATAAAGAGGGATGATTGGGGAAATCACCCCCTGGACCCTCCCTCTAAAACCCCACAAGAAAGATCATGCCGTGATCATGATCAACTTAACATTTACTTAAGGTTCACTTAACTTAAATAAACTAGTGTGTGATCAGGATTCACGTAACTTAATGTAACAACTCTAACAAAACACAAACAATGAATATAGACTGTTTGAAAACAAACTGTTCACTAAAATGAAACCAAATCATTTAGGGCCGATTAGGTTATAAATACTTGTAATAGAAGCTTATGGGATATACAAAATAAAGTGTAACAAGAGACTACAATGTTTTAAAGTTTGTGAAACACGGAAAATAAAAATGTACTGAAGAATTCATCTGCATAACATAAACAAACAAAATGCTGTACTATATAGCCCTGTTGACATCCCTTTAAACATGATTGGTTAGCTAAAAGACATGAAACTTTCACTTAACGTTCACACGAACATTCTTCCTGGACAACTCTTAAGTTGAAGGAATGTTAAGCTAAGCTAACTGCATTGTGATGGATTCCATTTAAAAACAAGAGAAGAACCTTTACATTACATTACATTACGTTACGTTACATGAAAGTTAAGTGAATGTTAAGTTAATAGTGATCCAAGCATAACTAATTTTCTGTTGTTGCCTTCTTGTTTCGCGCCTACAACAATGTTCTTCCTGCATGAAATAATAATGTAAAAACAAATTGATGGATGTGCATTAAAAAATAAAAATAATAATCTTGCTGATACTTGAAAGATTTACCGGGAAAGTCCTCGTGGATCATTTACAAGTTTTTGCGCCAACATGTGTGTAAAATCAAATAGGTGCTTAATTTTTACCTTTCCTCAGACACACTATGATGCAGTTTACATAGGTTTATTGGGGCACCTAAACTGTATGTCACCCCAAGATCCCCACATGCTCAAATCCAATAAGGGTGCTAATGTTCAAGACTACATGGGCTAAATAGCTGACATGATACACTAAATTAAATGCGGTTTTACACCCTCTTGCCTAACAAATGCTGATGCAGTTCCTTAAAATTCCCTATACTCATTTTATTCAATTAGATTGGATAACGAAAGTAGCTAACACCCAAGGCTGTTATAATACAAGGTTGCCTTGGTCCCTATACCTGAGAGCTGTAAACTTTTACCTTCGTTGAGCCCCTTCGTGACATTGTTTGGTTACTGTACTGCAACTTATTGATGTGGGTGATTGGATTTGCAGTGTTTCAAATACCTTTGTGTTGAAAATACTTTTCCTAGTAAAATTGGTAGGCTCTTCCTCTATCGCTCATAGACATTCTTGTGTACTAATATAATCACTTTATTTATCAATTTTTCCTCATTCAGGTGGGATTCAAAAGAAGAATGTTTTGATTTATGGTAGTTTATATAAATGTAAATAATAGTATAAAAAATTGAATATTTTGTTTTGACACAATATTTAAAAAAGTATAAACAATATTTTTAAAGGCTAACAACGACATGTATGTATACATATATTATATTAATTACGCTATTGTGGCCGGGACTAAAAATAAGGTAAGATTTAGAGGAAACGTACCCACATTTCATGGAGGAAAAGTGGGAACCCATTTAGAAAAAAACTCTGAATTCGAACCTCGACCTTCCCATGTGTAAAAAAAAACCCAGTCTAGATGATATTATAATGTTGCCCACATTCCCCAAAAAACACTGCATATGACAAATTTCATAAAACTTTTATAAACGAGTAGGGGCTGTCCAGTTAACTGATAACTGGCATGACATTTTGCGTCTTAAAAAACTTTCATTGAAATAATAGTGTTAAAAATAATAATACACTGTTGGTAAGTAAAACACTTTTTTCACGCACATCTAGACGGAATTGCAAAGTATAAAATAAATCCTAAATAAAATAATAACCAACAATAATTTTTAGAATATCAATTATAACTTTTTGAGGTTTATTATTAATAATGATATATATTTAAAATGCAAAAATCCTGTAAGTATGTTAAAATGTATCTTTTTTAAATTTCACGTTAGTAATTAATATGTCATAGCCCACACGGATGGGCATATGAACAAAAGTATCAATCTCATCCAGGCTGTTTGATTGAGGGCAGGGAGGTTGGGGCTTGAATGCAAAGCATAGGCCAACTGATGTGATTTATCTTAAATTATTTCCAACCATCCCTCCACACTAATAGTGTTTAAAAATTAGGTGGCTCAATAGCTAAATAATTTTATAATAATGGAAATTGATAAAAATAAAGGAAAAGGAAAACCAAACTAATCAGAGTAAATTTAATTTACTATAAAATTATTGATAAAAATAAAGAAAAAGGAAAAATAAACTAATAAGAGTAAATTTACTCTTATTAGTTTATTTTTATCAATTTCCATTATTATAAAATTATCCACACCAATAATGATATTGGTACTTCACCTAAGCTCTGCTTTCCTCATCCCTAACACATAGTTGTACATATAAGAATAGCCTGTATGGAGTAAGACACAAGTGCATGAAAAATGTTATTTAATGTTGCTAGCTGTGCTTTCTTGTTAATCATTATTCACACTTCAAGTGTGGAACTGTCCGTAGCTTTTATTTAATATTTTTTTTGTCACAATACATATTTTATATTCAACAGTTCGAATGTCATTATACTATTATGATGTGTACATACACTGCAATCTTGATAGACGTTTGCTGTTAATGTAATATGGAGATATAGCATGTAGTAGGTACAGGTAAATATAGGTGTCCTGATAGCTAAGTGCTTTTAAATTAAATAATAATCAAATTGAGCTATCCTCGATGAAACATTGGGAAGTTTGACTGTAGAGATAGAGTACATTCACCACCTGAGTTTACTTGGATGACAGCTCAAAAAGTTACTAGAAATAGTTCCTAATGTATCATTAAGCCAAGATCTGACATCTGTCCCTTTGGATAACTGTAATGAAAACAGATGGTAATGTATGAATATGATAGCTAACCACAGTAATTTAGGCCAATAATATTTATGTTTATTAGAGGTCGGGTACAGAGCTTATTTATTGTCTTATCCCAATTTAAAAAAAATTATTATTCACTGCACTTTCACAAAAGCTCTAACAAATATAGCTTCAAAATGGTGACCGACCAATTTAAATCATGAGATTGATCATGATGCAAACAAGTGCTTTACAACAGTGCACCCACATAGTTGATAAAAATATTTTATTCAGTTAAATATTTCTAAATAAAATAAAATAGTCATAAAATAATTTATCATATATAAAAAAGTACAAGTATTTTCTCTTTTTCAAAGTAAATGCGATGCCTCTTTTAAAAAGTATTAATGTATGTGTTACCAATAATGTGTGAAATCTGGCTATTGTCAAGATTAGCTGGGCGATATCAGCATTATACAAGTGCAGTGGATAGAGTCAGAAATAGAAAGTAATTTATCTCATTTACGAACCTATCTGGATGATATCAACACTAGCCAGCAAAACTTAGATAACAATGAATAACATTAATAAAACTAAGTAAGTTTCATCACAGATTTTATTTTGGAACAATAGTTTGAAATTGAACAATAAATTGGATCATAGCAGTGCACTAACATTCGAAATGCCTCATTTTATGCTTTATTTTCCACCTACCTAACCTAACCTAGCTTAACCTAGCCTAACTTAAATTAATCTAACATAACATAACCTAGCCTAACCTAACTAACATAACCAATATAGCCTCAGCCATAGAAATTGCCACTATCAAAGAGCGGGTGGATAATTCCAATATTATCCGGATGAACTTTGAAAAACTCTATTTAATTACCTCTTATTCAACATTAGTTACACATTTTGGATAACATCATCATTATCTGGATAATATCGACTTTATCCAGATTCAGACTTTACCTGTAGCATATGCACTATATTGCACATTATTGATAACATTCCAAAACGAAGAATAAGTACTTTTAATTATGTTTAAAATATTTTCTTGGATATGATAAAAATAAATTATTAAAAGTAATGAAATAATGTGAGAAAACTTAAGTTTATGTTATTTTAAATGTAAGATATAGCACGTAATTAAAAAACTTTTCATTCATAAATAATCAGTGATCTTGTACAAGTGTTGGCAACCCAAAACCTAAACATATGATTTTTCAACTGTCATTCAGGTAAAAAGCTATGGTGAACAAACTCTAGTTGGACGGTCACCCGGTGACTTCACGCGCCCGGCCTAAACAGCCTCACAAAAAGAGCTGATCAAGGCAACCTTCTATTCTAACAACCTTAGCTAACACCCATCACACTTCTACTAAAATATACTAATATAAAATAAGACTGTATTTGGAAAATTACAATAACCAAACAAAATTAAATATCTTATTTAAAAAAAACTATGGTTAAAAACACTAAACAATCTGAGCAGTGACATAAAAAACATAAACCAGCCTTTAACCAAAAAGAAAAGAGGGTAGAACTTACTAAGTGTACTTACTTTGAGTGATGTCCAAAGAGATTTGTAACAAATCTCTCATCAAACTCACTGGAAATATTTTAAAGCGCAAATTGTACAGTTTTACTTCTACAGAAAAAAACAACAACTGAACAATAAAAATAACAAGTAGGCCTACTTTTGTTGGTTTTGTATTCCCAATACATTTAGATTTTTTCTAACAATTTTTAATTCAATCCAAAGCTATTTGTTTACATAACAAAACATAAATGATTAAAACAAAGACTATGTAAGTTATTATTTCATAAATTTATTTCCAATATCAAATCAAAATCAATACAAAATTAATGTATAAACTTATAATGATTATAAAATTGAATGATAAAAAAAAAAGAAATACTTTTTTAAATCAAGGATTTGCCTGTGATATTTCCATGTGGAGATCCTATTTCAAAGACCATCAAAACAGGCAAGGAAGTCTTAAGTTACTTTTCAAAAGGAGAAATTAAATAAAGAAATGAAGGAAGAGAATCCATACATTGAAAGATCACCGCAATACTACAATAGGCATTCAGAAGAAATGGAAGATTAAGAATGTTCATGCTTAAGTTTAAATTACCGTTACTGTATTGACCCTTTAAAAAAAAAGTCTTAGTTTATTTACTAGGTAGAAAAAAAAATAGGTTTGTAATTTTTTAGAGTACTGTATTACAGCCTTATATTTTGGATGCATAGCAATTGCTAGATATTACAATTATTATTACCTATTTATTTAAAAATATTTTGATCAAAGTGTAATTAAATTATTTTTCTCATTATAAATCTTGGTGTGCCTGCAATAATTAAAAATTCTGATTTTTAATAGTTGAATTTTCTAAGAAATCAGCTATTATTAAGGAGTAATAATAAAAGGTTTCCCTTTATATTAAAATGTAATTTTTTTTTACTTGA
Organism: Timema bartmani; assembly: GCA_902151455.1. Taxonomy (NCBI): domain Eukaryota; kingdom Metazoa; phylum Arthropoda; class Insecta; order Phasmatodea; family Timematidae; genus Timema; species Timema bartmani. The sequence goes on from CABFWB010000055.1 coordinate 111,353, forward strand.
ATCTAAATTATTGTAACAATATTTTTTGGTCATACTTTATAAACAAAATCTTTAGCCTACTTTGTCAACATTATTTTACTTGCCATTATTACTGTTAACTGTTTTTTTTAATAATATAGAATTATTCACCAATAACCTGAATACAGTTTTGAAATGCAAATAAAGATCCCAAAAAATACAACTAAACCAACAAAACAAACAAAAACCCACTTACTTTTCTCTCTCCTCCATCTCCACTGGATTATTGTCTATAAAAAATTAAAAAAGGTAAAACATTGTATGTTAGTTCAGCTTGCTTGTTAAAATAAAAAACAAAACTAAGGGATGTAATTACTTTTTAAATAAAATAAACATAACACAAACAGCGTGAGCAGCGGATAAAGTGAGAGTCGACTTTCAAGAGAGGTCACGTGGCATGCTTGAAAGCTTATCATTAGAGACAACTCTTCGTCCAGGAAGAAATAGCTTAGCTGGCAGCCATTGTAGTAGATCCATGCATGTGTAGGAGCATTGACAAGGGAAAGGTAGTTTTATTCGGTGGGTGAGAGTCAAACCTGCGGCCAGTCAAGATAAAATAAATAATCATGCTAATGCGAGGACGATAAAAAAAACCCATACAAATACTATTATCGATAACTTATTTATTTTAGTTTTGGAGAAAACAGGTTTTAAATAATTCACAACTCATTAGTTTACTGATTTCATAGGTCTTTTTATTCAATGAAATACGTCTTGCCATTACTGGTGAGATTTGTTGCTCAGATAATGTAACCCAGTGGTCTAGCAGGGAATACTGTCTAGGGTACGTTTTTTTATTAGATGCTTCTAAGATATAATTATTGTTCATTTAATGAATGAGAAGATGCTCATATTATCTAACTTTAAAATCCGAGCGGCTGCCACCATTTGTGATGATAGTGCCAACATTTACTGAAAGAGGGTGTCATGTGATCAGCATAGCAAACACTCTAGCCATTCATCCTAGTTTCCTAAACTGGAGCCGCTATTTATTTATTCAAGTAGCTCCTCATTTGTTCTAACAAGGCTGAGTTCGACTTTGTTCCAGACCCACTGCTCCACAGATAAATTTTAGAAGCATTGAAGATCGAACCTGGGACTTCTGGATCTGTAGCAAAAAACTATGACCACTAGACCACAGAGGTGGTCCAATAATACAGTAAAATGTTGTCACTTGACGGCAAAAATATGTTTGAATTTTTTAAAAGGCCCTTCCTACCAAAATTCTACTGTACCTACCTAATTTCAAGCTAGCAATGAATTTTACCACCAATTTTTTTTCAGTTTGTGATATGAATGCAACAATGTTTAAATCATTATAAATAACAAAATGCATAGGCCCTTTCTTAACCAATAAAAGAAAAAATATTATTTCCCCTCAAGTGAATTTTATGACATTAGATAATAAATTTAATTTTTAAATTATTAATCATTCAAGAAAAATTATTAAAATTTGGTGCACACATTTTTTAGGTTTTTAATACAAGAGAGAGGCCTAGATATAAGAATACATACACTATATACCAATGAGTTGTAAATGAAGGAAACACTATTGAATAACTATGAAAATATAAGATGTATTTTAATCTTTAGCTAGCAGCAGTGAACTGTCATTTAAAATTATCTTTATTTAATCATTATTTTACTGAGTGAAACGTTAATTTAAACACCAACAAAATAAAACTTGGTTCCTCCGTTTAAATGTTAGAACATACATAGGCTTAGCATTATATTTTAAGTTTGCATCTTCAAATATTTTTAGCTTATGTATAGTATACAAACCAGCGAAATCAAATATTTCATATTTAATTTAGATTTAAAGTAGAATTCATATAAAAAAATAAAAAACATTTAATATAGGCTATTTTCTATCAAATTAAAAATTACATTTCATAGGTCCAGTTATTAAAAACACAACTAGATTGTGCTAGCAATCTTTTTTTTTATTGGACTAGCGAGCATCAATAATTATTTAGCACCGATTCTTTTTCAAATAGTTTAACATTACTTTTGGTCATAATAAGGCCTTCATAGCACTTTCCAACTTAATAATTAAGCTTAACTTGTCGGAGAAAGCTATATTTTTTAACCTTTTTGACAGAATTATTGCGACAAAGACAATGCCAAGCTATCAAATGACACAATGTTACAACTTTTAACAAACTAAACAAGAGTAGATTTAGTGCAAGTTTCATAGTCGGACTGAGTACGCCTCAAGTGTGGCGCTACACTAAATACATGATGACACCTACCTAGATCAGAATGGATTGAGCCAGTTTCCTATGTGAGACTGACCCATTCCATTCGAGTTTAGGTTGGTGTAGTCCTATATTTAGTGCAGACGCTGCACTTGAGGCGTACTAAGTCTGGCTATGAAACTGGCTCTTACTGCCATACTTTTAGGGTTTGATGCCATGTGACACAGGAACCATGCAAAATAAAACCATAAAGCCATGCAAGTAGCCTTGGACTTTACCGTGGTGCTCTCTAGTGCAGACTACCTACTAAAGACTTCACTGTCGCCATGAGACATTTCATGAGAGATAGAAGGTTCTTATCAGTTACTATAGAGGCCATTTTATAAATTGATGGGCTTAATATAATTTGAAATATTCTTCTTATTTCCCCCCCATCATGTCTTTGTACCTGTTTGAGCTGTACACACAGATTCATTAATGGAACAGTGATTAGAAAAGTATAACTTCATAGGAAATATATCCTTATTTGCGTGGAGGGAGAGTGTGAAACCATCCAGGATAAACTTCAGTACATCTGACTGGGATTCAATCCCTGATCTCCCCATCACCAACAATACAGTATAACACGAGAGTTATGAATTAGACCAATCAAACACTGATCTAAGTTTTTATCTATTAAATTAGGATTTGCTTAAGGCATAAAGTTTCTAGCTTAGATATCATAAAGTTAAGTTTCACACTTACGTTTAACAATGGTTCCATGTTATTACGAGTAGCTTTAGAACTTTATTCTATTCTAATTACAACAAAGTCAGAAGTAACATATTAAAATAAAGGTTCAAGATAGTAATATTTAATTTTGAATTAGATTTTAAATATTTAATCACTAGAATAGTGGTCAAAATTGCATATTTTCAAAATAAATTATCAATTAAAACATCACACAAGGCACATTCAACATAGTGCAATGGTGACAAACTTAATTAAATATAATGTAAGGAATCACGCACTTGCGGTTTATGAAGGGTATTTTCTAACATCTATTTTCTAAATCATAATTTAATTCCATAAAAATGAATTAAAGGTTTTGTTTGTAGTTTATTTTAAATAGAGAATTTATGATTTTCAATACTAATGATTTTATTTTTGGAAGGTAGAAATTCAATAAAAGTGTGCTTGTTGACTGTAGTTATTTTTTTTATTGAAAACATAATTTATGTGACACTTACTCTGAAAAATAATAATATCATATTTTTTACATGTTCTATGTTCTACTACTCATCTGGGTTATCTGAATATTAAGTTAATGGGTAAATTTTGGAGGATGTATAGTAAGTTGTATTTGTCTGGAGGGAAAGAAGAAAACTGTTTAGGAAAAACACTCTAAGATTTAAATCTCAACATTTCTGTTATTGGCAAACTAGACAAAGTGAGACTGACGCCTTTGTTTTCATGCCCACACAGTATGTGTTATATCGCTATAAAATAAAAATATTTGAGTGAATGCTGACACGTAAAATTAAATTGAATGGAAATATTGTTTGCTATTGTATTAAGAGTTTTATCAAAACATTCAAATTTAGTGTTAATCATAGAAGCCCTTTCTCTCTCATGTCCAGTCAAATGTCATCATGTCTTAGAGGAAGAGAGAGGGGATCCCCTACTCACACTTGTCGTCGGCACGTTTTCTACGGCACACGATTATGATGATGACGCATATAATGAGTACCATGATGATCCCTCCAATGACCACCGCCACCACGATGATCATATTCTCGTTCTCCATTCGCCACCAACCAAGGTGACCTGAAACAGACATACTGTCAGACTCATACTTGTCCACGTGTCCCACAGACTGGACAGACACAGTAAGCCCTCGACTTAAACAGATTAGAGCTACGCGATTGCTGTACTTTATTTTACAACTAGCAACTCCATCTATAAAATGACACTTTAAACATATTAGATGGCATTCTTAATAAGCTGACGCACAGCTAATAGTACCATCACCGCTTTGTTTCTGCCTTAAATGTGACATTTTCAGAAAGTTTTATTTTCACAAGGAGAATCTGTTTAGCTTTAATTATTCTCTGAAATGAACATTTTTTATGTCCAAAATTATAATTCCAACTTAAGTGGAACCATTCAGAATGAATCAACAACGTAGGTCGAGGACTTATTGTATTTCTAGACAGGTTGAGATAAACGTATCAACAAACATGCAGGGCTACCAGGTGCGCAAGAGCAAGGAGTTCACTCAAAGTTTCATTAAAATAATAAATATAGTCTAATGCAATCATAAAATAACAAATGGTGAAATCTTCCTTGATACTTATTGTTGTTTTTGAATTTGGCTTGTTTCTTAACAATGCATCATGAATGCACCTTGTTCAATGTTAATTTGATTACACCATCAGACACATATCACCTTTGAGATTCACACTAACAAATTATTTTACTGTGAAAGCCAATGAAGCTAAAATAAATATAAGGGAATTCGGCAAAAAACAAAGTTTGTTCCCTAGTACTTTAATTCTTTCTCGATTTTTCTAGTCCTTCCATAATTTTTTTTTCCTGAGTCTCCATTTCAGCCATAAGCTATCTATTTCTGTTACACCTACCAGTCACATATTATTATTAATGGTTGACTTGAAGGTTTTAATTTTGTAAGCTAAAGTAATTTTGATCTATCAAAACTTATCTATATTATAGGTATATATTCATTGCCATCCAAATATATCGCTAAATTAAAATAAATTTCACTATATTGTAAAAACAACATAAGGATATTAATTTACAATATGTTCCTCTAAGTTAAACTTAAAACCAAAAGTTGAACCGAAATATTTATTGATTCTGGCTCCGGTTTTTCAATAAACATTTTAAGGTCGTAGTTCTGGTTGGGGAAAAATAATAGTTTTGTTTCTTTTAAGTTATTTATTAGGTTCCGGTTCTCTTATTTTTTTATTTAATAACTATATCATCATTATAAAATTCTAAAATTGCAAAGTATGTATACAAAATAATTTATGAGAAGATAAAAGTTGTTTGTATAAAAAATGCAAAGAGATATAATTTATAATATAGATATTAGCACAACTTATTTGTTATTTGAAAAGGAGATGGTTTTATATATTTTTAACCATTGTACATCTTAACAGAATAATCATAGTAGGTATAATCTTACAAAATAGCTTCACTTAATTTTGAAATTAATATTTCATTTAATTTTTGAATAAAAAAACACTTTTTTCTATTCGAAATCACAATTTAAAAAACATATAAATTGAATTATCTAATGTTAGTTTGATGTGGCCAAACCAGTTAGTTACCATCTCATTAAGATATAGAAATTGTGAATATAATTTCCGTTTAAAAAAATATATATATATCTCTCTCAGTTATGTTTATGTACAAGAACAATATTTTGGACTTTAATAATATGCTATTAAAATATTTCTACGGCAATATTCTCAATTTAAGTCATAACATTTTTAATTTGATATGTTAGTGCTGTCTTTGAGTCCTTAATACTTACACACCAAAAAGAAGTAACTTAGTTTACAGGGTTACAATATATTATGTTTCTATTCTTTACCACAATAACCCTCCTAATGTGAACGTTGATGTCAGTGTCCCTGTCAAATTTAAATACATTTCACCTTGGATAATAAAAAAAATTCACCCCATCCTTCAAATTATTTAGACAATTAGCTATTAAGCAAACCAAAAATAGCTTTTACACTGCATTCTCTGGACTAATTAATTCTAACTTGATATTTAGAAGTAGAAAGTGAAAAGATTTATAATTCACAGCCCTTCACCCCGGGGTAGTTTTCATTTCTCAGTAATCCCCCCCTCTTAAGACATGTTGGATGTCATTCAAAGCTAAACTCATCTTTCAAAGCTATTACCTTAAAGAGTAAAATGATGAAACCCTACACAATGTGACAATAATCATTCCTTATTAGAGCTTACTGCTAAGTGCTCATTGACATTTATAATTCACTTAAAAAATAAATACATCCTACCTTGACCAAAGTCCTGAGAAAAGGAAAAATAGAATATTTCTCAGTAAAATTAAATTAAAGTAAGAAGGGCATAGAAAAAAAAAAAAAATTATACAATTTTAAAAACTTTAAGAACTGATAAGAACCTTTATGACCTAATTATATAACGCTTTCAATTATAGTTCTGATTCTTAAGCAAACTATTTTTAGGATTCCTTTTCCAGTTCTGCTTCCTTAGAAATAAATGTTTCGATTATTGGTTTTGGATTCAGTTCGATTCCCTGGTTTGAAATACATTACAAATAATAACATTTATTAAAAATTAATATAATGCACAAGTTTAATAAAACTTTACCTTTTTAACCTAACAATAGAAACAACCAGTTTTTAATTATTCTGCTATCTTTTCAAGATAGATCAGCTTTAGAGCATGACCGTACTTTAACAGCTAGTTGCTGCGATAAAAACACTGCAACTAAGAAAAGATCACGCAAAGCTATATTATATATAAAGGTGGCCCTAATAAATGACTACTGCCAGGCAACAAGGACTTGTTACAATATAAATAACCTTGTTTGAAGTTCTTTTGTCTTGGTTGCATTGTTTTTGTCGTGGAGACCAGGTCACAAGTAGGCTATAGGAAACAATCCCTTAATCTATAAAACTGTCAGAGAAAAGTGTGAACTAATATTTTAAAATCTGACTACCTAAATATTCTTATATTACATAGTTTAAGACGCAATTTGACATCATTACATTAGAATTTAGTAATTTTAGTGGCAAGTGATTCTGTAATACCCCAAGGTCTGTATTTATAGTCTATTCTCGGGATCCAACCAATCTCCCTTTATATGAATCACAATCAGTTGAGGTAGAGTTGTGGATTGGTTAACCCCCAAATCTTTACTTTATATTAGAGATAGAATGTTCAAATCGACTCCTCAACTCCTCAAATATCTTAAATCCTTTAGTATTCAAGAGATTCGAGATTCATAAAAATCTTAAAACAGCATCTCAAATACTATAATGAAGACCTTGGCTCATAACATAGACTTGTGTAGTTGGAAGAATACCTAACAAAATTACAAAAAAGGACAAAATTGTATTAACATAGTAAATTTACAAAAAAAAAAAAAAAAAA